>CALYLW010000172.1:1246538-1515825 GCA_944989445.1 Ampullaceana balthica | reverse complement strand
GTGAATGTTCATTCTCTTTTGGGTCGAGCCGCTAGGCTCTTAAGACCCGGTTCATTTTATCGCAAGCGAGCCTCATCAAGCGGGCATCGCCGTAGAGGTAACCCTCTGCAGGTACCGTTACTTCATCTTCCAAATCCCCGCACAGCTCGGGGCACTCTTCGAGTACGTGGGCCACCGTCTCTTCTGGGTGGCCACACAGCCGACAGGCCAGTTCCCTTCTGGTGTTAAACTTGTACAGGTAGCTTCGTGTGGGACAATGCTCAGTTCTCATTCTAGTTATGAGCGTCTGATTGCTACGTCCAATTTTCCACCAGGAATCGCTTTTGCTCGGTCGCGGCATGTACTGGAATACTTTTCTGGCCGTGCTTCCAGAAGCCCAGCCCTGAAGCCATTTCTCTCGGAAATGGTCTTTAAGCCACGATCTGACCCCCAGCTGGGTCATCGGGCGATCGGGTTGGGGCTGAGCTGAACCTTCTCTCGCTAACTCATCGACCCTGTCTGAATGAGGCTCGCCACTGTGCCCAGTGATGTACTGAAGGACTACTTTTCCGCCTCGTGCTAGGATTTCACCTACTGTTTCCAAAATGACACTGACCGTTTTCGTCTCCAGAGAGGATCGACCCACGGTCTCGAGCGAAAACCGTGAGTCGGTGAAAACTACGACGGTCGGGAAAACCTTTCTTCTTGCTAGACGTCGGCGCACTTCCTTCAAACCCTTGCAAATCGCCTCCAGTTCGGCGTCGTGACTACTGTATGCGGATCCGCACGGCCCTGACAGTTCGATACTGTCAGGTCCAGGTTGAGGGTATTGAATTAGCACTCCGTATCCACTTCTGCCATCCTTGAAACGCGAGCCGTCCGTAAAGACTTTTACCACACTATCGCCATAAGCTTTGATTGTCTTCAGAGTCTCGTCTCGCTGGAGCTCGACGGGACTGGCTTTCGTCACCGCTGTATTTGCCAGTGTCAAACGTAGTTCAGGCAAGTCTGAGCTTTCATGTGGTCCTCGAGCAGGGACCAGTCGCATGCGTTCCCTGTGCTTGGGTATGGGGACTGAGTCTTCTAGTTCGTAGACCGTATCCATGAAGGATGGTCTTTTCAGTCGGGTCCTCTTTACCCATCGGTCTTGTAATTGAAAGCAGGGTTCGTCATGCTCCAACCTACGGTATCGCTCCACCGTAGTCATGATTGCCTTTTCTCGCCTTATCGCCAGGGGTTCTACGTTAGACATAATTTCTACAGCGGCTGTGGGTGTCGTACGCAACGCCCCGCATACAAACCGTAGAGCTTGGTTTTGTATGCGGTCCAGACCCTCTAGAGCCGTACGGCTCGCAAAGGCCTGGACCGGGAGGCTGTAATCAATAGCACCCCTCACACTACCGAGATAGAGAGCTCTCAGTAGTCTTGCATCCGCGCCCCAACTAGTGCTAGCCAGTTTCTTCACCAGGGACAGTTTAGCTGTGGCTTTGGCACACAATTCACGCACATGGTTATGTAGCTGGACCTTCTGGTCCAGTTTGATTCCCAAGTACGTTGGTGTCCGATCCCAATTCAATCTTTTCCCACATATCTGAAGCACCACCTCATGCTTCAGTGCATTCCTTCCATTTGTGAAAATGGAATGGACCGTTTTCTCCGTATTGACTACTAGGCGCCAACGGTTGGCGTAGTCTTCGATTCGATTCAGATCTTCCTGCAGCCTGTTCTGCAGGGTTGCAACGTCCTTTCCGGAACTCCATATAGCCAGATCGTCAGCAAACATGGCATTCTGTGACCCCAGAATACCTTGTAGGTCGTGGACGTAGGCTAGGAACAATGTACAACTAAGGGCGGACCCCTGTGGGAGTCCGTCCTCCAGGCGATCTTCGTTGGATAATGACTCCCCCACTCGGGTCTTGATCGTTCTGTCCGTAAGGAACGATTTTATCCAACTGTACATGTTCGCAGTGACACCTAACTGCTGCAACTTATAAAGTAGCCCTCCACGCCACACCTTGTCGTATGCCTGCTTTAGATCGAAGAACACCGCAACGGTGTGATTCCTCGACTGGAGTTCATTTGTGATTGTCTGAATTAGTCGGAGAGCCTGGTCCATCGGTTGGCGTCCCTTTCGGAACCCACCCTGAGTCATTGGAATGCATTTGGACTGTTCGAGGAACCAGTAGAGTCGTGCGTTCACTAACCGTTCAGCTACCTTCCCCACACACGACGTGAGGGAAATTGGCCGGTAACTGGACGGGTGTTCGCCTGGTTTCCCCTCTTTGGGAATTGGGGTTATTGTGGCCTTTTTCCACAGCTTCGGCAGCGTGCCTGTTGTCCAAGTTCTATTTATGAAACCCAGCAGTTTCATTCGACCTGTCTTGCCCAGATGTTTGAGCATTTCATTGTGAACTTTATCTGGTCCTGGTGCTTTGCCAGCCTGGCACTTGTTGAGTGCGGTTTGCAACTCTGTCATTGTGAAGGGGGCCGCGAAAACCTCTAGTTGAGGGCCCTTACTTTGTCTCCTTGAGCCTTCTTTGCGCATTCGGTCGATTGTTCGGCTAAAATCAGATCTGGCGCCTTTTTTGTTAACCTGGGCAAAGTGTTTGTTTAGCGCTCGTGCGCGCTTAACTTCACTAGCCCTTTGGCCCTTTGGTGTCGTCAAAGGGTTGGAATTCTTTGTCTTCCCTGCGCCAGATAATGCATCCAAGAGCCGCCAAACTTTTCTTCCGTCTACGAGGTCGAGTTTTTCGCACGTATTTACCCATTTCGCCTTCTTCGCTTTGTCGACAGCGGCCCGGACTTCAGCCGTCAGTCTGTTGTACGCCCTACGAGCTTCGGGCGTCTTCAGCCTGGCTGCCTTTTTCCGTGCTTTTGCTCTTTGTTTCACCAATTCTGCCAGACTCTTGTCCCAGTAAGGTCTGAACTTCTGTTTCCCGTTCGTCCTTGGGATCGTGCGCCTCGCAATCCCAAGGATTGTGTCAATAAACTGCCTGTAGGTGGCATCCATGTTGTCTCCTGCAACATCCAGCAGAGCGAGCTTGGTCTCGCTCTCGGCCTCGTACTTCCGCCAATCGGCCTTACGGAACTGCCAATGCCTTCTTTCAAATCGAGGTTTGCCTGCACCAAGTCCAAATTCAATCAGGATTGGTAAGTGATCGGAACCTACTTCCTTTAATACTTCCAGTCTATGCTTCGACTCTAGGTCAGCGGAAATAAGCGTTAGATCTGGGCGGGACTCCGTGCTGTGCCCCGTGTGCAGTAGTGTTGGTTCACTGTCTGCATTCTGTAGCCTGATGAGATTCGTATTAATACAGACATCCTCGATGTAGCGGCCTGACGCGTTCCGTTCAGCATAGCCCCAGTCAGGAGACTGTGCATTAAAGTCTCCTGCTATTATCGTTTTGCCAAAAATGACATCTTCCCCAACTGGAAGTGCGATAGGGTTTCTGGGCGTATTATAGACGTTCGTGATTGTAAAGCCAACGTCGCCTTTGAAAACTCTCACGGTGAGAGTATCAGTGTTGCTGTAACACTTAACTTCGAGCAGCTCCATCGTTAAATCATTCCGGACCGCTGTGGCAAGACCTCGACATCGCCGGTCACACTTGCAATGGTATAGCGAGTAACCAGTGATATGGAACGGCTTCCCCTTGAGGAGCGTTTCTTGGAACAGTGCCACATCCACTTTCCGTTCGTGGAGTATTTTGGTTACTTCGTGTGCCTTTTGCCTTATGCCACAGACATTCAACTGTAAAACTACCAGGGCTTGTTCAGGATGGCCCTTCGCACCCATACAAGGACGGCCAGTCACCGATTGACCGCTTGGACATGGCCTGTCGTTCGTCACCATGCCTCTAAGAGGGGGGGTAGCCAACCGACCCGACGTACCACCATCCGCCGAGAAGGGGTTTAGAAGGTCCGTTCCGGGACCTGCTTTTTTCGATATATGAACCATAGAATAAAACTTATAAGTTCAAGTACTTCGATTTAATATGACTAAAAACGTGGGGCGGGTGTTTGGTATAAAAATTAAAGATTTATAATTTACAAAGCAAAAGAGAGATCTATAAGTGAGAGAATGAGTGAACCGCATATGTTAAACATCATAATATCAAACAACACTTTCAAACTAAAATACAACACTAGGAATCAGAAATTTCTAACAAACCGAGAGACAACACTTACAATCAAACAACTCTTACAGACAGACAATGCTAGCAAAAAGACAACTTTTACACACAGAAAATTCCAACATCTCTATTATTTAGGGAATAAGCAGACAACTTTTACACAGAGACAATTCTAACATCTCTATTATTTAAGGAATAAGCAGACAACTTTTACACAGAGACAATTCTAACATCTCTATTATTTAGGGCCCATAATGTAATATTTTGCTTATATGAGCTATATATAAATTAGTTTAAGCGCTGTATTTGCCAGTGTCAAACGTAGTTCAGGCAAGTCTGAGCTTTCATGTGGTCCTCGAGCAGGGACCAGTCGCATGCGTTCCCTGTGCTTGGGTATGGGGACTGAGTCTTCTAGTTCGTAGACCGTATCCATGAAGGATGGTCTTTTCAGTCGGGTCCTCTTTACCCATCGGTCTTGTAATTGAAAGCAGGGTTCGTCATGCTCCAACCTACGGTATCGCTCCACCGTAGTCATGATTGCCTTTTCTCGCCTTATCGCCAGGGGTTCTACGTTAGACATAATTTCTACAGCGGCTGTGGGTGTCGTACGCAACGCCCCGCATACAAACCGTAGAGCTTGGTTTTGTATGCGGTCCAGACCCTCTAGAGCCGTACGGCTCGCAAAGGCCTGGACCGGGAGGCTGTAATCAATAGCACCCCTCACACTACCGAGATAGAGAGCTCTCAGTAGTCTTGCATCCGCGCCCCAACTAGTGCTAGCCAGTTTCTTCACCAGGGACAGTTTAGCTGTGGCTTTGGCACACAATTCACGCACATGGTTATGTAGCTGGACCTTCTGGTCCAGTTTGATTCCCAAGTACGTTGGTGTCCGATCCCAATTCAATCTTTTCCCACATATCTGAAGCACCACCTCATGCTTCAGTGCATTCCTTCCATTTGTGAAAATGGAATGGACCGTTTTCTCCGTATTGACTACTAGGCGCCAACGGTTGGCGTAGTCTTCGATTCGATTCAGATCTTCCTGCAGCCTGTTCTGCAGGGTTGCAACGTCCTTTCCGGAACTCCATATAGCCAGATCGTCAGCAAACATGGCATTCTGTGACCCCAGAATACCTTGTAGGTCGTGGACGTAGGCTAGGAACAATGTACAACTAAGGGCGGACCCCTGTGGGAGTCCGTCCTCCAGGCGATCTTCGTTGGATAATGACTCCCCCACTCGGGTCTTGATCGTTCTGTCCGTAAGGAACGATTTTATCCAACTGTACATGTTCGCAGTGACACCTAACTGCTGCAACTTATAAAGTAGCCCTCCACGCCACACCTTGTCGTATGCCTGCTTTAGATCGAAGAACACCGCAACGGTGTGATTCCTCGACTGGAGTTCATTTGTGATTGTCTGAATTAGTCGGAGAGCCTGGTCCATCGGTTGGCGTCCCTTTCGGAACCCACCCTGAGTCATTGGAATGCATTTGGACTGTTCGAGGAACCAGTAGAGTCGTGCGTTCACTAACCGTTCAGCTACCTTCCCCACACACGACGTGAGGGAAATTGGCCGGTAACTGGACGGGTGTTCGCCTGGTTTCCCCTCTTTGGGAATTGGGGTTATTGTGGCCTTTTTCCACAGCTTCGGCAGCGTGCCTGTTGTCCAAGTTCTATTTATGAAACCCAGCAGTTTCATTCGACCTGTCTTGCCCAGATGTTTGAGCATTTCATTGTGAACTTTATCTGGTCCTGGTGCTTTGCCAGCCTGGCACTTGTTGAGTGCGGTTTGCAACTCTGTCATTGTGAAGGGGGCCGCGAAAACCTCTAGTTGAGGGCCCTTACTTTGTCTCCTTGAGCCTTCTTTGCGCATTCGGTCGATTGTTCGGCTAAAATCAGATCTGGCGCCTTTTTTGTTAACCTGGGCAAAGTGTTTGTTTAGCGCTCGTGCGCGCTTAACTTCACTAGCCCTTTGGCCCTTTGGTGTCGTCAAAGGGTTGGAATTCTTTGTCTTCCCTGCGCCAGATAATGCATCCAAGAGCCGCCAAACTTTTCTTCCGTCTACGAGGTCGAGTTTTTCGCACGTATTTACCCATTTCGCCTTCTTCGCTTTGTCGACAGCGGCCCGGACTTCAGCCGTCAGTCTGTTGTACGCCCTACGAGCTTCGGGCGTCTTCAGCCTGGCTGCCTTTTTCCGTGCTTTTGCTCTTTGTTTCACCAATTCTGCCAGACTCTTGTCCCAGTAAGGTCTGAACTTCTGTTTCCCGTTCGTCCTTGGGATCGTGCGCCTCGCAATCCCAAGGATTGTGTCAATAAACTGCCTGTAGGTGGCATCCATGTTGTCTCCTGCAACATCCAGCAGAGCGAGCTTGGTCTCGCTCTCGGCCTCGTACTTCCGCCAATCGGCCTTACGGAACTGCCAATGCCTTCTTTCAAATCGAGGTTTGCCTGCACCAAGTCCAAATTCAATCAGGATTGGTAAGTGATCGGAACCTACTTCCTTTAATACTTCCAGTCTATGCTTCGACTCTAGGTCAGCGGAAATAAGCGTTAGATCTGGGCGGGACTCCGTGCTGTGCCCCGTGTGCAGTAGTGTTGGTTCACTGTCTGCATTCTGTAGCCTGATGAGATTCGTATTAATACAGACATCCTCGATGTAGCGGCCTGACGCGTTCCGTTCAGCATAGCCCCAGTCAGGAGACTGTGCATTAAAGTCTCCTGCTATTATCGTTTTGCCAAAAATGACATCTTCCCCAACTGGAAGTGCGATAGGGTTTCTGGGCGTATTATAGACGTTCGTGATTGTAAAGCCAACGTCGCCTTTGAAAACTCTCACGGTGAGAGTATCAGTGTTGCTGTAACACTTAACTTCGAGCAGCTCCATCGTTAAATCATTCCGGACCGCTGTGGCAAGACCTCGACATCGCCGGTCACACTTGCAATGGTATAGCGAGTAACCAGTGATATGGAACGGCTTCCCCTTGAGGAGCGTTTCTTGGAACAGTGCCACATCCACTTTCCGTTCGTGGAGTATTTTGGTTACTTCGTGTGCCTTTTGCCTTATGCCACAGACATTCAACTGTAAAACTACCAGGGCTTGTTCAGGATGGCCCTTCGCACCCATACAAGGACGGCCAGTCACCGATTGACCGCTTGGACATGGCCTGTCGTTCGTCACCATGCCTCTAAGAGGGGGGGGTAGCCAACCGACCCGACGTACCACCATCCGCCGAGAAGGGGTTTAGAAGGTCCGTTCCGGGACCTGCTTTTTTCGATATATGAACCATAGAATAGAGAGGGGGTAGGCAGAAATCTTCAACCCATTGAGGACGGTCCGAGTGCGTTCCGCCCCTTGCCCAGAGGGTCTTCCTGTCTTCGGCGTTCCTAGCCGGGCACTGTTGGGTATGGGTCTGCTCCCACACCCAGCACCGGGCCTCTCGGTGAGGCCATGCCCCACCCCCCGGTTGTCCGGAGGGTTCCAGTGCGTATGCTTGGCGATTTCGCCGGGGTTAGTCAGTTTCAGGTCGCAGCCACTTCCGCGACCCTACTTATCTCCCGGGCCCCGTAAAGGCCAACCCCTTCCGAGAGGAGACATAACTAAAGGTATTGATTATGTTCAAACGCGACAAACGTTTACAGACTGACACCGAGTGATATCCCCTGGCTTTAAAACCGGGGGAAGGGACGGGAGGGGGTGTGGAAATCGACGGGTGGCGTCAACGCGTGAAATCAACTGGCACGTGAAAGAAAAACAATAACAAACCGTGAATTTGAATTACATATGTTACATAGAGATAAACTAAAATGCATTAATTTAATTACGGTACGTTCGATCGATCTGAAATTTTGATACGATGTATTGTTAGGTGTCACGAGTCTATGTGCCAAATTTAAGCTCGATGGCATCACGGGAAGTGGGTCATTTTTTACTTTTGTTTTTTCCGCCCGAAGCACGACAGACAAGATTTCGAAGTTAATATAAGGGATTTAAATACTGATGATCGCCTAGTAAAGATTAACTGCTGCGGAGATAAGGTAGCAGTCTCCGGAGATATGGATTCGGAGATGGAGACAAAGATGGGCAGATGGCTCCGGAGAGATGGGGATGGGCAGATGGCTCTGGAGAGACGGAGATGTGCATTTGGCTCCTGAGAGATGGAGATGGGCATATAACCCATATTTTTCTTACTAACAGACTTACTAATTCTTTTAAATTACCCACCTTTTCTCTAGGGGCAACGTCAAGCGATTTTGACGTCACGTCGTCACAAAACATTAGGCCCCCTAAAAATGACGTCATAAAACTTCGTGGCCCCCCTCCCCTCCAATAAAAGCCATATTTCCTGTTTGAAAATTAGCATGCTTCAAATCACTTTATTGTCATTTATTGTCATTCAGTGTAAGGCTCTAATATGGTAACAAGCGTGAAGCCATCTAAAGCGTCATTAAATAAATACATTTGGGGCCGTCCATAAAGTAAGTCACGCTATTTTTGACCATTTTAAACTCCCCCCTCCCCCTGTCACAAATCTTGGGGACCCCCCCTAAAGTACGTCACACTTTCGAACAAAAATTTTGTTTTTTATTAACAAAATAGTTAAAATTTAATTTTTTAAAAACACCGTGACGTCACACATGGCCGGAAACCCCCCCCCTCCCCTTGTCACAAACTGTCACACTTTCTTACACCCCCTCCCCCCTTCTGGAGCGTGACGTACTTTATGGACGGCCCCTTTGTGGTAGCAATCAAATATTTAAGTGGAACTTTTATTTAACCCCTTTAACACCCCGTCCTCCTCATCACAAAGGTGTGACCACCACCCCCCCCCCTTTAGGCACGTGACATCATTTATGGCATGGACGGCCCATAATCAAATCCTTTATTATTAAAACCCACAGAACCAATCAGACTAAATGCTAGGAACACAAATTTAAACAAAAACAACAACACATCTTGATAAGCTAGAGCTTTCAAACGTGGTGAAATTCTAGAATCTGATGACACAAATTTAACTTGGGTGAGAGTAAGTTATTTTTTATTAATTCTTTTACTTTTAGACTTTATTCAGACTTGCACCACGTAACTTTCGATTGAATTCATAATTGAAGTTGAATCTATCTGAAGATTTAACCTGCACAACCATTTCTCTCTTCTTGGTGCATTATTTGGATAATAGCTACTCACTTGCTTTGATTTACCTTCCGAGCTGAATTGAACGAACGTTTTTTTTTCTGTGACAGTTTGTGTCCGTTGGTCATATTGATAATTAATATTAGTTAAATCCTTGCGTTCTAATTAGACGGTAACGGTGCAAGTCCAAGCCAAATAAATAAATAAAATGAATATTTTTTTATAGTTATAAGTTCTGGCCGAATGATTTATGATTCATTCTAATTGCTATATTTTTTTCGATGTTAAATTATTTAGCTGAAGGTTCAACTCTTCCGATTTTAAAGATATAAATAAAAAATCATGAAAAATGTTGTTTATTTTGGTTCTATTCAAAACGATTCAGAGTTGAGCAAGCAGCTATTGCTTAAATACGAAATGCAGTATTCAAAAAATGAAGATGTTGCTTTTAAAACATAGATCTATATGGAAAACAACTAATCCAAACCCAAGATGCAAAATATTTAGGAGTAATAATAATAAATGAGAAATTATCACGGAATCCTTATACTTATGTCAATAAAGTAATTAAAAATCTAACAAAACCATAGGCTTTATGAAAAGATCATTTTACACATGTAATAAGAATATAAAACTAAAATGTCACCTTACTTTGGTGAGATCTGTACTAGAATATGCATCCTATGTATCATGTATCGGGAAAGTCAACAAAGAAAACATTTCAAAACATAAATTAGATCAAATTCATAATAGATCAGATACATTTTGAAACATTTTCATATTTTGAAATGAAAAGTCAAGCCTCTATGATAGTAATCGTATCGTTTAAAATAAAAATGATACTAATAAAAAAAAATATTTAAAAAAAATAACAAACAAAAAAATAAATAAAAATAAAACACTCAATGCCAAGGTCAATAACTTTGCACACAATAATGTTAAAATCATTACATTATTTTAAAAGATTACTTCCCTTTATTAATTTAATAAAAGCGATTTATTTTATAAAATAAAGATGTGTTGTTAAATTTTTCTTTATATAAAAACTTTATTACTGAAGACAAAAAATATATTTGCTCAATATTCTGTTCCTAAGAAAAGTTTTTGGTCTCTGATAAAAGTTTAATGCTACTTAATGGATTTATTATTATTATTATTTTTAAATGGTAAACGGTTTCGGTCAACATCCTTGACGAGAAGGTCACACAATATAACCTTGACCTTTTTGTTTCGGAAGTGCCGTTTGTTTCGCTTCGCGATTCGAGAAAGAGGCTTTTTGACTGACCTCACATTAGTACTGTCCTCCGCTGTATCAAACGCTGTCAGCCGTATCTAAGTCTGAACAGATAACGTAAGTTTTATATCCTTGTTCTATCATTATAAAATCTTCTAACTCAGTGAGATCGATTTAAAAAAGAAACTTGATACCTGTTTTTACTATATAATATAACAATTTAAAGTGAACAGAATGTTTGTGACTGTTAACCCAGTGCCATGCCATGCCATGCATTTATTTTTTAGTTATAAGTTAAGTTATAGTATTATAGTAATTTATAGGCCTACTATTATCGTTATAGTTATATCAATAATTTAATTTAAAATTACATTTACATGTACTACGATGTAAGTACTATTACTGTCATTACAATTTACTGTGTCGAGTGTGTTGAAGAACGGGCTGTTTTGCGTCATCTCCTCGGTGCTAGTCACACTACTCACACTCATGCGTGACGAATTATGATTATGACATTAATTAAGTATTAAGCCAAGCTTAATCATAAATTCATAATCATTAAGAATAAAATAAATACGAAATAACCAATAAAATGAAAATGAATGTATAATAATGATGCTTATCTATGTCAATGTCAAGAAATTGGGGTGGGGGATACTATTTCAATGGCAATGCCTTTCACACTTCACTTTGTTTCATCATTATTACAATTACATTATGATTCTGCATGATTGAAAATTGCTCATACTCATACCCATTGCCATTATTTTCATATTATTTGTATTGGCATTGGGAATAAACAGAGGGTGTAGACAGTGTAACACACACACAAGATGATTCAATATGTCTCTATTAATTAGTAATTAGTAATCAGGTTATTAATTTGAGATAATTATTTCCTGCACCCAAAATTTAAACATTCAAATTCAAGTCAAATGTGACATGACATGAATCCCATCCTGATACTCACAGGAAGATGACAAGACGAGGATGTTTCTTGCTTGTGTCTGTGTTGTTTAGTTGTTAAAATTAAAGATATAGTGAATAGGCATAGACATAATCATAAGTTTCATAAGCCATAAGCGTGGTGATTGTAGAAATCTGGTAACCTGTGCACTTTATATTATGTAAAATCATATTGCCTCAAGCATTTAAACTAAGTATAAGTTATAAAGATAAGGGAATTAACATTAAATTTGGTGATCAATGGGAGTTATAATATTGATAGTTGGTTTTGTTTTGGTTTTAATTAGAGACTAATTATCTGTTTAAAAGTACATCCTTTTATTGCAATTTTTTAAAATTGCTTTGACCTCAATAGACCATTTCATAGATTCAATTTATCGTTTACTGTTTTTAATTTACTACATGGACTGATATTTTAGTTGAACTTGTAATTAAGTAATTGTAGTATTGAATATTGGGAATTGGAAATACAACTATGTACAGAATACTTCTCCCTCGGAACCCTCTTATCTACTAACAGAAAATTATTTATTACATTTCACTTTTTTTAAAGTGATATTTTAATGTTTTGGACTAAATTCTTTTCTTTGGCAATAACTTTTTGTAATTACATGGTTTGGTGTTATAAGTATTTACATTTTCCACTTGGATGCATTGCGCTCTGCACGCCATATGCCATATCCCTGCTCACAATAACCTGACCTATGATAGCTTTATCTATTAGATTACAAATTGGATCTCTAAGATGGGAAATAGAAATGCATAACCAGTGGTTCTCAAACATATTTTTAGATAGACAATTATATGGAAATTTAATTAGATATACATGTATATTTAAATTATGTTTGTGAAGTGATACCATTTGTTAAATGTCTGCAATTAATTTTTAGGAGATTTATTCTGAAAATACATTTGTCCTGTGACCTGTGAATTAAAATAGTATCCTATGAGTGTGAGCCATGTGCATGAGGAATTACTATTGTGTTGATCAATATCATTTGAATGCTTAAAGCTTTCTGAATACATTTCTGAAATTGGATCTACCATCGACTTCAATTTCGTTCAAAGTAGGCCTTCAATTGCTAAGGCAATCGTTTGTTTCATGTAACATTCAATGAACATGACGCAATTAATAATCAAGAGATTAGGTACCAGTACATGTTTCAAACGTATCCTCTGAAATACCATGGTACCAAGTTGTTGATGGTGACCTTTACACTTATTGATTCTTTTATCAATAAATCATACTCATACCAGGTCATTCCATTCTGTCTTAAAATTGTGATGATTTTTCGACTTAAAGAGTCTAGAGACCATTAAACCCAGAGGGGATTTTACAGCTAATTTTCAGCACCACTGCTAAACTACTGAGAGTAATGTTCTAGTTCTGATAGTTGACCAAGTAAGGGAAAATGTAATAGAATCAGTCCACTTTCTTTGAAAGGTGTTTTAAATATTAATGCATAGTCTTTTGCTTTTTAATTTAAGTGAATTTAAGCAAGTCTGTTTCATTAACATGTTCAGTTTGTTCCCGGTTTATGCTTAATGTGTGCTGTACTTGTCACAATCATTTGTGGAATTTGCATTTTGACTTGTTATAGTAACATGCTGAACATACTAATGTAAGCTAAAATAAATATATTAAATCTCATTTGATGATAATCTGTCTTAAGTAGCAAAGTCTAAAGTACTTAGTAATTAAGTTCTATTTTATGATGCAGTATTTTGAAACTTTATCAATGTCTAGAAGACACATTCTTTACACCAATCAAATTAACTTCAAGTGGTGTCATGATGCAAGCACTTAAACTTTAATGTCATGTGGGTCAAAGTTCTATGCCAATATCTATTTATAATACTTTTTATTATTAGACCTGGAATTATTTGAAATCTCTTCTATATTTAGTAATTGGTTCAGTTCTTCGAGAATAAATTTTTGAATAGTATTTTCACTATAACCTTTGTCCCGAAGGGTTTTAATTGGAGTATTTTTTAAAATAAGCATCTAGGTTGTAGAACATCAATAGATGTTACAGACCACAGATGAATAAAACTTAATGTTAGATTCACCTTTTTAATGTGATAGAGAAGTCTAAGGAAATAATCACCCTATAGCAAATTCTTTTATCAACACCATATTGTCTGTGGTGGCCTTGCGTATGGATATGAGTAAACAATTTAAGTTTAAGATCTTTATACAAAAGGTTTTTTTCCAAGCTGGTTTCTAGTGACAAGTTTTCAAAGTAAAATGTTCATCGTGTTAATAAGTGACATTACTAATGAAAGTTATTTATTTATTTTATTACAAAATACCATATTAAATTATTTTAAATAACAATAAAGATTCCCCCAAAATTGTTTAAAAGATGTTAATTCAGTCCCCTGTGTTAGGCGGCGAAAATAATTTGAAGTAGAAACCAAATCTGCCCTTCCAATTATTAAACTTAATATGCCATCTGATAATTTTATCTCAGGGTTAACTTGAAAGGCTTTATCACTACAATATCTTACTCAGCAAGGTAGATAAACCTTGTGCATGTATGTATCAAACGAAGGTTATGACCAGTTTGTGAGAAGACCTAAGATATTTTGTAGCCTTACATCACAAGAAATATTTTGTTAAAGGATAAAAAAGATTTTATTTTGCTTTCAAGGTGCAATGACAAAACTATTATTTCCATTTTGTAAGACAATAAGCAAGAAAAGTGTTATCGCTCTCTCATCTGCTGACAATGTCTTATTTTATTTTTGAACTTTTGTCTTGTTGTCTTTAGTTTAGGTAGATCTCAGTTGTATTTTTTGTAATGGATATTTGTTCAATTATTTTAACATTGTCAACACTACAGATAGTTCTAAACTACATACCCTTGTTTGTAATGGATAGTGTTTGCATAGTAATTAGGTCAAATGAAATGGAGATACAAATTTGACTCAAAAAAAAATTGTGAATCCTGATTGTGGTATTTCCAAATGTCAGTATGGTATGAACTAAAGTACTTTTAAAAAATAGCCTGTGATGTGTTGACCTGAGGGGAAGCCAAGCATGCCTGATACTGTGTCACAATAACAAGGTCAACATTTCACTTGGTAAACATTGCCCTGGACCTGGGGTTAACTGTAGTTGTGTTGGTTTCATCAGCTCAGTGGCAACAATTGAATTGCAAACATGGTTTTTTAAAAAACATTGGAGAATTATAATAGGGGATGATTGAAAAGAAAGAAAAAAGATAATGTACATTTGATGTTTTAATATATTTGTGATATACAAAAGTAAATATTTGTTCATAAAAAAAGTAAGTCCTGTAATTAAAGAATATGCATGTAATGAAAATTTTGTGTCACAAATAAGTGACTTTTAAAACAAATGATTCAAAGGTAAACATTTTTTTATACACAGTGTATTGGGCTTTTATAGAACAACACAATCATAAAAAAAAACTCTTGTTTGTAACATTTTTTACACTTGCCTCTAATTTTAAGACTTAAACATTGCTGTCCACATTAGTTTTATGTTCTTAACTGTAGGTTTCCTTTGTCTTAATTGGCTGAGTGTTTACCATAATTGTTGCCTTTAAAGTTAATTAAATTGATTACTGCACTGAGGTAATTTTCATGATTGTCTATTTATAGTTATACTCACATTCATTTGAACACTCGAGGTCATATTTTAGTCCCATCAACATTGGAAGCTAAATAAAAATGTAGACATGATGACACTATTTCATAGCTCAGTATCAGGAGCCAATCTAGTTGGTTACTGCTGTATTAAAAAAATAATCTCAGTTCATTGTCATTATTGATATAAGATTAACCCTAATCCAACGGCAAAACCGTTCACCATTTGTAAGAGTCTTCTTGCCATCCTCCGCAGATGGCGCAGATGCTTGCTAAGCCCGGTTCAACGGGACAGATGCCAATCTTCCCCAATCAGTTCCCACGATCATCTTCGACAGCCAACAAGTCTGGGGTAAGGTGAAACCTTCCGTTTTGGGTTGAGACTCTTTCTGTTATTGAAAGTTTGCATGACAGAGTGAATTGCATTTTTTTAAAAATTGTTTTTTTTTCTTCTCTGTTTTTGCGCAGAGGCAAGTTTTATTATTTAAAGTAAAAATTGATTTTAATTTCTACTGACCCTCCAACCTCCCCGAATCTACTGACCCCGGCTGCACAGGAAATAGTTCATTCATTAAAATTTATGGTTTTTAAAATTTGAATAACTTTGTTGAGACAGTTTTGAGCTGTTTAGGGGCGTCATTTATAATTACCCAGAAGATGGCGCTGTCTAATGTAATTTAACTCCGTACCAACCCGCAGTCTTTCTGTCTTGTGTATTTCGCTCCATTATTATATAAGATTATGAGATAAATATAGACTACATTTTTTAGATGTTTTTTTGCTAAGGTGTCATCGACACATTTGACATTTTACAACACAACTCCTTTGTTGGGATGGGTTGTTTACTGTTTTAGTACTAAACAGCACTTAGTAATGTAATGTCTTTTCTTAAAAGTTAACCCCAGTAGTCGATTCCTTGCCTAATAATTTTTTAATTTTACATAAAATGTTACGATTGTCATGCTGCTTAGTACTTTATGGATGTTTGTCAATTTATTCGTTAACATTTTATTAATAATTTTATTATTGTTATTTTTTAAATTAGTTTTGTTTGTTTGTTGCTTTTGCTTTACAATGTCCTTCATGTGCTTCTCATTTGATCATCACCTTTACTTCAGATTTTGAAGACTGCACCAAAAATATCAGGAAGCGCTAACGTAATTCTTTTTTTTTAAATTCTTTTTTTCTCTTCTCGCTCTCTTGCATTCCCGTTTTCATCAACGAGAAAAACAACAGGATACCCCACCATATTATCGGCTTTGCCTCCAAACATATTCAAATAATAATTATAGTAATAAATAATTTTAAAGATTGATCATATATATTTTGGTGTTTTTTTCCCAGCCAATTATAATCTGAAAGTCATATGAATTGAGAAACCTTGATGTTATGCTTATTTCATTGAAATACAAGTCAAAGTAGTGAAGTGGGGTATCTGCTGTTTGTGGATTTTCTCACTGTCCCTAAGTACTCTTTCCCAAGTGGGACTAAACTGACCAGTCAACGTCACCATAGTCACCATATCACGTCATTTTATATCCCCAATCTCTCTTCCTCCTATTTTTTCAAACATTTTCTTAGCACTGTTTTTTGCTAACTGAATCTTCTATTTATTTGTGTGGTGATGGTATATAATCATTGTGCTTTTGGTGTTGTGATGTGTGGTTTGGTTTTGTCATGCCCTATGTGAATGGGTGTTGAAAATAATTTTTGTTTAAAAGATGATTTCATAATTTCTTCAAATTATGCTTTAGTGAACCATGTGCATTGTTTACACAGCTTTAGTGAACCATGTGCATTGTTTACACAGCTTTAGTGAACCATGTGCATTGTTTACACAGCTTTGGTGAACCGTGTGCATTGTTTACACAGCTTTGGTGAACCATGTGCATTGTTAACACATCTTTAGTGAACCATGTGCATTGTTTACACAGCTTTGGTGAACCATGTGCATTGTTTACACAGCTTTGGTGAACCATGTGCATTGTTTACACAGCTTTGGTGAACCATGTGCATTGTTTACACAGCTTTGGTGAACCATGTGCATTGTTTACACAGCTTTGGTGAACTTGAAAGAGTTGTTGCGTTGTTGTTGTTTTTTTTCAACATTGCTAGAGGGAATTTTACCAGCCATGATTTTTATGCTATCTCTTCTTTCACCTTAACTTGATCGTAAATTTTAGTCCCTACTTTATACCAACAAGATCTTTTAGGGCCCTAACATACATTTCTTTGCATCATTGCAAAAATAAATAATTTCAGTAAGCAACTTTTTTTAACAAAGGATTTTCATAAAATATTTAAAGATTACATTTTAATTAAATATATGTTCAACTCTTTTTAAAACTGTAACACAATTGTCTGTTTACCTGATATATGTGGGAGACCTTGGCTTTATGTTCTAGCTCACTTGATTTTAACATTGTTCTTTTGGCCATCTTTTTTTGTTTCTAAATATTATTTTCTACACTGAATGTTTTATAAGCCTTTTCCCCGAATGACCTTGACACTTGTGTGTTCTGCCATTTGTTTTTCACAGACATCTATGACCTCATTAGGCAGGAAATCTTCAAATGAAAGCAGTAGGGCAAGTGTCACTTATCAGTTTATTTCTAGCATGCTAACTGCTTCAATACTCACGGGCCCCACATTTAACCTCATGGGGTAAAGGCTCTCACTCTCTAGGCACTCGCACCTCGGGGAGACAACCTCATGGGGTAAAGGCTCTCACTCTCTAAGCACTCGCACCCGGGGAGACAACCTCATGGGGTAAAGGCTCTCACTCTCTAAGCACTCGCACCCGGGGAGACAACCTCATGGGGTAAAGGCTCTCACTCTCTAAGCACTCGCACCCGGGGAGACAACCTCATGGGGTAAAGGCTCTCACTCTCTAGGCACTCGCACCCCGGGGAGACAACCTCATGGGGTAAAGGCTCTCACTCTCTAGGCACTCGCACCCGGGGAGACAACCTCATGGGGTAAAGGCTCTCACTCTCTAGGCACTCGCACCCCGGGGAGACAACCTCATGGGGTAAAGGCTCTCACTCTCTAGGCACTCACACCCCGGGGAGACAACCTCATGGGGTAAAGGCTCTCACTCTCTAGGCACTCACACCCCGGGGAGACAACCTCATGGGGTAAAGGCTCTCACTCTCTAAGCACTCACACTCGGGGAGACAATGGTCTTCTGCTATCTATCATCTACAATAGTCGCTTAATAATACATTGACCAAACTGCCACGTTTTTAAATTGGGCTGTGGTTCTCTTGTCATACTTTTTTATTTTCTTTAACAGCTTTCATTTTAAAGTTTATTTACTGGTAGATGAGTATTTTTGCTTATAACAGAGCTTCAGTATCTTCAGCTTTCCGAGATTTTGTTCATTATTCCCTTTATCCCAATAGTTTATTATTGCAGTAATGATTGATTTTATTATTGCAGTAATGATTGATTTTATTATTGCAGTAATGTCCAGTAATGATTGATTTTATTATTGCAGTAATGATTGATTTTAGTCAGGACTCATCCCATAGGGTTATGCTTCGTGTTATAACACTCCGCTCTGTTATAACACTCTTCTCTGTTATAACACTCTTCTCTGTTATAATGCATGTATTGTAAAGCACTTTCAACGTGCAGCAGTGTTCATCATAACTCATAAAAACACTAAATTGATTTGCGTTTACTTTGAGGTCGGACTTTTTAAAAATAATAAATCCTACCCCACGCAAACTGTTTTCCCCTTATATAGAAATTTTGTGACGAACCTTTTGTCTTTTTTACATTATGCACGGTAGAAACAACTAAGATTTCACTTCTACGAAATTCTCCATGGGGTTTAATGGTTGCTTTATGCTCACATACCCTTTATGTTCTCTTTTTATTACAAGTCACGTGTCCATGTACACACTACACAAGCACTGGCTGAAAGAGATGTTCCTGTTATTATAGATAAACAATCATTTCAAATCATTTTGAAAAAAATTGTTATCTGAAACCAGATTTTGGCTCTATATATAGTTTATTGTAGATAAAACTTTCACACTCGTGTTTAATCTCGTGTATATGGTAATTGAAGGGGTCATGGCCAGTTTTTTCATGACCAGCTGTATAGTCACGTTTGTTAGAGGTAGGTGGTTAATTTTAGGCAATGCATTTATAAGTCAAAGCTTCTATACCAAGCTGGCGCAAAGTTTGTGGTGTTAATTTTTTACACCCACACACACAGTAGGTACGGGTTTTTCATTGAGGTTTGTGGGCTGTGGGACAGATGTCATGGGACTAACCAGAAACAACTGTCAACGACTTGACGTAAATAGTCAGGCTGGCCAATAACTGTCTACAGACTCTTTGTTTAACTTGGTAATCTCCCGTGTTGTTGCTCACTCTAAAATATTCAGTCTGTCTGTACAGAACTGCTCATGAAACCTTGAACTTATTTCTGCGTCGTTGTTTTAATACACGTAATCATATCTACGTTCGATATCTCCCGGATCTCTGCTGCCCAGTTCTAGGTGCTGTCAATTAACCTAACTAGGAAAAACAAAAATAAAACAACAACAAAGAAACATTTGGCCTTTGTTTCTAGGAATCTTTCACAAGAGCAAGTCGCACTGAGCTGCCGTCTCTGTGTTTCATTTTTATCACTTTAAAAAATGTCGTTCTTCCATTTCTCATAGCCACTGTGCCTCGGGTGTATTTCAATTTCATCTCCTCTCTCAAACAGCCCCCAGATTCCCCACCAACACAGCATCAAATCCCTTGAATCTAATTACCGGTTGTTGTTGTTGTTGTTTTAATAAGGCTGCTCAGTGAAAGGTGGCATTCCCCCCCCCCTTCCTACGCCGCCCCTTTTTATTTATTTTCTCTTTTCTGTGTTGTTCAGGCTTTTAGGTTTTAGTTTTAAGGCGCCTCCAGTGGTGTAAATGACAACCAATAGATGTGCTCTCTAATGCTACTATCATGTATATGAGAAGTGACCACCAATAGATGGGCTATCTAATGCTACTATCATGTATATGAGAAGTGACCACCAATAGATGGACTCTCTAATGCTACTATCATGTATATGAGAAGTGACCACTAATAGATGGACTCCAATAATGCCACAAACATGCTATCAACCAAGTGCTGTAGCTGTGAACAGGGGCCTTAACCAGCAGATCAGATAGATTATGCCGAGTGTTGATAACAGGGGAGATAACTATGATGATAACATCATAACCAGCCCCCACATCTTACTGGCCCACTCATTCATCTGTTATGCATATTTAAAATGTACCTAATATCATAGGGCCGTCCATATAAGAACTAATTTAGATGCAGCTTTCAATGTTCATCTAACAAAGTTTTATTTAGTCATCCAGCAACATTATTACTCCTCAAAAAGGTAACTGATCACTAATGGAGGCACTAGTTTCCTACTACGTTTCCTACAGGGTCCTAAAATTTTAGGATGTCCTGGAAATCTCCCGGAATTTTTTTTTAATACCTAGAAAAATCTGCTAGAATTACTTCTTTCTTCAATGTCATCTTTTGGGGTTATTCTAAATATTTAAAAAGTTCCACGAATTTTCCACTTTCTCTTGGAAAAATCCTGGAATTTGAGCTAGTGGAATCTTTAGTTAAATACAATGAAAAAAATGCAGTACTGTAATTGGGGAAAGATTGATGCTAACTATTAATATGATCTAAATGTTTCTTGAAAGGGATGGAAGAAAATGTTAACTCATTAGACATATATAGCATGCTAACTTTAGGTAATTGTTATAAATACACTACTGGATTCCTTAAAGGTTTTTTATGGTTATGTCCAAAGCATAATATTCCTAATTTGGAGTAACGTATCTGTTTCCCTTAAAATATGTGGCAGTAGGTTTGATTTCTTCACGCTCACATGCGTCACAATCCACAAGATGGCTAATGTGTTGATTTGTTTCGTCGTGAGCTAAGACTAAGATACATAATTATTGTTAAATAGCTGGCGTGCATGCCATGACATAGGTTTTTACTTTTTAATGAGATCATTTTTACTTTGTTATTAACTTTAACTGTTAATTTACTTTTCTTGATTATTGAGTATTATTAAATGAAGAATTTACACATTATCATGTCTGTATGCAATTCCAAAATATTACTTTTTTATTATTTACCCCATGTCTATAATTTTATCCTTAAATTAATATACCTCAATTTCCATGTGCTTACTATTGATCCCCTGCGTGTGCACCGTGGGTGTGCTAAGTGCACCTTGGGTGTGCTAAGTGCACGTTGTATGCACCATTTGCACCTTGTGTGTTATACCCGTGTAGGCATGTCACCTTTAACATCCGCATGTTCAATTTATTATCAGATCGACCATCTGTCCTCTAAGGAGCCGGTAAGAACCCATTTTTATCCCAAGACTACTTTTCTCCTCACCACTTTAATTTCTCTCACTAATATCTCCTGCGTCATTTACCAATGTTGTCCTAAAACTACTCACCTCCATCATTGTAAGTTGTCCCTAAAAATACTCACCTTCATCGTTTTAACTTTTGTCGTCCATAACCTCTCGCCTCCATTAATTTCAATGTCATCACTCTCACTATTCATTCAGTTCCCATTGCTTAGTTCGTTTTTGGGTTGCATATCGACAAGCGGCACCTTCCACTCCCCCAAGTGGTGAACAGTTGTTTAAACAAAACAAAACACAGGTTTTCCGTTACACCACAGGTTTAATGTTAAATCCGAGGGTTCTTCTTAGCCTGTGGGGTCCATACCCTCATTGGGAATCCTTGATTTCAGGGGGGTCCGTGTTGAAAGGTTGGGGTGGGGGGTGTTCCATAGTGATGTATTAACTTGGTCTTAAAACGATGATGTGAGGCAATGCTCTTGGTTTGTCCCTATGATTTAAGGCAGTGCTTCTCAAAGTTTTTAGTATTGCGGACCGGCAGGAATTTTTTCCATTGCACCAGGGACCGGTGAACTGTTTTCCCTGTACTGACGTGGTAGCGAAATGTCCTTTCTTGGTAACTTCTTCGGACCGGCATCGGACCGCGGACCACCACATTGAGAAGCACTGCTTTAACGAATGGCCCACACTTCGCGAACATTTTATGGTCAATGCTGGCTGCCCCATACAGTGCAGTTCAATATATATGACACATGTATGCAAGATGTGACTAGTACATAAAACTGTTGTTAAAAATATGAATACATTAATTTGATGGGCCGTATAAACGCCAAGTATAAATGAACTCAATTCTATCTACACTACATATATTTCTGATTGCATTACACGAGGCCGTGGCCTCGCCTTGAAGTAAGGAATGTCTACGCCCTCTGTCTGTGCAGTCTACCGTGTAGTTATGCTTTAACCTGGATCATCCAACAACATTCATACCGCCTCTTATTTTTAAAAAATTGAGTTTTTTTAAAGGGTCTTATTATGGTTTTGAAGCTATATGTATTCTCTACCCTGCCAAATTGTTTTGCTTGCTCATTTTTTTTATTTGCTACACACAACCTGGGTGCCCCTCTCCTTATATACAACTATGAGGTCATTCCAGTTGGTTTATTTGTCCCAGTCTTAATGTGGGTCATTAAACTGTGCATGCCATTCTAGGGGGGCACCTCACCTCGACTTATT
Organism: Ampullaceana balthica; assembly: GCA_944989445.1. Taxonomy (NCBI): domain Eukaryota; kingdom Metazoa; phylum Mollusca; class Gastropoda; family Lymnaeidae; genus Ampullaceana; species Ampullaceana balthica. Next base: position 1,493,137 of record CALYLW010000172.1, on the reverse strand, counting down.
AGCTTGACTAGATTCTAGCTTTCAGATTTCGTGGTGTCCTCCACCCTCCCCCCCCCTTTTTTCGAAAACCTATTTAAAAATATTTATCAATTATTTTTATCCCCAGACATATAGACACAGTTCCACTCAAGCAGAGGCGTCACTAGGGTTGGTGACGTCCAGTGCGGTAAATCATGGTGTCACCCCCTCACGACTTACCCCATATACCTCCTCCGAGTCTGCCAAATAACGGGACCGTAAAGAATTTTACATATTAAGTTCACCCCTTGTGATGGTGTCACCCGGTGCGGTCCGAACAGTGGCGCCTCTGTATAGTAGTAACAACAAAGTATTATTTTCATTGGCCGACCAACGTCCATTTAATACAAAACCTATAAATATGAAGCTGTACTTTATACGTGTAATCTGTATTTCACACTAACCAGAAATGAGAGCCATGGTTTTGGTGTGAGTTTTAGTTATCCTCACGTACTACTAGCGTCAGTGTTTATGTATCAGTCCTCTGTGAACTCAGGCCAACTAGTTAGTTTACTGTAGCTCAGCTTTTAACACCCGGCTGACGTCACCAGAACACCATGGCCGTGTGTGTGTGACGTGTTCACTTGAGGTTTTTTATTGAGCCATGTCAGAGTTCAGCTCAGAGTTTGTATTGTGCACGTGTCGTTGACTTGGTTACTGTCAAACGAACGCCATACACCACCCACTAAGTGTCACCCTTTAACTGAATCAACTTGTAAATAAACAATGTAAAGCTTGTAAACATCACCAAAGTCAATATTGTTGAATTTGTTGTCTCAAGTTTTGTTTTTTGTTTTTAAAGAAAGTTTCTGTAATTTTCAACTAAAAAGTTTTAATACACATGTATTTAAAAAAAAATTATTTAAATTAAGTATTTAATCCGTTTTCTTTCTTAAAGATATATCTGTCTGTATCTATAGACTAAAATGCTTTGGTGTATCGTAAAGGCGTTTGGGTTGAGAAGGGGTGGGGTGGGGGTGAGTAACTTTGAAAGGTAAGAATAAATGTGAATGTTTTTTATGGTGTTTCTTTTATCGCAATATTACATGACTAGTGAATTTTAAATGCTTTGCAGAATTAGGCACGGTAAATTAAAAAAAACTTCATAGGTAAACATGGGTGCATTTCGTTTGTGTTGGTAAACATAGGTGCAGTTTTGTTGATAAACAGAGGTGTGTTTAGCCCACGACCCTTGCCGGTTATGTGACACCTGTGCGCGCCGCCAGCGTTTGCATTCACTGCCTACGGTACGCTCTACACATTCAACCAATTCGCTTTGGGATGCGTGGTCGGCTTAATGGGAATGTCTGTCCTTTAAAGCCTACACCTTCCGCGTACGGGTAAGGTCTTCTTGAAATTAGATAGATTTATAATATTGGGCCGTAGACACAGGTTCTGGGCTGACCGCGTCTTTTAGCTCACGGGAGTCCTCAAAGACACATTCACCAGATCCATTGATACCACATCCGATCTGCTGAGTTGATGGCGTCAACTGATAAAACTTACCCCGTGACCTCGTCTCCGGGCAACCCGTGCTATTTCATTTGTTGCAGTTGCAGCGAATTAAGCTATGGCGTCATTTATTTCCGAAACATGCCCCCCCCCAAACCACCCCGCTCTGCTCCGATCCCTGCAGGTTTAATCAGCTGAGACACGGCTTATCCCCGCGATGATGTCATACATAGCTTGTCACTCGTCAAGTGGGATGGTTCCGGTCTTCACTTCGCAATCGCGGTGTCACATCAGGTTACAGGTGTCAAGTCCGGTCACCGAGTGCTTGGACCTGCATGCCGTCCGTGTCCTATAAGCGCCTTGTTGTCGTGGAGCTTCGTCAGTCGACCACGGTCACTAATGTGAGCCCCGTTTGACGTCAGTACGCTTTTCACACTTCGTTGACCTTTGCGTGTCGGTGATAGCTGCTTAAGTGACCTCACGACCTTTGCTGGTGTGGAATCACTGCCACTCAGTTGTTTCACGGACCTGTACTGTCCTTGGCCGTCCTTGAGGTTATCGACCTTCTTGAAAGGGCTGGCCGACCAAAGCTGCTGGATCAGGTGAAGAGAGCTCGTATTAGAACCTTGTTTCTGCCTTTGGTGGGGGGGGGGCTGGGGTACATTTTATGTCCTAGCAGGAGAGTCCCATCAGTGACCCACTTCGTCTAGTTGTCCCCCCCCCCTGATCCCACCAAGTCCAAGCACCAAACGAAACATTTTTTTTTAAAATCGATGAAAGACGATAATTTAAAAATTAGGGATGTATCGGATTCAATATTTTAAAATTTGGTCGGATTTATGAAGTGAAATCCTGCCGGAACCGGATTTGAAAAAAAAATGGCCGGATCCCTTATTTGCCGGAGCCATTATATATATATTATGGCTCTGCCGGATTTGGTTGGATTTTTTAAGTGATCCTGCCGGAGCCGGATTTTTAAAAATTGCCGGATTCTGGATTTGCCGGAGCCGAAATCTGGTACACCCCTAATAAAAATATTACAAAATTTAAAAAAACTTGGCTGCATAAAGCAACGCCGGAAAAAAGTAGTCTACGGGCAAAGTTTGAGAGTCCCTGATTTATCCGCCCCCCCCCCTTCCACAGAATGTTGTAATTATCGTTGAACCTTAACAACTTAACGACCATTACCCTCAGACTTACAGGTTTATTAACTGTGTTTAATCTCCCAAGCCAACACGGCGACACCGCCTTCAGGTGATGGCTGTGGTAGTAAGCTGGTGTTTTCGTGCGAGGCGTAAGGGGGTCGATAATTCTGCTCAGGGTTAGATGGATAATGTGAAGTCGCTTGTTATTGAATAACCTTAGATCCGCCTGTGGGAGGGGGGGGTGGGTTTACTGGCGGCGCAGGTCGCGGCGTGGATACTAACAGGTCTCTCGGCGAGTCAGTCATTGAGTCTAGTGGTGGAAACGGCGGAAGGTTTTGTACTGTTAGAATTGGTAATCTCATTTGTTTTTATTGTGGCTCTCACGATGTCTTATTACACCCCCCTTCCGGTCCCGTCCCATCACAGAGAAATCCCCCCCCCCACAGCATTCCATTGGAACCATCGTTGTGAACAAGTCCAGGTTACGCCGCATTGAAATAACGTTAATTATTGGAAATAGAATAAGGTTATTTATTGGAAATATAATAGCGTTAATTATTGGAAATAGAATAAGGTTATTTATCGGAAATCTGTCACTCATATAACAATCCCGTATATTCTGTTGTTGAATGATATAGCGTAAGTCTGGCCGACTGGCTTGAGGTTGTTGTTTTTAACCATCCGCCTCATTTCCACGTGCGCTGTGCGTGTCTCGCAGTCTACATGGGGCCGTGTGAGAGAGATCCCGTTAGTCAGCGGCGTGGATGTTGGGGGGCTACGTATCCGGGATGTCGCCGCCGGTGTCCTCATTCCCGACCAAGTGGTTCGTGAGAGTGGACCGTTAGTAAGAAGGTATGTGATGGGTCGTCTGCTCTGTGATCAGGAGTCGATGTGCTTGCTGCGTAACGTTGTTACATGCTTTTCGTCTGTCTGGATTGTTCCATTACTGGATGCATTGCGTGTTGTGATAAATGTTTATACATGTGCCTATGGGATGGTTCATTACTGGACCGTGAGATAGTGTTAGCGCTACAGAAGAAATCATTCATTCTTTCGTGGTTCATTACGGGATAGAGAATTAGGGGGGGGGGACCTGTGCTTTAGGACGTGTGAAGTTTCAAATTGGAGAAATGTGAATGTTGTTAAGTTCGAGTATACAATTTTCGGAACGCTAATAATGAATCGGAGAGTACTCATACAAAACAAGAAAGGACACATTCTGTGAAATTGAGCATTCGCACTGAACATGCGCTTGATTGGTCTAGCTAAGTGCTGTTTCATAACTGCACTTTCATGAAGGTATTGAATTGTCGGTCTTGGTGTTTCTCTTGGATTAGTCCGCACATTATGCTACTTGGCGGCTGTGCGGTGTTTGCATGATCTTCTCTGTGGTGTGCTTCAAACCTTAGCGTATTTACATACGTGTAATCCCAGTCGGCATGGTTGAGTGGGCAGGTCACCCCCCCCCCTTGGGGTCAAGTCACACAGTCAGTGTACGTATCAGGTGTCCCAGGACCGTCACTTTGTGTGGTAGCTGTCATGGGTTTGTTGGATCTGGTAGAAGCTGGTTGGACGGCGTCAGCGGTGATCAGTGGTCCACCAAGGGCTGATTTCAGTTTCCACAGCACCCGTGGCAGACAACACACGTTATAGTTGACGGGGTTTAAAGCAAAGCTGCGGACTTGTGACATTGTTGAGCACGTTTTATCATCTTTGACCGTAAAACTACTGTTGTGTAGCATCTAAAGACGCTCGTCTTGTCATTTGTCACTCTATCTCTGGGAACACGCTGTTTCATTGTTTTGGTAAATGCTATTCATAGTTGCTGTCAAACGTTCATCACTTGAACTTGAAACCCGTGTGACGAGCTTACGGGGGCCAACTGTTATTTGCATGTTTTATCCTCTTTGACTGTAAACCGACTGTTGTATAGTATAGCATCTAAACACGATGGTCACTTGTCACTCTATCTCTGGGAACACGCTGTTTCATTGTTTTGGTAAATGCTATTCATAGTTGCTGTCAAACGTACATCACTTGAAACCTGTGTGCTGCGCTTACGGGGGCCGACTGTTGTGACTCGCCGATGTGTTCCCGAACTGTGTCCTGGTATTTGTTGACAGGTTTCTAGCGGCTGAAACCGTCCCAGCACGCCCCAGTAGTCAGTAGCACGGAGGTCTGTCTGTCAGGACCAAGGCCCGCTACCGTTGATAGGAGTTACCGCTCCTTGTTGGTGACGTCATGTGCCCAGGTCACGCTGAATCCTGCTAAACGCCTGGGTGACGCAATAATTAACACCTGAAATCCATGTCAGTTGTGATGACGAAATTTACGCCACTTGCCATAATTCAACCGATGAAATCCGTGACAGTGGTCATCAATGTTGCCTTTAAGCTGCGCGGCCGCGCAGATATCGGACCAACGCTGCGCAGTAGTTTAGAATTACCGCGCAACAAATTTTGTGTATTCAAAAAAAATATTGCACAAAAAATGGATGCTTTGCAACTTTGCAAACGAGTTGTTTTTTTTAAATTGTACTTTACACAGACCAACGAACCTTAGAGTTTAGAGGGAACATTGGTAGTAATGTTTTCTTTATAGTAAAGCGTCCAAAGTCTACGCTAGCCTACAGCATGGTCAACGCGCATGTTCAAGATTTTTTTAAAGACAAAAAACAAAGTCTGAAGACTTTTCTAACATTTTTATATGTCGCCATTACATTCACTCGGGGACCTGTGAAGACTATTCCATAACTTGGTGCTGTAGCTTCTAAATAGCGCACTCCGGGGGACTTCTATCTGCCGCCGGTTGTAGAGACCCTTTAAAAAAATAAAATAATTAAAAATCAGTCCTTTCCAATAAATCCGTAGCCAGTCAGGATAAGGACTACAGACATGTATGTTGAAATAGTAACTATTTGTAATTATTAGGCCCGTCCGAGAGCTGGATGCGGCGTTTAAACAATTATTTTTTTTAAAACGGGATGGTGTGACATTGTCAGTATTATTTGAATAATGCAGTAAAAAGTTTTGAATATGGATGGTAAACATTATTTAAAACTGTTGATGTGTATAGCAGTTAATATTTAAAATTCATTTAAAATAACACAATTAAGTCTCTCTGACTTAACATTAGTTTTTGTCTACACATTTGTAGGCGTAAGCAATGTGCGAACTTCCACTCATGCGAATCGTTAACTGTAGGTAACTCATTGATAATCTGTGTTTCAAAATAACATGAGTTAGCTCCCCGGACATCACACTGTCCGTTGACATTTTTTGTCTCTGACCTTGGTTTTGTTTACAAACTAAAACTTCTTTCATGATGTCATGTCCGATAAGCCTGACCTTAAAATTTCAATGACTGCATGTCAGAGTCAAGAGTAGCAATTGATGATTTGAGTAACAAAATTATTTGAAGGTCGAAAAGAAAACAAAGAAGGAGTAGAAAAAACCTTTGAATAATGTAGAACGTAAAATTGCCATTGTGGTGGGTGATCCCTTTGAACATCGGTAATGATGAAAATATCAACGCTGTGAGTGTGAGTGTAAATTAAAGGTGGGGTGTTATTGATTGGGTCGTAAGTCACCGGAGTTACAAGAGAAGTTACGTCTAGCGTTGGTCTGGCTGGCGGAGACTAACCAGTTCCACTGGCTGGAGACTAACCAGTTCCACTGGCTGGAGACTAACCAGTTCCACTGGCTGGAGACTAACCAGTTCCACTGGCTGGAGACTAACCAGTTCCACTGGCTGGAGACTAACCAGTTCCACTGGCTGGAGACTAACCCGTGGCGATGGTGTGTTTAAATAGCCGGCGGTGAGGGAGGGGGGGGTACGCGTTGCTTGGGCGCGTGCTCTGCCCTGGCACCGACCCGGACTAAGGTCACAGCCTCTCTTGGCCACGTGGGGGTCCACCGAGGGAATCGATGACGTCGCTTGAGCCGGCGGTCAGTTTTTTAAAAACCAGTTACCGGCACCTTTGGATGTGTAGAACCAGACTCGTGGTGTGTTGCTATCTGCAGTTCAGGACTTTTAGACGTCTCCTACGTATCCCAGTTATGACGCCTCGTTAAAGAGCGGTTTTGTCCACGCAAGTCAAGCAAGCTCGACGGGCTTTAGTGTTTAAAACTGTTTTTGTTGAGTTCATTATGGCTGCTGGTCTGTTTTTTCCATTAGTCAACATCTGACAAAGCCTAAGTGCTCCTCTTCTTTTGTTTATGTGCTGTGTCTGTTAGCACAGCACGTTATTTGCACGTTCGTGCTCCAATAGTGATTGACGTGATCGCAACCAAGTGCAGGTTGGTATTTTCTAGGGATTCTAGTGTAAGACCCTAATGCCTAATGGCCTCCATACAATTCCCAAGTTATAGAAGTCTTACAAATGCATTGAGGGAATGTGACAAATAATAAAAATCTTAAAGATTTTCAGAATCTATATAAAATTTAAGTATTGGCAATCAGGACGCGGTGAGAGCATGGATAAATGGCGCTACAGAAACACTAAACATGTACACGTAAGGTCATGTCTCTTGTATACACAGTGGCGGAGAAACATGTACACGTAAGGTCATGTCTCTTGTATACGCAGTGGCGGAGAAACATGTACACGTAAGGTCATGTCTCTTGTATACACAGTGGCGGAGAAACATGTTCACGTAAGGTCCTGTCTCTTGTATACGCAGTGGCGGAGAAACATGTACACGTAAGGTCCTGTCTCTTGTATACACAGTGGCGGAGCTAAAAGTGGTCGTTTGTGTATTCATTCCTACCACGTGTAATTTCATTTTTTGGGGCAAGCAGTAATCATATTTATCCCCGCCGTTCGAGGCCTTATTTATGGCATATTGTTTTTATTACACCACTCTAATCCCATCCGGAAAATTGTTGGCTTCTTGACTTGTTGTCTCCCAGATGGAGTGTATCCTCCCAGATGGAGTGTATCCTCCCGGATGGAGTGTATCCTCCCGGATGGAGTGTATCCTCCCAGATGGAGTGTATCCTCCCAGATGGAGTGTATCCTCCCAGATGGAGTGTATCCTCCCAGATGGAGTGTATCCTCCCAGATGGAGTGTATCCTCCCAGATGGAGTGTATCCTCCCAGATGGAGTGTATCCTCCCAGATGGAGTGTATCCAATGTTGTCAGTGGACACATAGTCATAGCCTCCAGCCTGTAATGTCCCAGCGTGTTGATGAGTGACTTGCCGGACAGATAGATCGATGTATTACAACTCAACTCTCACGATGTAAACAAATCAACAAATTTCCCCGAGCAGTGCAAGCTTGCTTGCTATTGGCTGTCTGTGTCCCAGAAATTCCCCACACACACACCATCCATTATCAGCGGCGGTATGGACCAGAATTCATTTATCTTGCCTTTAGTTTTTTGTTTTTTTTTCGTGTATTTTATTTTATTTTTCTTGTTGTCTCGGTGTTTAGGTGATAATAGATCCGTTACTTGCTTTCCCCCCCACCCCCACACGTATTTTTGTTTCTTTCTTTCTCCCGCTCGCCAGCCGGCTTGTTTGATGTCGTGAGCAAAGTTTTAGTTTGCCGTTGTCCGTTGTAACAATGATCTCTTGGGAATGTTGTTGACTTTCTCTCTCTTTCTAAGGACGCCTTCTAGTTTCCGTGGAGTCGGCGATTTGCGAGGATCTCCAATCTTTGGACCCAGAGTGTATTTCATTTTAGAACTGACTTTGTTTTCTTGGGATAGTTCAGTTTCGGCTCAGTTTGGACTTACTTGATATTCCCTGATGACATCACACAACTAGAGTGAGACAGACTTGACCTTGAAAGGACTACTGTGTACGAGTTGTGTAACAGGGATTCAGTGATATTTCACGACGGTCGCTCTACCGCAGAGATATCCACTCTCTGTCCACCCACGATATCGCTGACCAGTCCGTGTGCTGACCAGTAAGTGACCAGCACCGCCGCCATGGCCAACCACCTGTTGCCCACCATGAACGTGCCGTTCAGCCAGCGGCACACCAACATGAGCAGCGCATCTCTCTCCAACACGGCATCGGTAGGTTGGTTCATTCATCATTTTTTTGTACTCTGTAGACTACTGTAGAGTTTGTAGCAGTGATTCCCAAAGTGGGCGCTACTGCCCCCTGGTGGACGCTGCAGCGATCGGTGATGGCCACAGGTGCTTTTGGGGGCCATGAATAAAACGAAGGAAAAAATTCCAGGGGCGCTGAGAAAAAAAAATTCTGTTAAGGGGGCGATGGGCCAAATAAGTTTGGGAACCACTGATTTATAGGCATGCTCATGATGCAGTAACTAGTCGTTAAATGTCAGTAACTAGTAGCGTCTAGGCATTGATTCTATGCAGCGGTCGTCAAACATATTAAGTGCACTTATAATATGATGGGTTAAACGAACGTCGCCATCATCCTTTTCACTCTGTAAATTTACAGTATAGGCAAGATTATGCCACTGTGACTAGTCGTTCAATGTCAGTAACTTGAGTAGCTAGTGGCGTCAAGCAGAGCCGTCTTTACACCATTTTGGGAATCTGGGCAAAGAAAGAGTGCGGCAGGAATAAAAAATAAATATACATAATATATATAAATAAACATTTTCCCGTGGGCCCCCGGGCCTATGCGTTAAGACGGCACTGGCGTCAAGGGATTGATAGACTGACTCTATACAGTATTCAGCGGTTTTCAGATTGCACGTACCCTAAAGCAGTGCTTCTCAAACTTTTTTAGTATGGCGGACCGGCAGGAATTTTTCCATTGCAAACTATTTTTTTTTACTGACGTGGTGGCGAAATGTATGTTATGTATTTTATTTTGTTTCATTTTATGTACTTAATAACGAAAAATTTAGATATTCTATAGGGTTAGTATTAATGGTTGCAGATAAGGAATTATAATGATATTTTTATGTCCTTTCTTGGATAACTTTTTTATTGCGGACCGGCAGCGGATGCCCCATTGACCGGCACCGGTCTGCGGACCACCACTTTGAGAAGCACTGCCCTAAATGATTAAACGAATATACGTTTGTGTATATAATATTTATATTCATAATGGCATAACCTTGAAATATGAAACACAAAATAAAAATATATTTATTTCAGAATGGTTGATTAATTATATGTCTCCAATAGAAAAAAATCTTGACCCACATACTCAAAGACACGTATAACCACAGCTCTAAGACTAAGGGTACGTGCTGGTCACTTTCAATAACACTGGACAGACTTGGCATTCGTCCAAGCTCATACCCATGGTCATTCGTAGGTTATATATTGAAGGCTATATGACAATATTTGCTATGATGCACGAGATGGACTTGGTTATCTTCCCCTTTTGAAGGGAGGCAATACCGTTAGTGTGACGACAGATCACCGTGTACAGTTGTGTGTTGAGTCCTGTGTACAGTTGTGTGTTGTGTCCTGTGTACAGTTGTGTGTTGTGTCCTGTGTACAGTTGTGTCCTGTGTACAGTTGTGTGTTGGGTCCCGTGTACAGTTGTGTGTTGTGTCCTGTGTACAGTTGTGTGCTGAGTCCTGTGTACAGTTGTGTGATGAGTCATGTGTACAGTTGTGTGTTGTGTCCTGTGTACAGTTGTGTGTTGTGTCCTGTGTACAGTTGTGTGTTGTGTCCTGTGTACAGATGTGTGATGAGTCATGTGTACAGTTGTGTGTTGTGTCCTGTGTACAGTTGTGTGTTGTGTCCCGTGTACAGTTGTGTGTTGAGTCCTGTGTACAGTTGTGTGTTGTGTCCTGTGTACAGTTGTGTGTTGTGTCCTGTGTACAGTTGTGTGTTGGGTCCCGTGTACAGTTGTGTCCTGTGTACAGTTGTGTGATGAGTCATGTGTACAGTTTTGTGTTGTGTCCTGTGTACAGTTGTGTGTTGTGTCCTGTGTACAGTTGTGTGTTGTGTCCTGTGTACAGATGTGTGTTGAGTCCTGTGTACAGTTGTGTGTTGTGTCCTGTGTACAGTTGTGTGTTGTGTCCTGTGTACAGTTGTGTGTTGGGTCCCGTGTACAGTTGTGTGTTGTGTCCCGTGTACTGTTGTGTCCTGTGTACAGTTGTGTGATGAGTCATGTGTACAGTTGTGTGATGAGTCATGTGTACAGTTGTGTGTTGTGTCCTGTGTACAGTTGTGTGTTGAGTCCTGTGTACAGTTGTGTGATGAGTCATGTGTACAGTTGTGTGTTGTGTCCTGTGTACAGTTGTGTGTTGTGTCCTGTGTACAGTTGTGTGTTGTGTCCTGTGTACAGTTGTGTGTTGTGTCCTGTGTACAGTTGTGTGTTAAGTCCTGTGTACAGTTGTGTGTTGAGTCCTGTGTACAGTTGTGTGATGAGTCATGTGTACAGTTGTGTGTTGTGTCCTGTGTACAGTTGTGTGTTGTGTCCCGTGTACAGTTGTGTGTTGAGTCCTGTGTACAGTTGTGTGATGAGTCATGTGTACAGTTGTGTGTTGTGTCCTGTGTACAGTTGTGTGTTGTGTCCTGTGTACAGTTGTGTGTTGTGTCCTGTGTACAGTTGTGTGTTGTGTCCTGTGTACAGTTGTGTGTTGTGTCCTGTGTACAGTTGTGTGTTGTGTCCTGTGTACAGTTGTGTGTTGTGTCCCGTGTACAGTTGTGTGTTGTGTCCCGTGTACAGTTGTGTGCTGAGTCCTGTGTACAGTTGTGTGATGAGTCATGTGTACAGTTGTGTGTTGTGTCCTGTGTACAGTTGTGTGTTGTGTCCTGTGTACAGTTGTGTGTTGTGTCCTGTGTACAGTTGTGTGTTGTGTCCTGTGTACAGATGTGTGTTGAGTCCTGTGTACAGTTGTGTGTTGAGTCCTGTGTACAGTTGTGTGATGAGTCATGTGTACAGTTGTGTGTTGTGTCCTGTGTACAGTTGTGTCCCGTGTACAGTTGTGTGTTGAGTCCCGTGTACAGTTGTGTGTTGTGTCCTGTGTACAGTTGTGTGTTGTGTCCTGTGTACAGTTGTGTGTTGTGTCCTGTGTACAGTTGTGTGTTGGGTCCCGTGTACAGTTGGGTGTTGTGTCCCGTGTACAGTTGTGTGTTGAGTCCTGTGTACAGTTGTGTGATGAGTCCTGTGTACAGTTGTGTGTTGTGTCCTGTGTACAGTTGTGTGTTGTGTCCTGTGTACAGATGTGTGTTGAGTCCTGTGTACAGTTGTGTGTTGTGTCCTGTGTACAGTTGTGTGTTGGGTCCCGTGTACAGTTGTGTGTTGTGTCCCGTGTACTGTTGTGTCCTGTGTACAGTTGTGTGATGAGTCATGTGTACAGTTGTGTGATGAGTCATGTGTACAGTTGTGTGTTGTGTCCTGTGTACAGTTGTGTGTTGAGTCCTGTGTACAGTTGTGTGATGAGTCATGTGTACAGTTGTGTGATGAGTCATGTGTACAGTTGTGTGTTGTGTCCTGTGTACAGTTGTGTGTTGTGTCCTGTGTACAGTTGTGTGTTGTGTCCTGTGTACAGTTGTGTGTTGTGTCCTGTGTACAGTTGTGTGTTGAGTCCTGTGTACAGTTGTGTGTTGAGTCCTGTGTACAGTTGTGTGATGAGTCATGTGTACAGTTGTGTGTTGTGTCCTGTGTACAGTTGTGTGATGAGTCATGTGTACAGTTGTGTGTTGTGTCCTGTGTACAGTTGTGTGTTGTGTCCTGTGTACAGTTGTGTGTTGTGTCCTGTGTACAGTTGTGTGATGAGTGCTGTGTACTGTGTACAGTTGTGTGTTGTATCCCGTGTACAGTTGGGTCCTGTGTACAGTTTCGATGTCTGACAACCAGAGAGAGGCACCGAATAATTCCCATGGTCCCATCCAACATGCTGACATGTTGAGTTACAAGCCACTAGGTTAAGTGAACATTGCACGCTCTGTCTCTATTAATACAGGGGCGGCCAGACCTGTAGTAACTGATAGCCATTTTAAAATATAAACAAACTTTTGAGAGCCGCATTGAAGCACTATGGGTCATTTTAATCCTGGCCTGGAAATGCCCAGTAATATTTGCAACATGTCCATAAATTGTACGCGAGCCGCAATGTGAGAACAGAAGAGCCGCAGTTTGGCCACAGTTGCTCTATTATATTGATTTCCATCCTATCATCCTACATGAATATTTCCACCCCCATTTCAGAGGCCCGGAGTCCCGCCCTTCAAGGTATTGTGTAACTGAATTGATCGGGTTTTTATGCCGTAGCTTTGCTTTTAATTCCGTGGAATGCCAGTAGTCGGAACAACTCTCTGAACATAGACATAGAACTTCTGAATGATGTCTCACAACATAGAACTTCTGACTGATGTCTCCCAATGTTCTGTGGGAATTGTTGTAGTTAGTGACGGTGCATGCTTCGAGCTGTTTGCATGAATCATTGGTAGGCGAGCAGTCTTTAGTTTGAGATAGTACTGCTGTGCCGAGGAATGGGAAGACAATGGATTTATTTACTGTGTCGTCGTCGTCACTGATTGCCTGTCTTCCCGGGGTTTAATGTATAGCTGTGACATTGACGACCGTCATCAACGTAGCAGACGACAAATATCTTCACGCTCATTCCCACCCACCCTTTCCCTCAAATAGACTGGGTCAATACAATAGATCAATAACAACAGGTCCCTCGACCACGCATGCTTTTTATTAGCTGAGCAACATTACCCTCTCCCACTCCACTCGGCCCACGTGGTTTCTTGTGTTCACACACTCCACACCGCCGTGCCTTATCACTGTTGTGTGTAGTGTAGTCAAATCCGTAGTCTTGTAGCTGGAGCCGGCTGCTACTCGTAATTTAGTTCTACTAAAATAACTACAAAGTTATTTACACGTTGTTGTTTTTTGTTGAAATTGATTTTTTGAGATCTATTTGTGGCAATAGCGGAGCGTTTTCTTACAATCTGGGTGGCACTGGTCAGCTGTGAAACATTTCCAGGAGGGGACACAACTGCCCGTGTCAAACGTTCAAGGTCTAGCTAGCTCTTTGTCTTCACACCCAAGTGTTTGAGTGCTTGTCAGCCGGTGTGTCTTCTTGTAGGCCTTATCAGGCTGTGTTGAGTGTGTATGTAGTATCGCTGCGCCTAGATTCTTGCAGCAGAGCCGTAGTGAATTTTGGCATGTTCACAGTGCTATATTTATTTGTGCTTTAATTAAGAAGTCTCGGAAAAACACTAATCCACTTAGACCACTACTTTCACGTGAGACCTAGACTGGTGCAAGGTGGCTAAACGTGAACTGACGTAAGACCTGGACTGGTGCAAGGTGACTAAAAGTGAACTGACGTAAGACATGGACTGGTGCAAGGTGACTAAAAGTGAACTGATGTAAGACATGGACTGGTGCAAGGTGACTAAAAGTGAACTGACGTAAGACATGGACTGGTGCAAGGTGACTAAAAGTGAACTGACGTAAGACATGGACTGATCATGATGCAAGGTGACAATACGCTGTCCCCTATAGTTTCCCTTCCCTTTTAAGTGGTGAAGACTTATCAAAGATGCAGGGTGATCCGTCAATCTGAAACATTTAAAAAATAAAATTAAAGCTTCTTTATAGTCTGAAAGAGAACATAATTTTATCATTGACACTTTCCACTGTAATACAATTAACATGAATTCAAATGTGTAAGTTTTAGTGGGATGTTGAAAGATGTCACTTACTTACTACCCCATGTAAACAAATGAAATGTCATTTACTGATATCCCTATTCTGGAAACCCTTTGTGACCAAAATGGCACCCTCAACCCAGTTAGGAACTTTGATATAGACTTTATTTTGTTATCTCATATGAAATAAACATCTATGAGAAACAGAAAACGCTAAATGTGACGCTCTCTAATTGGTAAACTGACATAAATATGAATAGCTCCAATTAATTCTTACTACAACTAAGTTTGCTCACCACATTCTGGCGAGTAACCAATCAAATGGGCTGTGTAGTATTATGAATATTGTTCTTTACCTTGAATACAATTGTAAGAATATTCAAACAGAAAAATTTATCTTTTGTTGAACATTCAGTCATAGCACAACAGCAACAAAAATCATTTATTAGCTCAATAACATAGCAGCTCGGATATAGAAAATACCATAGCAATGTCAAAACCAAAGGTCCAGGTAAGAAAGGGTGTTGTTTTTTTTTAAATTTCAAGGAAATATTCCTTTAATCTTATTTATAATAGCATTTAAGTACTGTGTACTACATCACAACAGATTTTAAAAAAAAATAATGCCAATTTTTAATACTTTTACATATCTTTTTTCCTCTTATTGGACATTATTATTTCAATATTTTCTTCTTTTTGGAATTGTTGCTCCTTTATTTTGACATTAAACAATTTTTTTTACATATCATTTAATGTTCCTTTATGATTGATAAGCAGCGGCATGTATACAATGATAATTACTAATTATGATGTGCAAATTTGCTATGAAACATTAGTAACAAGGTTTACACATTGAATTGTGCATTAGCTATACTAACACTAACATTTTTCATCTTTATGTTCATCTCATGTATAATAATCAGTTAATTCAAGAAATGTCATTTCACCCGTAAAATAAACTAACTTAACAAACCCAAGAAATAGTATGGCTGGACAGCTCTAGAAATCAGTGTTTCCTTATTGCTGAAAGATATGTCCAGCTACTATTGCAGGCACATTCTTATCACACTCGTCTGAGGTAATAAACTAACTTAGCACTGTTCACTTCAAATGATCAGTCATTTCAGATTTTAAAAATCATTTTGGTGTACATTACACAATCATGGACTACAGTATGGTATCTTATTTTTGTCAAAAATTATGGCATATCTTATTTGTCTCTGATTCTGTATGTATTTGGTAAATAATTAAACATAATAGTTTTTTTTATAAATTTAAATCATTCATAGTATATTTTTTCACTTCCAAGTCTTGTAATTTCAAAGTCATCTAATTATAGCCATATGAGAATAATTTTAAAAAATTTAAAATCTACTTTAAATATGATTAAATTAAGACCAGAAGATGTAAAAAAATTAAATTACTTGTGCATTAAAGAGAAATCCATGTGATAGTTGTCAACTTATTTATTGTGGACAAAGATAATTTGCATGTTCTGTTTGTTTTTTTAAAATAAAAGTGCGGCTCTTATCTTCCATTTATTTTAAATCAAGTATCTGTCAATTGATGATACTACTACCATATATAACACCTGTCACATGGGATATGGTGTTCCAATAAACACCATGTCACATGGGATATGGTGTTCCAATAAACACCTGTCACATGGGATATGGTGTTCCAATAAACACCTGTCACATGGGATATGGTGTTCCAGCACAACTTTAAAGTAGAAATTCTGAGGATAACTGCAGGAACTGGTAGTATAATTTATGATCTCTTCCCACTACACAAGTGTTGATGTGTGTCAGAAGCTAAACAGTGGTCTTGGTGTGTTACTGTGTTGTCACAACCCTTTTGTTAATTTATAATTGACTTTGGGGTCTCAGTGATGTATGATTTAGTGGGGGGGGGGACCCTGTCAAAGGTAGTGGTCCATACATTTGTCATAATCAAGAAATAGATATGCATGCTCTGTTCATATATCCCTATGGCTCCTAGACATCTAGACATGAATGACATAGTCTTTTATATTTATAGAGACAAAGATGGTACTGTTTTAGTCTAGTCACTTAAGTCTAGTCATAGCAATTTCCAAATATCGGACTGACTGAAAGAAACCAACCCATATGGCCCTCAGCTTCCCAGGGTATAACCATGTAACTTTTGTTATAATCTACAGTTTAATCTCAGAGAGGCTGAGTTCAAGGGAGATTACTACCTCCAGACCCAGCAGCTCCATGCAGCCAACGCCAACTCTCGTTTGGAGCACATGTGTGCCCTTGACATTGATTCGGAGCCTGGACAAGTTCGGATGACAGGAATCATCTGCACCATTGGTCAGTTTGTGGTTTTACTTGTTTGGTAGTCCTGATATTTGCTTTCACTAGAAATTATGTTGGTACTCCCGATATTTGTTTTCACTAGGGCTGCTGACATTAACTATTAATTTCTCGATTAATCGTTAAAAATTTTAAAGGATTAAATTATTATTTAATGATTAATTGAGCCATCACTTGAAAAATTATTGGTTGGAAGTAAAAAAAAATATATGTGGTTATATTGTCACGCTCATCACTTGAACCAAATAATGTCAACACCCATGTCTTTTTGCGTAGTTGGTTAAAAGATGACATATAAAGGAGACATTCCAGTGTTATTTAGATTTTCAACAAGAACGTGTAATAAGTGTTACTTATGACTTCATAAATTTTAATTGTTGGCTTTAGTCAAAATTAACTATTAATCAATCGTTAATTTTTCAAAAGTTAACGATTAAATTTAAATTAATCGTTAACAGCCCTAGTTTTCACTAGAAATTATGCTCTGACTTATTTTATACATTGATACAAAGCAGTGGATGATTATAAAAAAACTGTATCTGTTGTTTTATATTCTTCCTTGTAGAATTTGTCAGATTCTCCTTCATTTTTTCATTGCTTGATATTTTTTTTCAGGCCCTGCTACTATGGAAGTTCAAATGCTCCAAAAAATGATGCTGGAGGGAATGAACATTGCTCGTCTGAACTTTTCTCACGGAAGCCATGACGTAAGTTTTTTGGCCGTTGCAATCTTTGATGAAATCATCCACTAAATCTTTTAGGTGATAGCTGAGAAAGCAAACGCATCTCTCTCAATGTTGTACGACCATTGTGATTGCCCTCTTGTTTCATTTCCCCCCCCCCAGTATCACAGGCAGACAATAGAGAATATTCGCAAGGCAGTTGAGGCCTTCTCTGAGCCCAAGCCCATAGCCATTGCCTTGGACACCAAGGGACCTGAGATCAGAACTGGCTTGATTGACGGGGTGAGTGTTTGTATCTCTGCTAAAGGAGAGTCAGAATTACTCAGACCACAACAAGGTTGTTCTGTGTGTTTGTCACAAGTACAATGCACTATTTATTTATTTGTCATTGGTTAAAGTTAAAATATAAGTCAGTTTTGAAGAGAGAATTTTAAAAAAACGTAAAAAACCAAGTTTTTGACTATAAATCCTTTATGTACGAGAAGTAACTAAAAGAATGTTCATTATAATACGCAGCGCAAGACCATTCAAAAATACAAATTTGTAGTTGTGTCGTAAAACATGTTTAATAAAATGCGCACCGATCAGGAATATGTTTATAAAAAGTGTTGTCAATAAAATACGCACCTAATCGCGCGACAGAAAGGTTGTTCAATATGATGCGCACTCTTACACTCTATCTCAAAAAATAACATGATACATAGGAATAAATAAAATAATATAAAAAATCAATAATTCAATTACTGTTCATGTGATCGATCTGAAATTTTGATACATAGTTTTTATCATCGCCACCAAACTGCCTGCTAAATTTCAGCTCGCTAGCTTATGAGGAAGTGGGTTAAAAATCGATCCAAAGTTTTGGCGACCGACAAGCAATCAAGGGTTCAACCAAGCAACCAGACACCACGAGTTAATATAAAGGATTTAAAAAGAAAAAGGATTATTCTAGAAATGTTGAGTGCGTGTTGAGTGCAGATGGGTATTTTCAGGTTTAAAAAGTTGTTTTGTTTTGTTTTTTATCGGAATATTTCAGAAAATTCATAAATTAATTCATAAAAGTGCTTACTTAAGTGCCTTTATTATAGAGTTATGAGCTTATGATAACCCTTACTAATGGTGAAGGGGGTATTAACCATCGGCAAAATTTCCACACCAATCTTCCACATTTGCGTAAAGAAAAGCTCATAGTCAACAATTACTATGTTAGAATTTCTATCTACCCCATCCCTCAATTAAAAAAAAAGAAAAGAATGGCTATGATGAAAACTACCCAACTAAATCTTGTACTGGCTATTGAACTTGTTTCTGACTTGTCCAGAGTGGCACTGGTGAGGCTGTCCTGGTGACAGGGGAGACAATCAAACTGACTGTGGACGATGCCTACATGGACAAGTGCAACAAGGACATCCTCTGGGTTGACTACAAGAACATCACCAAGGTTGTCAACCCTGGCTGCAGGATCTACATTGACGATGGGTTGATCTCTATCATTTGTAAGGAAAAAGGTGAGTTTACCACTCTAGTTGATCTCTATCATTTGTAAGGAAAAAGGTGAGTTTACCACTCTAGTTGATATCCATCATTTGTAAGGAAAAAGGTGAGTTTACCACTCTAGTTGATCTGCACTTGTTTAAAAAGTCCAAACTTGTACGCTTGTTTAAAAGTTCAAACTCGTAGATTTGTTTTCTTTCAAAGTCTAAACTTGTACACTTGTTTAAAAGTCCAAACTTGTAGATTTTTATTTTTACTTGTATTTTCCACATCTTTAAAACAAATAATTGTATAAATATGAAAGGTTCAACCTATCCACTTGGCATCTGTTTGACTTACTGTCAGTGTCACTTACTGCCAGTGTCACTTATTGTCAGTGTCACTTATTGTCAGAGTCACTTAATGTCAGAGTCACTTACTGTCAGTGTCACTTGCTGTTATTTAGAGTTTCTTGATTGATACAGAATTTTCAGGTCAATTGATTTCTAGCCTCCTCTATTTTTAGCTAGTGCAGAAAGCAATTCATTTATAAAAATGTCTATTAAGTTTACAAACTACTTAAATTGTCATATAGTTTTCAAGAGAAAAAAGAAATGATCAGTTAGGTTACTTACATCAACTGGCAATAGAGCTCCCCAAACTGATTACTTTTATCTGTGGGTCAGTTCAAATGACCCACTGTGACACACCTAAACCAATTATTCTGTGATCTATGTACAGAAGATGCTTTAAGTATGAACAAAACAGAAGAAAAATGATGGTTTTAAAATATTTTTAAAAAAATTAAGTTACTTTGAAGGCGATTCATTTATTAATTGCACTGTGCAGAACTTGCCTAAAGCATAATTTAGGCCCTTTAGACAACTCGCCAGCACTTGTGTGTTATGCAGACTTGTAGTGTTTGACTTTTTTCTGACCTGGGCCGACAGGTAGCGATTTCCTCATCTGTGAAATTGAGAACGGTGGGATCCTCGGGTCCAAGAAGGGCTGTAACCTGCCTGGCACAGCCGTGGACCTGCCTGCGGTGTCTGAAAAGGACAAAGCAGATCTACAGTTTGGTGTGGACATGGGGGTAAGCAGCTTTTTTTTCAAGTAATCATCAGGTCTTTTTTATAACTCACTTAAGGTATGAATCAAGTTAACCCTTGCACCTGTTTAAACTTTTAGTTAGTACCAATGGAGGGGAAATAACTCCAACTTTTAGTTAGTACCAATGGAGGGGAAATAACTCCAGTTGACCAAATGTCCCTGACTTTAAAAAAGTCTTGAAAAATGCATTTTATTAAGTCATTTTTAAAAAATGCTGATACTGTAGGGAAAATAACTTAACAAATAAAAAATAAGTCTACAACACCAGTTTGTGCATAAAATTATAGTCAATAACAACTGAGGGCAATTACGTAATGGAAAAATTATGGCCAGAAAGTTGTAAAATAACTAAACGTGTTTATTCAAAAATGCTATAGCATGAACAATGTTATTTTATGGTGAAATATTATCAAATTTAAGAAGGCATAAAACATGGCGTCTCTAATCTAAATTTATTTTTAGGTGGACATGATTTTTGCATCTTTTATTCGTGATGCTGCCGGCATCAAAGAAATCCGCAAGGTTCTTGGGCCCAAGGGAGCTAACATCAAAATCATTGCCAAGCTAGAGAACCACCAGGGTATTCGCAAGTAAGTGTACAGCTGTTGCTGCATGTTTCAAAACTACAACATCCCCATGAAAGGCCCTTGTCTCCCATAGAAAGAATTAGAGAGTTTCTAGTTATTTGGCTCATCAGTTTTGTTTAGATTTCACCCACTTCACATTGTCTCCCATAGAAAGAATTAGAGAGTTTCTAGTTATTTGGCTCATCAGTTTTGTTTAGATTTCACCCATTTGTCATTGCCTCTCTAACCTCAAGTGTATTTTTCTGGATTGCTTGAGATAATTACTTAGCTAATAGTTTTATAATACTTGTTAACTAAGTAGATTTTTCATTCTAAACTATTTGTTTGCTCTTTCTGAACTTCTATCAGGAGCTCCCGTGTGTAATCTGTTATTGTATGTCACATCAAACATGTTTGTCTCTTTCCCCCTAGTTTCATGGAGATCCTGGAGGAGACTGACGGTGTGATGGTTGCCCGCGGTGACATGGGAATTGAGATCCCACCAGAGAAAGTTTTCCTGGCCCAAAAGATGATGATTGGCTGCTGTAACAGAGCTGGGAAGCCCGTCATTTGTGCCACACAGGTAAGGGAGGGGGTGAGAAGCCCGTCATTTGTGCCACACAGGCAGGGGGGGGGTAAAATGTATGAAAGATGTTATTTTGTTATTACAAAGAACTAGAAATATCCACTTAAAATGACATCTAATTTTTATAACTTTTACGACTGTTTATATTTTATTTATATATATACAAATAGCTGTGAGAGCTATGAAAACAATAGTTTATAGATATTGGCAAGATAAACAGAGAAATTTGCATCCCACTTGTTCAAAAGATTAGTCTTCAATACACCAGATGCTCTTTAAGGTGGTCCATGGGGGGAAAAAAAAATTTTCTATGTTTTTTTATTAAGGAAAAAAAAATATCACAGGCCAACAACAAACAATTAGAAAGAAGAAAAATGAAGAAAAAAATTTGAAATTTGAAAAAAATAAAATTTTATTGCAAAAAAAACGAAAATTTTCATTCAAATTTGACATTTGCGCAAAGTGTGATAAAAATTTATTCTTTCACAAAATCATAATGAAACTTTGTATACAGACTAAGAATGATATTTGTAAAAACTTAAAAAAGAGATATTTACAACTTATTTGTTTGAATTTTTACAAATCACATTCACGTGAGGTCACCGCACAATTGGTCAAATATTCAGGGGTAGCAATATAAAAAAAATTATTTAAAATTTCCAGAATGAAAAATAAAAAAAATGGCCATTTAAAATCATAGAGAATATCAATGGTAATATGCATGCAAAGTTTGAGGCTTGTAAGTATAATATTTTTCAACTTATCACATTTGGCGTTCCTAAAAAATGAGAAAAATGCAAAGTTGAGAAAAACGAAAAAGAAGTTGAAAAATTATATTTTCAAAAATTCCGAGGTATACAAACAATATAGGATACATACATCTCATTCATACATCAACCATGAGTGAAAATAACTATTTAATAATACAGACGGGCAAAAATAATATATGATTCACATACTTTTTCTAACATCACCCTGCCAAAATAAAAAGTGGCAGACACATAAAAAAAATTTTTTTTTAATTTTCCATGACACTTTTAAAATAAAAACAATAAACAATGTATAAAGAATATCAATAGAAATAAACTTGCAAAGTTTGAGGCTTGTAACTATAATACTTTAAAACCTATCATATTTGGCATTCTTAAAAATGAGGAAACGCAAAGTTGAGAAAAACATAAAAAGATGTATAAGAATGATATTTTAAAAATTCTGAAGTATACAAACAATATAGGATACATGCATATCATTCATACATTATCCATGAGTAATAAAAACTGTTTAAAAATATAGACAGACAAAAATAAACTTTATCTCTCAAAATTTTTCAAACACCACCCCCCCGAAATAAAAAGTACAAAATTACATTGTAGGACACATTTATGAAAGAAACAACAATAAACTGTGTAAAGAATATCAATAGAAATAGATTGCAAAGTAGAAGACTGCAGCTACAATACTATTTCTCCTGTAACATCTGAAGACAAAAAATATAATTCCTGAACAATAATAAAATATGCACAAAAAAGTTTCAATACTTACATCTAATGACACTTTGTAATATTGACAACTAATGAATGAAATATTTTCATAAACAATGCATAAAAATAAAAGAATGTAAAGAAAGAAATATAAATAATAAAATTGATAAATAAATAATCATATCAATTTCAAATTATCCACTGCGAGCTCCAACAGCTTTTCCTCGTAGGTGCCAGACTTGGGTGATAACATGCAGGTTGAATGTATTCTTCTGGTGTTTATTCATTTATAAAGAGCATCATAGGCTTATACAAAACATCCCCATAAGAGTATGGCCTGATCCAGTCACTAAGGCTTTGAGCCACAGCTCCTTTGCTGACATTCAAAAGTTGCAGTCGCATACAACTGATGAGTAAGAAGACGAGGTGACGAAGGCACGCATGCTGCATGAAAGTAAATAAATCCAGTTCAGTGTGTGTTTTTTACATTCATTTCGAATGAGGAAAGTCCCCCAGCATTCAGCCATGGAGGCTGAAAGGCATCGATCTGCATGAATGTTGAAGCAGAGAGCCCTTAGATGTACAGATGTGATGCCCTTAGATGTACCGATGTGATGCCCAGTGATTTTTCAGTTCTTGAAGCTGATGGCGGAGAGAAGTGACCACTGTTCATAGCTGGTGGTGAAGAGTTACCACAGTTCTTTGAAGATAGTACTGGTCTGCTCTTCATCAGTTGCCTGGCTCTTCTTATCCTGGAGGGGTTTTATCTCCTGCATTTTAGAAAATAGAAAAAGTTTTATTATTCAATTTTGAAGTATAACATAGGCTTATACTTATTCGATGCAAATGTAGGCAAAAAGTATTGAGTAATGATAATAGGATTATAACTATTTGTTATGACTTTTCTTCTTTGTATATATCTGTTTTTAATTTTAGGGTATTTAGGATTATTGCACTCAATTTTTCATTGATATTCATCATCATGCTTGTCATTGACTACATTTGTTGTCATTGAATGAGTCATTGACAACGAAATAATTTTGTTCATCGTCATTTCAAATTATTAGACACGTGTTACGAGCACAAACATAAGGAAATGAGAACTTGAATGTTTATTTCTATTAAAATATATAATTTTATATTTAAATTTAATATTATTTAGCACCGGTAGCTATTATTTAATTTGTTTGCCATTACACATAAGCGTATCATATCATGTATCATAATCATAAGATTCACGATGGCTAAGCGGACTAAGCCTAATACTAATACTAGTAGTAGTAGTACTAGTATTACTACAACTGAAACTGCTTTGAAAACTAACAAACTAATTCATTCATGGTCTAAAATTACCAAAAAATATTATTAAATACAAAATTAAATTCAACTTACCTATTCAAAACAAGAAAATGTGTCCAAATTTGAACTTTTGTTTAGTCATCCAAAATAAAATTGTTCGATCGATAATTGGTTGTGCTTCTCGATCCAATGTTTCATAGCGAAATGAGGCAACGAAATGTTGCATGATGGGAATTTTAGTTCATTTCGAGAGTTGGACGAGTCCATTACACAGTGGGGTTGATAAGCTTTCCAACGATACCAAATATGCCTAGGTAGCTTTATAATTATGAATGTAAAAGCAAAGGGCGCCCTATAGGGTACATTTGGACGAATTTTCGCCCCCAAGTCAAAATGGTATCTCCCTATACCTCTTTCAAATACATTTTTAAACACTTTTTAATCAATTTTAATGAAAACCGTAAACGCCGAAGTATAGATAAATGGATAAACTAGTAGAATTCACCAAAATCTCATTTTTGATAAAAATTTGAGAAATACTGATATTTTGACCCGTGGACCACCTTAATACACCAAACTATTTCTATACACCAACTGCCCAAAATAAGTTTGTCAGCAGTCTTGTCTCATGCTAAATGTTTGTTAGATGTCATTTGAATAAAAATCTGCTAAATTTTTGTTAGATGTCATTTGAATAAAATATGCTAAATGCTTGTTAGATGTCATTTGAATAAAATATGCCAAATGTTTGTTAGATGTCATTTGAATAAAATCTGCTAAATGTTTGTTAGATGTCATTTGAATAAAATCTACAATTAAATTTAAGATGTTTTGTACAGCACTGGCACTCTGGTATTGCCTGACATCTAAAATGCATAAGATTAGCGTTTTGGATATATTCACTTTATTAGAAATATCATTTTCTATCACTGTATTATTATGGGCATTGTCAAACATGGTGACTGCTGTTATTGTTTCAACAAGCTTACACTCTGGCTTTGTCGGTGGGTCTGCCAGCTCTAGCTGTGTCGGTGGGTCTGCCAGCTCTGGCTGTGTCGGTGGGTCTGCCAGCTCTGGCTGTGTCGGTGGGTCTGCCAGCTCTGGCTGTGTCGGTGGGTCTGCCAGCTCTGGCTGTGTCGGTGGGTCTGCCAGCTCTGGCTGTGTTGGTGGGTCTGCCAGTTCTGGATGTGACACAATATTTTACATTCTCTTGTTTCAGATGCTGGAAAGCATGACCACAAAACCCAGGGCCACACGCTCTGAGACCAGTGACGTGGCTAATGCTGTCCTCGATGGTGCCGACTGTGTTATGCTGTCTGGGGAGACGGCCAAGGGAAAGTACCCTCTTGAGACTGTCAGACATATGCACAGGGTGAGCTAGCTACCCTTTACATTGATCTAGTAATTTATAATTTTGTCATTTAAATTTTATAATGTTTTTAGGCAAGGGTTTTACTAGCTCTTGATAAATTTTTTTAAAAGGGGTACCATATATTCTGGCATATAAGACGAATGGGTGTATAAGATTACTCCCCCCCCCTCCTTTTTTTTTCCTGTTAAAATATAGGTTTTATGCTATTTTGACCATTAAAGACCACAACACACTTTCAGTTTGAAACTGTCTGCCTATTTCTTTCTTCTTGCTGGTGGAGACATGATGGGGTCTTGACTTTTAGCCATTGGTAATACTGTACTGTATTACGGTATTGGTGCTGTACTGTATGAACAGGTACAAACACTTCTGCTGTACTGTATGTACAGACACTTGTGCTTTGTTTTGTGTCATACTGTACAGAACCAGCCTATCACAGCAAGTTTAAGAATTTTCTCTCCACCTGCATACAAAGGCTGCTTGGATTGGTCAGCTCTCCCCGCCTCCCCAGCTGCCCCTCATCTAACCGCGTTACGGAACAATAGAATAGCGTATAAGACTTTTGAGAAGATTTTTAGAGGTTAAAAAGTCATCGTACAAGCCGAAATATACTGTAATTTTTCTTGCCATGTGTATACCTGATCTCTGTGCATATCTGATTTCTAGTGAAGAGTACAGAAATTGAGACTGCTGTCTTGGTTATCTTTCAGATTTGCAGAGAGGCAGAGTCTGCCATCTTCCACAAGCAAAACTTTGAGGACTTGAGGCGGGAGACACCACTCTACACGGACTCCACACACACAATCGCCATCGCTGCCGTCGAAGCGTCTTTCACCTGTATGGCTGCCGCCATCATCGTTCTCACTACCACTGGGAGGTAATTGTTTCCCTGGCAACGTTTGTCATAATAATTGTAATCATCAGTTTCAGTCGCTTGTTTAAAATAGTTAGTTGAACTTGTACAACTTGCCGTAGAGATGTTGTGACTTGAATGATAAAAGCAATACAAATTTCTAGTTCACAAGTAGGCCTGTCAACGGGTACCCGTTGCCGTAAGATTATCCGGGTAGTAAAATTCCGCCCGGGTACCCATGCAAATGTGGCTTCAATGTCTATATGAACCAAACTTCGGCTCGCATGTGTTTAATTTAATTTGTGTTTAATTTACGGCTCGCTAAACAATTTTTCAAATAAAATTTTTTGTTTCAAATATATGCTGTGAAATACATCTAAGGAGAACTATCTGTCAACGGGAAATACAATACAGTCTGGACAAACTACAATGTATTTTGATACATCGTTTTTTTTCTGAAAATGAAACACAAATCGCAAACACAAGAAAATAAGGATGAACTGTATAGAGATGAAATAGGCCGTGTTTGTTGTTAATAAAAACACCCCTGCTTTGACAATAACTTTGCCTTGAAATATGTCGACAAATGGCTACTGATTGATTCAAATTATCTACCCCCATCTCCCACATCCACTCCTATACTATAACCACACCCTTTCCATTCACTTGTGTTTCAGGTGTTCGTTAACACGTGTTGGCCTAGAAAAACTGATGATAATAATGCGTACAAGGTTGTCAGTTTTTAAGGTTTTTAAGGTTAATAAATTAAATAGTTACTAACAGTGTAAGATGGGTAAGACGTCGGCATAGAGATGACAGAGGCCGTGTTTGATTTTGTTAATAAAAACATCCCTGCTTTGACACTAACTTTGATATTTGAAATACGCCGACATTGGGTTTATGATTGTCGATGTTGTTTATCAACCCCCATCCACCTAACTCCATTCGATTCTGTTTCGTGTGTTCATTACAGCGTGTGCCTTGCCCTAAAACTGATTTTAATAATATAACAAACTTTGTCCGTTTTTAAAGTAAAAAAATTAGTTACTAACAGTGTAAGATGGATAAGGGCCCGTCCATAAATGATGTTACGCACCTAGGGGAGGATGGGGTCACACATTTGTGACGAGGGGGAGGGATGTGTTTAAGAATAAATGTGACGTCACATCAAACCCCGCAACTTTAAATAAAAGTTCCACTGAAATATTTGATTGCTTACAATTTATTTAATGACGTTTTACATGGATTTAAGCGTGTAGCGATTTTTAAAGTTCAACCTCATATTAAATACAAAATGAAATGACAAAGTTATTTGACAAATGCTTATTTTCAAAAAGGAAGTACGGCTTTTATCGGGGGGGAGGGTGGAAAGCTTTGTGACGTCACATTGGAGGGGGCTTTAAGTTTTTCTGACAACCTGTGATGGGGGGGGGGAATCGGCCAAAATCGCTTGAAGTCATTTATGTACGGTTCCTAAGACGTTGGCTGTGTAGCTATTGTGTGAAATGAGGTGCATGGAAGGTGGCTAGGTAGCATTTTACAGCGGTCATGACGGGGAAAATTATGCGATGTTTCAATCGGGTAACCCGGGTACCCGTTCAAAATTTGGACGGGTACCCGGGCAGCATTTTTCAACAATATTGACAGCCCTATTCACAAGTGCTATGAAGAACATGTTTTCAAATAATAATTTGATAATCTATATAGTGCAGTGCACCAGCAAGCAACTGGGCTCACAGCGCTTTACATAAAATTAGAACACACATACTGATCAATTCATTCTATGTCAAACATTCATAGTGCTGTGTGAGTAACAGGTGGTCTACTAATGGTATATAATAGTCTTTTAATGGTATATAAAAGTTGCATGGTCAATTTATATGGTTTTATTTACACTGTCTCACTAGTACAAGTGTGATTCCATCTAAAATTATAGCAGAATTGAGATACCATCTAAAATTATAGCAGAATTGAGATACCATCTAAAATTATAGCAGAATTGAGATACCATCTAAAATTATAACAGAATTGAGATACCATCTAAAATTATAACAGAATTGAGTACCATCTAAAATTATAACAGAATTGAGATACCATCTAAAATTATAACAGAATTGAGATACCATCTAAAATTATAACAGAATTGAGATACCATCTAAAATTATAACAGAATTGAGATACCATCTAAAATTATAACAGAATTGAGATACCATCTAAAATTATAACAGAATTGAGATACCATCTAAAATTATAACAGAATTGAGATACCATCTAAAATTATAACAGAATTGAGATACCATCTAAAATTATAACAGAATTGAGATACCATCTAAAAAAAATTCAAAAGTGTAATTTCCTCTAAAATTATGGCACAAGTTTAATTTCCTCTAAAGTTATGGCAGAAGTTTAATTTCCTCTAAAATTATGGCAGAAGTACTCTTTTTAGAAACGAAATCACAGAAAGTAAAAACTATTTAGTGCGGGATAGATGATGTATTCAACTTCCGGCAATGGCGGCGATTGCCTTTGCTCGTGTTTTCGCTCGGTTCGCGAAGTTTCGGGGTAGTTTTTACGTGTTTTTTTTTGAAAATGTGATTTCGCTATACTTTTTAGTAAAAATAATAGTACTAAACTACAGGTAAAATAGTACTAAACTCAAAACGGTCTTTTGGATAATTTAAAATAACCATTCTTATCCTAAAAGATCAAATCAGTATAATCATAACATTATAAATACATTTACAGCAATTTTTTAAAATTTCATAACCAGTCGATCGCGATACGGGAAATCCTTACGGGACTGAGGCGGAAGTTTACCGAAAACCTTATGGGGCTTTAAACGTTCCCTCTAAAATTATGGCAGAAGTTTAATTCCCTCTATAATTATTTCACTTCTGAAAAATTTGACTTGATTAACCATGAACTACCAGAAATTACAAAGCTATGTAACAGATGACATTGGAAGCAATGCTCCATTGAGAATGTCCATGTTTTAAAATGTCATGTTTCCTTGTGTGCCAGATCTGCCTACCTTGTCTCTGCATACCGACCACGTTGTCCCATCCTGGCAGTCACCAGATGTGCTCAAACTGCTCGACAGGCTCACTTGTATCGTGGAATCTTCCCCATTCACTATGTTGGTATGTACTCAGTGTTGTATCTTCCCCATTCACTATGTTGATATGCACTCAGTGTTGTATCTTCTTCCCCATTCACTATGTTGGTATGCACTCAATGTTGTATCTTCTTCCCCATTCACTATGTTGGTATGCACTCAGTGTTGTTTTGGGCTCATGTTCTTATGAAAAGGTCAATGGCTTCTGTGGGGGTGAAATCATGTAGTAGTAGATCTTTAAAGGTAAACTGAAGGAAATTTGTACCAAGAACATGTTATCATTGAAGACATAAAAAGAGACACTCCGCTCCATGTAATACATATCTGCAGGTATTCAGCAGTTTGTTGGTGAAAAAAAATAAATTTAATTTTTAAAAAAATTAAATTTTAAAAAATTGTTAACATTTGTGTGACATTTCAATAATGAGAAACAATTAGCTTTGAGACTTTTGGGTTGTGGATATTATATAAAGTGACTGATCCCAACCCAGTTATTATATTATATAAAGTGACTGATCCCAACCCAGCTATTATATAAAGTGACTTATCCCAACCCAGCTATTATATTATATAAAGTGATTGATCCCAACCCAGCTATTATATAAAGTGACTTATCCCAACCCAGCTATTATATTATATAAAGTGACTTATCCCAACCCAGTTATTATATTATATAAAGTGACTGATCCCAACCCAGTTATTATATTATATAAAGTGACTTATCCCAACCCAGCTATTATATTATATAAAGTGATTGATCCCAACCCAGCTATTATATAAAGTGACTTATCCCAACCCAGCTATTATATTATATAAAGTGACTTATCCCAACCCAGCTATTATATTATATAAAGTGACTGATCCCAACCCAGCTATTATATTATATAAAGTGACTTATCCCAACCCAGCTATTATATTATATAAAGTGACTTATCCCAACCCAGCTATTATATTATATAAAGTGACTGATCCCAACCCAGTTATTATATTATATAAAGTGACTTATCCCAACCCAGCTATTATATTATATAAAGTGATTGATCCCAACCCAGCTATTATATTATATAAAGTGACTTATCCCAACCCAGCTATTATATTATATAAAGTGATTGATCCCAACCCAGCTATTATATTATATAAAGTGACTGATCCCAACCCAGCTATTATATTATATAAAGTGACTGATCCCAAACCAGCTCAATAACAACATAGCTGTCATAATAAATAACTGCACCTTAAAGTAAAACAATAAACCATTGTTGAGACTCAGTTTAAATCTTGCCCTTCATTTAGTCTGGGTTGTGAACTAACTAAAAGATTGAATTTTTAAGGTGGGCCAAAGGGTTTCTCTGGATGGGTCTCAACCAGTGGGCCAAAGGGTTTCTCTGAATGAGCCTCAACCAGTAGGGCCAAAGGGTTTCTCTGAATGGATCTCAACCGGTGGGCAGCATTTTAAGGTGGGCCAAAGGGTTTCTCTGGATGGATATCAACCGGTGGGCAGCAAATTTTAAAATAGACCTAGTCATGGGTCGGTAGCCATTCATGTAGAGAAGAGGAACTTGGGCTAAAATAGCTTACGTCAAAAGACAGACAACCTTCCCCTGGGTTTTAAATAAAACCAAACAAAGTCCAACCATCCAAGTCAAAATACAGATGACACTGCCCAGTGCTAAAAAAAAACAACAAGCACTCAGCAAATGGTAAAAATAACTTTAGTCTGGCCAGTTTCACATGCTCATATATAAATCGGGAGTGTACTACCAAAATGTTGTGCATATTAATGATGTCATCAATTTCTGGTCACACTGAAACAGAAACTAGTGTAACGATTAACTATGAAGTGATTGTATGAACACTCTTGTCTATTACCTACTGCACTAAACCTGTGGTCAAGTAAAGTGATTGTATGAACACTCTTGTCTATTACCTACTGCACTAAACCTGTGGTCACATAAAGTGATTGTATGAACACTCTTGTCTATTACCTACTGCACTAAACCTGTGGTCACATAAAGTGATTGTATGAACACTCTTGTCTATTACCTACTGCACTAAACCTGTGGTCACATAAAGTGATTGTATGAACACTCTTGTCTATTACCTACTGCACTAAACCTGTGGTCACATAAAGTGATTGTATGAACACTCTTGTCTATTACCTACTGCACTAAACCTGTGGTCACATAAAGTGATTGTATGAACACTCTTGTCTATTACCTACTGCACTAAACCTGTGGTCACATAAAGTGATTGTATGAACACTCTTGTCTATTACCTACTGCACTAAACCTGTGGTCACATAAAGTGATTGTATGAACACTCTTGTCTATTACCTACTGCACTAAACCTGTGGTCACATAAAGTGATTGTATGAACACTCTTGTCTATTACCTATCGCACTAAACCTGTGGTCACATAAAGTGATTGTATGAACACTCTTGTCTATTACCTACTGCACTAAACCTGTGGTCACATAAAGTGATTGTATGAACACTCTTGTCTATTACCTACTGCACTAAACCTGTGGTCACATAAAGTGATTGTATGAACACTCTTGTCTATTACCTACTGCACTAAACCTGTGGTCACATAAAGTGATTGTATGAACACTCTTGTCTATTACCTCCTGCACTAAACCTGTGGTCACTTAGTGACTGCTGAATGAAATTATTTTGTTTTTTTTTAATTTGAATATCTAATGTAGATAGCTCAATGTTGTCCTGTGTAAAAATGTTATGAAATGTTATATCTTAACTAAATGCTGTTGTTGTTTTTTTTAAATACTTTTTTATACCATTTTTTAAAATGTTAAAGTCATTTGGAAATTTGTGATCTGTATGCAATAAGTTTTTGTAAATGAATTATTCCTTTTTTTATTTGACCATCACTTATGGTCTAATCTGTTCATTTGTGGCTGTTGATGTTACAGTTCTCTCTTTAAACTAAACCACATGAGATAGTCTCCCACACATCTTGTTGATAGTCTCCCACACATCTTGATGATAGTCTCCCACACATCTTGTTGATAGTCTCCCACACATCTTGTTGAATGTTAGCCGATTGCGGTGGCCTCCTCATATAGTCGCCTTTTCCTTTCACGCTCTATCTTTTCCTTTCACGCTCTACCTTTTCCTTTCTCGCTCAATTTTTCCTTTCACGCTCACCTTGTCCTTTCACGCTCACCTTGTCCTTTGAGGCTCACCTTTTCCTTTCATGCTCACCTTTTCCTTTCATGCTCACCTTTTCCTTTCATGCTCACCTTTTCCTTTCATGCTCACCTTTTCCTTTCATGCTCACCTTTTCCTTTCATACTCACTTTTTCCTTTCACGCACACCTTTTCCTTTCACGCTTCTTGACCTTCTCCACCAACAATTTTTAAAAAACCTCCAAGTTCAATCTTCTTCCACACTGAGGGAAGCACGAAAATTCAGATTAACTCAAAACTTGCGAAAGCACAAAAATATTTTGGACGTCAGCTCCAATTATTCATATTTTAGTCTTGGTTGAATTTAGCTAAATTTTGCTCGGTTTAAGTTGAATTCTGAAATTTGTGCTTTCGTCAAGATTTTTTTAAATTAACTGAATTTTTAAAAAAACAAATTTTTTAAAGAGAGAAAGAAAACAACTCTAACACTGATTTTTCTTGCTTCTCTCCCCTCATTGAACCCACCAACACTTGTAATCCTGACCAAACCGACGATTCAAAAAATCAATCATGGAATTACTCCGGACATTCTCTTGCCCCGGGTGCCTGCTTTGTTATTGTCTGTTATCCTAACATCGAAATGACTGTGTTTTCGGTGCATCAGAAAATACTTGCGGGGGTGACTGGAGAAGCAGGCCTGTGTATAAATGCCATGCCCCAAGTAAACCTGTCTTAAGGTCATCTATGTGCTTGTGTGCATGCTTTGGTCGCCCCTCCTTAGGTACAGATTCTAGTTCCGTTGATCCTGCAGAAAACGCCGTGAAGCCCATGTATTACTGGGAGGCTGAAACCGACCACCGCGTCGTGTACGCCCTGAACATGGCCAGGGACAGGCAGATCATCAAGGCCAAGGACCTTGTCGTGGTCGTCACGGGCTGGAAGAGTGGACAGGGTAACACCAACACGCTGAGGCTCATCGCATGCCCCGACAAGATGTGTGACCAGAAGCTTTTACGGGTGCCCAAACTGGACGTCTATTTAAGCTAGAGGTTGTTGGTGTATGAGATGGAGAGTGAATGAATGTAGCCCCAATCTAACATGCTGATAGTTCTAACATCAACTTCAGCATTTTTTATATATTTTTTTTTAAAATTTGATAGAGGCAAACCGCTTTATTTTACATTTCATTTTTTTTTAAAATACGGATTACTTGCGAAAAGTATAAGTAGGAAAGTAAATCATGCATGGTATCATTGTTTTTAATATTTTATAGATTCCAACACATTTTGACATGTTAGTACGTCAAGTCTTATGAATATCCTCATATTTTTAAAATCTCGTGTGATTTTACATAATATAATTTATGGTCATTGAAGTTTTGTTCTGTGAATTTCTTAGTCAAGTTAAATTATCCTTAGCTCCCAAACAAAAGTGCTGGCTAAATTCCGGGCTAATTTTTTTTATTTGGACAAAATGATACCACTTAAGAGAATATCAGTCTACCTTTAATTTATGCCTAACTGTTGGTTTCAAATAAGCCCAATAAATTTTTGGTTGAGAGTCCTTATCCAATTTTTGTTATTTCGTGCTGTAGTTTTGATCATTTCAATAAATTTCAACATCACCATAAGAGCAAAATATTTCAATGTTCCTTTTTGAACTCTGTAAAAGATCAAGAAGTCATAACATGAAATAAGTGTTTAAATTCTGAAGCAAGTTGAAGGCCCAATGATATATTGACAGTATTAGGACTCTAGTATGGCACCAGAGGGTATTTTGTAGTCTAGTGTATAAATGAACATATGGCAGTAATCATACTTTGTTGGATTGGCTCTATAGTATTACACATACATTTTTTAAATACATTTTACACTTAAGCTTTGAATATATGTATATTTTATATGCATCTAAATTATATATATATTTTATATGCATCTATATTATGTATATAAGATCACCATTTATGTCTTTATAATTTTACTGAAAAAATAAATGTACATTACAAATAAATATATTTTTAATCTAAAAGGCTGTTAAATTGTTTCTATAATTACCAGGAATTCTATTTGATGTTATTGAGCTAACTTGTGTTAAATTAAAAAATTTTGAATGTTCTTCTCGTGGTTTTGTATGGGATTGTAATTTGTTGAAATGTTGTAATTTCATCACTGCGTTTTATTCAGCATTACTTTCACTTATGCTGTTATACTCTTTCTAACATTATTGTTTTTCCAATGCATTTCATTATGTTTTATAGAATTTGTGTTCAATTATTGTAATCCAAAAACATTTCTACCCACTGTGCACTTTGTTAAATGTACTATTGAATGTGATACTTAGCCTTGCACTACTTGACAGTGATATTGTTTACCATTCCCAGCCCCCAAGATGAATGAGTGGACAGCAGATGTCGACAGGCGTATCTGGAAGGCCATGAGCCTGGGTATGGAGAGAGGTCTAATCAAAGAGGAAGACCCGGTAAATATCTTCATTTAAGAATAAAGAATTTCTTTATAGAGCACCTCTATTCTAATATCCATTATAATGTCGCTAACATTTCCTGGTTGGATCGAATCATACATTTTACAAGGCTGTCCGGTTAGTTTTTTTAAGAATATACAAGTTCCATTACATAAAAAAATGTTATTAAAAAAATAATTAAATTATATCGTATGAAGACAAAAAATATATTTAAAATCAAATATAAAATTGCTAACACTAATGAAACAAATAACATCAAATAGCAATTGAAGAGCTTAGTGCTAAAAGTGCAACTTATGTCACAAAATACACATTTTGAGATAATGTAGTTTTAATTTATATTTGGTCTCTTTGATGAGAGCATTTTATTTTTTTGGCTGTTAATAAATTGGACCTAGTTATATGATAGATTGGTCTTAACCAGATGTTAAAAGTTCAATGTTTAAATTGAATTGGACAAAAATGTGACTTAAGTACTTATAGCACTAGGGTCCTCAATTCTTAGATAAGTTATTAAAAATTTTTGCAAAGTTCTAGTGTTAAGGCCTAAACACTTTATAAAAAACTTTTGGCAATTCCATACTCGCATTTTTTTTTGTTGGTCCATTTGTTATGTATCGAAAAATTATTGATGTGTTTGTGAATGTGTGGGCTATTTATAATTTAAAACTGAAAAACAATACCAAGGATTGAAATAAGTCTATCAACTCTTATATTAAATAAATCTTAAACTTACTTATATAGAATCATGAAACTATGAAGTTCACAGTTCTTAAATTTGCCAAGTGGTGGAAAGGGAGGGGAACGATCAATCTCAAATATGAGAGTATTTATAGATCAATTTCAACAGTGAGAGTATTTATAGATCAATTTCAACAATGAGAGTATTTATAGATCAATTTCAACAGTGAGAGTATTTATAGATCAATCTCAACAGTGATAGTATTTATAGATCAATTTCAACAGTGAGAGTATTTATAGATCAATCTCAACAGTGATAGTATTTATATATCAATTTCAACAGTGAGTTTTTATAGATCAATTTCAACAGTGAGTATTTATAGATCAATTTCAACAGTGAGAGTATTTATAGATCAATCTCAACAGTGAGAGTATTTATAGATCAATTTCAACAGAGTATTTATAGATCAATCTCAACAGTGATAGTATTTATAGATCAATTTCAACAGTGAGAGTATTTATAAATCAATCTCAACAGGGAGAGTATTTATAGATCAATTTCAACAATGAGAGTATTTATAGATCAATCTCAACAGTGAGAGTTTTTATAGATCAATTTCAACAGGGAGAGTATTTATTTATCAATTTAAACAGTGAGTATTTATAGATCAATTTCAACAGTGAGGGTATTTATAGATCAATTTCAACAATGAGTATTTATAGATCAATTTCAACAGTGAGAGTATTTATAGATCAATTTCAACAATGAGAGTATTTATAAATCAATCTCAACAGGGAGAGTATTTATAGATCAATCTCAACAGGGAGAGTATTTATAGATCAATCTCAACAGGGAAAGTATTTATAAATGATAAAACATTAGGAATGAACAACTTAAGATGTAATCTGTTGAAATCATGAACATATTTTTTTTAGGTTTGTTAATGTTAATGTCGCCAGCCTGTTCATGGTCAGTTCCTCTTGTATCATTAAGTAGATTTTTTAATGCACCCGCCGAAGTATTTAGTAAGCATAAAGTAATCGTTAAATCTTTTGCATCTACTCCACAGGTGGTCATCCTAACAGGGTGGAAACCTGGATCAGGGGCCACAAACACGATGAGAATCATTGCTGCCCATAATCAGATGGACAAGGAGTTACTTCCCCCCATCGTCGGCATGAGTTCAGTCCCCTCGTTCAGCAGAACAAAAGAGATGACAGAAGAGTTCTCTGCCATATCTGTGGCCTCCGAGGACAGCGGAGACGTCAAGTTTTTTTAGTCTCTTTGAACCTTAGTTCCCAGAATGTTCCACCTGGCTTCTCTCCGTCTTTTTTTTTATTTTTTATATCAATGCTGGTAGTTGTTTAGTCCAGACCGTGTATGTAACCATGCCTTATATTCTATCTCCAGGCATCCTCGCCAGTGCCCTAGTGTCGCCAGCCACCACGTCTCCCTCCTGCGTGTCCTGACACATGGGGGAGGGGGGCGGAAACAATCTTTTAGCAGAAACATCATGATAGGATGTGTCTGTCTGGTGAACCCAAGTCTGTAGTTGTCTGGCTAGTGGTTGGAACACCCCTGTGTGTGGTACCTTTTGTGTCAGAAGCAATTTGAATACATTAACCACAAACACAAAGACCTATCAAATAAAATTCTCTCTTAACTGAACTGACACATTGGAAAAACTGGAAACTTTCTAGAATTTAAAATATATTTTAAATGTATATGAAAATTATATATAAAAAATATTTTTTAAATATATTTCTTTATTTGATATTATACAGAAAAGTCCTAACTGGGAATTTTTTAATTGCAAAAAAAATATTGTATTTGAGGATTATTTCAATTTTGACATCTCTTGAATCCAATGAACGGTTAGATTAAGATGAACACGATTGGATGCTTACGATGAAAACTAATGAAGTCTGACCTGCCGCTTGACCCCTACCCCTTCATATCAACCAGCATTTTTGTATATGGTGTAGCTATATGTGTATCACCACGCTCCATCAAACATCAACCTCGCTCCATCAAATCTCGCTATATATTTATCCTAATTTATTCTGTCCTCCCTCAAGACAAAGTGACAGTTCAAATAACCATCAAAGATTGTAATGCCAGTGCTGCAAGCCATCCAACTTTGATTTGCTTTATGTGAACTTAGGTTTGCTTTATGTGAACTTAGGTTTGCTTTATGTGAACTTAGGTTTGCTTTATGTGAACTTAGGTTTGCTTTATGTGAACTTAGGTTTGAATTCATCTTGTTAGTGTAAACATTGTAATGATTTAATGTTTGATTTTTTTTTGAGAATTTTTTTTTACCTAGATTTTATTTTCTTCGGCACTGCTATAAAGAATCTCTTTATCATCTGTGTGCTGATATTTGACAAGTAAAATGTGATTGTGTACCTTTCTTTATTTCCAGTCAATCAAACTGATTTTTAAAACAAATATTTTTCATTTTCCTTGTTGAATTCTCTTCTCTTACATTCTATTGTGCAGGTAACCAAAGCATATTGAGTTATATGGTTTATGTATGTAACTATGTCAAAATCCCTCGGTCTGGGTGTTGGTGTTATCCCAACCAGTGAGACCAAACGTGGCTCTCGGTTGTTGGCCCTCGGTTGTTGGCCCCTGTTGTGAGGAGCAACAAGAACAACGTTGTGAGCATTGTTCGGTGTCGGCACAATTGTGTGGAAGGGTAACTCTCTGGACCCAGGAATCAGGTTGGAACTGTGGACACACTGTCCTTTGGAACTGTGGATACGGTCCTTTGGAACTGTGGACACACGGTCCTTTGGAACTGTGGACACACGGTCCTTTGGAACTGTGGACACACGGTCCTTTGGAACTGTGGACACACGGTCCTTTGGAACTGTGGACACACGGTCCTTTGGAACTGTGGACACACGGTCCTTTGGAACTGTGGACACACGGTCCTTTGGAACTGTGGACACACGGTCCTTTGGAACTGTGGACACACGGTCCTTTGGAACTGTGGACACACGGTCCTTTGGAACTGTGGACACACGGTCCTTTGGAACTGTGGATACGGTCCTTTGGAACTGTGAACACACGGTCCTTTGGAACTGTGGACACACTGTCCTTTGGAACTGTGGATACGGTCCTTTGGAACTGTGGATACGGTCCTTTGGAACTGTGGACACACGGTCCTTTGGAACTGTGGACACACTGTCCTTTGGAACTGTGGATACGGTCCTTTGGAACTGTGGACACACTGTCCTTTGGAACTGTGGATACGGTCCTTTGGAACTGTGGACACACGGTCCTTTGAAAGTTTATGCATTTTAAATGTACATTATTTATACCGCTTAATCATATATGATATGATATTACTTGGTAGTGGCAGACCAAAATTAACTACCAGAATATAATTACTTTCTAATGTATCATACTTTATTAGAATTTTTTTCATGTAGACATTCATTGTTTTAGTAATAAATTATATTATATTCAATAGTTGTTTTTTTTTCCACTTTACATTGTTAAACTAGACACCCTGCAAGTTTTTATACAATATAAGTAATATATTATTTTTTTCTTTTTAAGGACAGAAATTCTGATTCCATGATCACTTTTTTTTTAAAATATACTTGAGGCCAAATAATGGGTTTCTCGTTTTTATTTATTTTCAAAGCCTGTCCGATTTTTCATGAAAATGAAATTGGACATGACTAGTTAGAATTACAGCTGTCCTATAGGGACTTTATTAAACAGGAAACCCACCTACACAAATTAAAACTTAATCTTGGCTAAAGTTCCCATCTGTTACCGGGTACTAATGAATGGAAGTGTGTGTGTGTCTGTCTCTGTTGAGTGGCCGAAGTTGAGAGGATCTCTGACAGTTGCTTGTTGATTGTGATGAAGTCCTTGTATTAGTTGGTTTGTGGCATATTAAAAACTTATTTTGTGAGTAATTGACTTTTCTTGGTTGTTTTTTTTTATTTTATATATACATTTTTGTGGTGAATTTAGTATGAAGAAAGAAGCTGTTTACCAGCAGTCATTTTATGGTGTATAGTCCCAAAAACAACAAGTCATCTACTTTCATCACAGGGCATACAGTTGAATGATGTCACAAAAGCTGTTACACTTACAGGTAATACTTGTAGCCCACCATTGGAAGCACTACGTTGGGGCTGAGTGGTTTGTCAAACTAAATGTGGGGATTAACGCAGTTAACTACTACTACCCTTATAACGCGAGCTGAAAAAAAAAGCCTCAAATTATTTAGACTTAGTATTCTCCCTTTGCTCTGACATAGAGGAAATTCGGGAAGGGAAATACATTGAAGAAGAATCGAATACTGATTTGAGGGCAAACTCGGATCGGGCATACCTGGTACGGAAAAAAAAATAACCTGATATATTCAGCTACCAATAATTCCATGATTAAGATAAATAAAGCCCCTTATGAAAAACAAAAATACGCCTGGAAATATATAATCTTTAAATTCTCTTTTGATGTATGAAACGTTAAGCAGTTCTATTTTTAGACACAATTCAATTAAAAATTAACTCTTTGAATACCGTTGCTTTATGATGATGATATTGCTTTATGGAATACATGGTTAGTGCATTCTAGAGTCGTAGCTAGGATATTTTGCGCCTGTGAAAAATGACTAAAAAAATAAGCGCACTACCCCACAAACTTTTAATATCTTACCTTTTGTTCACTTATTATAATGTGACGTTTTAAGCCTCATCTTAGCGCCCGGGAACATATGTACTCTCCACCAGCAACGCCCCCCCCCTTTCCACTACGCCACTAGTGACGTAAGTATACAACCATTACGTCCGACTGACACATTGATCATTCATTCGCTGGTGAGTGTCTGTCAATAAGTTCACGCAAAATTCTTGTAGTTGATAGCCTAATTATGAGAAATCAATATTCAAGAACAGGGGTCTCCAAACTAAGGCCCGCGGGCCAGATGCGGCCCGCGAGGCCCTGTCATCCGGCCTCTGGAGACCTTTTAATCTCAAAAAAAAATATTCTATTTTTACCTGTAGTTTACCACAAAACTTAGTAGTATGGGAATAGTAGTCGGCCCCCAAACTGCTGTTTGACAGTTAATGCGGTCCTTCAGCAGAAAAGTTTGGAGACCCCTGTTCTAGAGCAACATCAATATTTTCCACGTTCACGGGGAATTAAAAATGTAAAATTATGCCTGTCACTGACACACGTAGTGATAGAATTGATGCAAAAAAATAATTCAGCTACGCCAGTATTATACCTTGTCCGTCGAAATTTTCAAAACTTATTATTATTGGTTGCAATTGAGCTCTCGCCTCGCAGACCGTAGTCTTATCTGGCTCGAGACCAATCAGTGCGTTAGATTCTTTCTCCACATAAACTCTCTTTCCGCCCCTGGTCGCAACATACTAAGACACGCGAGCCAGCCTAGAGAAAGTGAACACCTTCCCATCTGAATGAGCGAAACCGTGAACGAGTTATCTACCCGTTCTGTGCTGCCCCACCCCCAAAAGGAATCATTGGACTGTATGTAGATTCGCAGCTCCTCCTACTATCATATCTTTTTACATTTCCAAACTATTTATATTCCATTTCATTCAAACTACAAACTAAACTACAAACTACAAACAGAACGGGGTAACTTTGGATCTAAACTTTTAAAGCAACGTTTGGGCGTGCAATCTGTATTCAACACATGGGCGTAGGGAAGGGGGGCAAAGGGGGGCATTTGCCCCCCCCCTACATTTGAGAATTTTTTTTAAAATGTATTAAATGCATTAATAAATGTTGTATTTTAACTATTACAGTACTAATTTGTAAGTCTTATTAATTTCTAAGGCTTTTTTCAACCCTTATTTTATATTGAACTTGAATTTAAATGAAAATTGTACCTGTATGGCATTGCCAGTTAAAATTTTTAAAAAGTGGGATTGTTTTGCCCCCCCCCCTGGAAAAATTCCTAGCGACGCCCATGAATTTCAACACAATCTATGAATGAATGAATGCTTTCTTCTATAGTGCTAACACTAATCCCTATTCATGCTAGACAGACATGATTAACATGTTCGTTGCGTTATGATGTTCAAGTTATCAATCAAATTTTTTTTTAAAGTCTTCAAATTTGTCTGAATTTTTACTTTATTTTCACACTCTTTCAAAAAACTTCACCATTAAAAAGTAGGGTTGCCTCAATGGCTATCTCAAAATTACCGGACACTAGTGTCAAAATTTGTCGATGGCACAAAAAAACCATATTTGATTGTATAAAATGTCTGGTATTGCTTCAATTTTTTCACTGGACAAATAACTATACAAAACCGGACATTTGGCAAACTTATCATGAAAAGCTCTGTAAACATTGACAAATTTTCTCTTTCTCCCTTCTCATGTGGCTACCATATTTTACGATATATTACGATGCCTTGTGCTTAAGTTATTTCAATTGTGAGATTTTAGTTAAAAGTTGTGCTGATTATAAGATCTTGTAGTTGAAGATTGTACGAGCTTTTAGTTAAAGACAGACTTTTACAATGCACTAAAAATAATGCAGACAAGAAACTTTCGAATGTTTGAAACCTTAAAAATGCTGCACCACCACTTTGAAATTTCCTGGAAAAGACACTCGAAAATTCGGAAAATTATTCATATTTTCAAAATGGCAACGAAAACTCTCTCTTTTTTTCAGAATAAACTATAAACTGCATTGAATTGATTCCTTACAAATTATTGCTCTTCACTTCTGTCTTCTGTTCTCCAACCATTTCTATTTTCCCTTCTACATCTTCATTTATTGAAAAGTTCTGATCATTGGATCTGATTGATGATAATCACCACCAGCAACGGTGGAAGGGTATAGAGTGGAATACGGCCGGAAGAGTGGTGGCAATGGTGGTAGGGTATAGAGTGGAATACGGCCGGAAGAGTGGTGGCAAGGGTGGAAGAGTAGAGGGGAATATGGCCGGAAGAGTGGTTGCAATGGTGGAAGAGTAGAGGGGAATACGGCCGGAAGAGTGGTTGCAATGGTGGAAGAGTAGAGGGGAATACGGCCGGGAGAATCGTGGCTAGGGTAGATGTAGAATAGACAGTTTACGTTGTAAATTGTTCAGAAGTCCTGTAAAGAATTAGCGCCTGTCACAGATGAGAAATCTTTACTATATCGATATTTAAGGGCTAATAACTAATAAGTCAACCACGGAACTGGTTTATTGTTTTAATAATCGTACTGTCCCCGGGGAGTTTACTTCACGACAGCTGATCTGAAATTGGTCAAAATTGACTTGCAAGATTTAACCTCCATATGGCTCTCGAGTAAGGCTGCCATATACATTGCCGGATTTAGACTTGATAGTAATCTAAGATATTTGAAATATGGGGCCCTTTGTAAGTCCAGATATTCTATATTCTATGTCAGTGCCAAATATGACAATAGCTCACTGGGACAAAGTTTAAACATATTTTTTTTGGGAGGAGGACCCAAAGACAAAAAAAAGGGGGGGGGGCGCTAAGCCTAATCTATACTTCGTGTAGCTCAGTTGTAAACCAGGCACTGGCCATATCTAGCTGAGACCTGGTCGGGACACTCAGAGATGGGGGCGTAGAAATGAAGTACAAAATGTATTTAATATAATTACTTTTTATTTAGAACACAATTTCATGAAACTTTTTGCGGCAGAAGTAGTTGGTACTTTGGTACAACATATTTTTGCGGCAGAAGTAGTTGGTACAACATATTTTTGCGGCAGAAGTAGTTGGTACATCATATTTTTGCGGCAGAAGTAGTTGGTACATCATATTTTTGCGGCAGAAGTAGTTGGTACATCATATTTTTCGAGGAGATTTCACCTTTTACCAGCAAGTCTTTTTCCCCTTTCCTTTTATGTATTCATAAAACCCCATATGCAAGTCAGCTAGTAGTTAAACTGACCTTGTAAGATTGATTCCTCAATCCCTGGCAGCAGTCGATTTCTTCCCTCACTCCACTGGGCCGACAGACGCGTTGTACCCGGTGATAGATAACAAATACTCGCATAATTTTAGCAGTTGGGATTATTTTGCGCAGGGCTGGTCTTAGTGATTGCGGGGCCCTATGCGGCTTAGTATGCGAAACGGATTGCGCGGGGCCTAGTTTGGGTATATAAAGAGTTAATAAGGATAAAAAGCGCAGAGTCCATTACGGCCGAATAGGTTGTAGTGGCCTAAGACCGGCCCTGATTTTGCGTTTAGATTTTTTGGTTTCTTTAAGAAAGTCAATCCGCCTTTCTTCCACGGAGTGTTTAGACTTAAATCTCCCGAGTCACGCATAGTAATAATATAGTTTTTCAAAAAGCTATCCAGACTCATATATTGCTGAAAGCAATTGTTGCCTGAAATCTTCGGATCATTTTATCATTTTAAGTCAGGTATATGAAAGTGTTTTCAATTATCCAGATAATAGTCGGGATGTCGGGGCAAGAAGGTCAATAACAGTGACGGTCGTCGCGATATATAAGGACGGATGTCAACCCTACTCTCAAGGTCCCTGCTGACATACTGACATACTATATATTAATTAAAAATTGTGTTTTCTCCGGAATTTCAAGTCCATTTCACAACGTCAAAGTGAGCATGTCTAAACTGGGGTTAAAATTCAATTTTAATAATTTCAAACAGACTAAAGAAAAAGAAAAACACAAAAACTTACAAGCTATACTGATCTCTCTTCCGCCTAGATGTAGACGAGGCCATGGCAAACAGTTCAGGTTATTAATTATAAGAACGCAATACAGGCGCCGCTAATGACAATTATTACTGACAGGAACACGCGTCCAAACGGCCAAACGTATCAGGTGAGGCGACAACAACTGACGCATTCAATTTCGGTCCATTGACTGAAGTTCTTTAACCTCCAGCCAATGATACCAACGATGAGCACAACAGATGCATTTGCAAACCCTAAAAGCCATATTATG
The DNA here is from genome assembly GCA_944989445.1 of Ampullaceana balthica. Taxonomy (NCBI): domain Eukaryota; kingdom Metazoa; phylum Mollusca; class Gastropoda; family Lymnaeidae; genus Ampullaceana; species Ampullaceana balthica. The sequence continues at coordinate 1,448,824 of CALYLW010000172.1, read as the reverse complement.
ATAATAAATGATAAGGCCATTGATCATTTGCCCTTGAAATTGCAATATAAGATAAGATGGCAATTGCGGGGCCCTATGCGGCTTGGTATGCGAAACGGATTGCGCGGAGCCCAGTTTGGGTAGGGATAGTTAATTAATAGGGCTAATAAGTGAAAATTAAGATAGGTGGGGCCTATGAAAGCGCGGGGCCCACTGCAACCTAAGCAGTGGCCTTAGACCGGCCCTGATATATAATATAATATAATATATATATATTCATCTTCAAATAAATATTTAAAATTCTCATTCAATCAAGTTATTCACGGGTAATAAACTTTCAAGATGATGCAATTGATAATATACGTGAAGCATGCATAAAAAATCACTACATTTTGTGTATTTATAAATAACGGAGAAAAGATAAAAACTAATTATAGGAAATACCAATAACTAAAAGAGTTTAAAGAAATGTAATGCAACGCTACGGGTTGTCTTGTGCGAGCAGGCAGAAGAGAGTGATGAAATTCACCTCTAGAGGGATAGGAGCAATGAGAATAAACCGTTCGACCGGTGAGAGACAGCATAAGAGACTAAACTTTAGGTAGCCATATTGAATTTGATGTCGAACTGACAAGAAGCTAGTTTGGATTTTTCGCAATTTCAGTACTTAAACGCCCGTTATCATCATGGAGATGTGTGTTCTAGCAAACGAACAGTCATTTTATATCTTAAGGACATTGTTTAAATGATTTTCCACGTCCGAGAACGGTAGAAATAAGCACAATTTTTGCAAAACGATGTGTACGAATTTTGACGTCGGTACTCAAGGTCAACGGGGCCCAACGCACTATATAAAGAAGCGAAAAAATTCGGAACTAGTCAGGATACTGCAAATTTTGGAATAGGGTTTTAAGGTAATTTAGATGGAAATTAAGTTAAGCATGTCATATGTAGAGTTTAGCTACTTCAAGTTATTCGAAAAAAGCAAATATATACTTTATATTATATAAATAAAGTTTTAGTCTGATCCAGTTCAAGTGACGTCATAAATGATCAATGTCGGATCACGTGATTAAGGGCGGCAAATAAAACTGCGGACAAAAATTATAACTAAATTAACCTGGCCCACTTCAATTTTTAATGATGATATTAACATTATTTTTAAAATCTTAAATCTAATCAGCTACGAATGCTTATGGTAATTCTGTTGCGTTGTTTTTTCCCCCATTCATCCCCCCAGAGGCGGATGAGAATTATACAATTAATTAATATACCTAAATATAATTAAATTTCAAGGTAAATTTGTAATCCCAAATTTTTTAAAAATCGACAGCGGCGATAGCATCAATTACTACTAACTTTTTCAGTTTTTGATTCAATGAAAAAAATGTTGGTTTTGATTTTTAACATTATTAGTAAAATATGATGGCATGGGGATTTTAATTGAAATAAACCTACAATCACTATTACTATTACTACTATTACTATAACAAAAATGTGATAATAAGATAATTAATATATAAAATAAGGAATAGGATATGAATATTATGAATGGAATATGGTGCATTCTCACTTTCTAATTTTTCACTCATATTAATTATATAAGTGGCAGCTAATCAATTTCAAAGTTAATCTAATGAGTAATTTAGTAATGAATAATATAAATATTATAAAATGAAAAAAAGAGGAACTATTAAAAAAATTGTAGTCCTTTTTTAAAACTTAATATCTTCAGGCATGTTTTAAAAAAAACTGTTAGTGGATAGAGGGGAGGGGAGTTAAGTATGTAAATTGTAAATAACAAATGTAGGCCTTGGCTATTTGTAGAGACGAGTGTATTACTTTTGACAATAGCGGGCCGGGTATCTAGGTAAAATAAAGAGATTTAAATGCTAAAAGTAAAGTGCAAAAGTAATTTGCATTAATAATACAGTTACAATAAAATTGTCAAAGTAACAAAAGTCATTAGTAATTTAATTTTTTTTTAAAATTTATCTTTTGTGTTAGCTTTTAGTCTTTTAGACCTACTTTATAATACATTTAGGCTTCTTTATACCAAGTAGATTAAAGTTTAAAATAAACATATGTAATACAAATTTTACAATAGAAGAGAATTTTCAAATTAAATGCTGTAGCCTATCACTATCACTAGCTTAGCTAGATTTCTAGTTCTTATCATGCAGACCTTTTTTTCCGTCCATTTAGTTATCCTAAACAAAATTTCAAAATTTTGTTTAAAGGACAAGGCACAATGACAATATTTAAATTAAAAACAAATAGTTAAAATATGTCTAACTTAAAAAAATAAATGCTGTCTATACTATAACAAAGATTTTTTATTAAACACAAAAGTGACTGGTGAATGGTGTTTTTTTTGGTGGAATTTGTGGAAATAGTTATTACACACAGTAGGTGTAGTATTAGTAAGAGATATATAAAATTAATAAATAAAGCATGAGAATTAAAGGAAATAAAACAATTATTAAAAAAAAATGTGAAAGACATTAAGTTAAAATGGGACTAGTTTTATGGCATGGCCTTTTCTTATTAGCATGATTATAATTTTTGGACAATCAATGACCATGGCTTTATGTTTAAGTTTAAGGCTGGGGGGGGGGATTCTTACTCTTATTCATTATTCAGAAAAATATAGTAGGCCTTTATGTATCTGCAACGACGCTTATAATATCCATTGAGTATAGTATAATATATACTGGTAGAGAATCAGGAGAAATCCCCCCACACCCTACACAAAAAAAGACCATACTCATACTACTATAATAATAATACAGCTTAAAACAATTTTATTATCGAAAATAAAAACGATTGATTTACTTTGAAACGTTGATAAAAATGGTAAGTAGGGCCTAATAATACCTATATTAATGTTAAAATTGTAAAGTGTTTTAACAACATTATCACAAATTTAAAATGAAAAAAGCCAAAAGGCATTATAAAATAATTTGTAAACAATAATCGGAAGCGCTTGGTTGCAGTGATAAAAATAGAAATTCCACGTGGGTTTGTTTTTATTAAATCGCTTTCGATTGGCTTTGCTAATAATATATTCATGAGATTACCACATGCCCCAGGACCCGGCTCAGCCAATCAGAGCAGCGCCCTCTCAACATTGATATCTCGCGCGCACTGTGGTAGCGTAAGAGCTTTCTTGTAGAAAACGGAGCTTTGATTTTTCAGTCAAACATCAGTGATATTTCATTATTTGGATTACTAAATGAAAATGTCGTTGGGTCTTGGAAAAAGGATTGAATTGGAAATGAGGGGTAGACCTGCTGATAACGTATGTATCGAATTTTTAAAATAACTTTCTATATTGCAAACTTGAAACCACGATCGTCCCTGGCGTGCACCGCTATGCATCAGCATGGGACGATGTTACCTTACTATTTTTTCTACCGTGTAAATGCCTAATGTGAAATGTGTAATGCTAACTTTTCTTTAGTGATATTTTTTTATGGCAAACAAAACTGATTTATAGACAATAAGAATGAAATCTTGACCACAGAAATGAGTTGGGAATGTTCACTCTTATTTATCAGCATAAACATGGCGCCCTTTGACTCCTCTTTCAGAAGGCATTCGTCCAGTTGTCATTGCTTTTGCTTTTTACTTTCAAAACTGACTGAGCTTTTTTACATAAATTTAATATTTAATGTCATTTCTTTAATATTAAATTGCACTATAAATACTACTATATATTTACGATGAAAGTTAGAATCAAAAGAGAAAAGCGGTGTCATGGCTGTGTTGTGTTGTTGGATTGTAAGGCCGTCATGTGCAGTGGATAAAAATGTCGATCTTTCCGACTAATCAGGCCATGGACTATTTAAATGCCAACAAGGCGTTTGTCGTAACGAAGTAATTAAAGTCTTCTGAATTACAAAATCGTAGTTAAAAAAAAGATATCCTCAAAATATTTTAATAAATGGCTGCGAAACGTCTTAACTATACGACATGTAAACCCTGATACATGAAGATGTGCAAGGGAGATCAGCCTGTTTTCGATCGTTCGCCATTTCACATTTGAGCGTCGACAGCATAGTGCGCCATCTTGAATGTGAATAGAACTGTTATTATTATGTGATGTTTGAATTAAAATAAAGCGTGTCTTATAATTTTTAATTTAATATTTTCCAAAAATTATCTTTTTCTTTTATACTTTTTATGATTAAGTCATGAATGTAAAGCATACACCAGCTAGTATTTGCCAGTCGTTTTAGCCCCTATTCCCGCCATGTTGGATTTTTCCAACAGGTCACAATTCATGATAAAATGGGTCGAACGTTGTAAATATGATGCTAACCAATTAACGTAAAATTATAAAGCTATATTGATAGTGGTAACCATTAAAAAAAACTTTCAAGTAACTAAATAGAAATTGTCTACATCTACGTGGGGTTGCTCCAGCAATATTTAGTATTCCTGAACTATTTTCTAATCTCATTCTTATACTTTTACTTAATCCCGTGCTTTTCATATTGGTGGTTAGGGCAATAAAACTGTAGTCCTGTTATGGAAGTGACATCATGCATATATAGCTAAGGCTGACAAATAGTAAAATGGCCAGGGGTTCGTGGGGGTAGTCTGTAATTTCTTTTCTTTTGAATTAATTAAAATGTATTTTCTTAGTCTTAATTTTAGAATAGTAATAGGCCTACATATATTATTTATCAATCAATGTTGATAGTATTACATTATCGTTTTACATGAAATCAAGTTGGCACATACATGTAACCAAATTTTTGTTTTTCTTTGTTTTAGATTTTGGATCTTAATCTTGATAATTGTCGTGCAAACAAAATTGAAGGCCTGACAAGTGAATTTACAAATTTACAAACACTGAGTCTAATAAATTTGGGATTGCAGAGTTTGGAAGGCTTTCCAAAGCTTGGTAATTTGAGAAAGGTATGTTAGTGTTTTTTTTTAATGTTAGGTTACTTTACATGTTTTTAAATTTTTGTCTGGGTTTTTAAACAAAAAAATGTTTCCATATTATAATCTCCTCTATAATTGTTTCAGTTGGAGCTCAGTGACAATAGAATTTCAGGAGGTTTAAATCACTTAACAGGCTGTCCTAACCTCACACATATTAGCCTCAGTGGAAATAAAATCAAAGACTTTGATGTCTTGGATCCACTAGTAAGTTTTCAATATGTAGTTAAAATTAGTTTTTCTGCATCACTTAATCACATATTTGCATGATGTATCATTATCAAGTCATTTATTAAATTTAATTATTCATCACAAAAAGAAATTTGTTGTTCGTATACAGATGTATTACACATTTTACTGGATATTCTTGGTAGAATGAACATTTCAAGATTTATGATTTATTACAATTTTGTTTATCTATTGCTTTGCAGAAAGATCTTCATTTCTTGAGAAGCCTTGACTTATTCAACTGTGAAGTCACCAACAATGAACAATACAGAGAGAAGGTCTTTGCCAAGCTGTCACAGATCACTTACCTTGATGGGTTTGACAGAGAAGAAAAAGAACAAGAAGATGTTGATGGTAAGAATTTTGTTTTTGATGCATCATTGATAGCTTAGTTATCAATGAATTTATATATATCCACGTGTATGTATAATTTAGTTGAAATGAGTTGTTGTTAAGAGATATCTAATTTCTAATCTATGAAGGACATACATCCACATCTGGACATTGGTATATAATGTTGTGTATGTAACTATGGTTAGGAAGATTGAGAGTCAGTGTCTTTTCTCAAGTTGTTGGAAATGTCTGTAAAGCGCTGTCAGCCCAGCCGTAGGCTGAGATACAGCACTATACAAGTGTATAAAATAAATATTTCAAATTATGAAAGGCTTAAGTTATAACCAATGTTCCCATTATGCTTCCTGGCAGTGAAGATATCTTGCAGACACAGCGCAACAAATTTTTAATGGATGCTGTGCAACTTTGCACATGTTTTTTTACTCTGCACACAGAACAACGAACCTTAAAGGGAACATTGGCTATAACCAATAAATTGTTAATGATTTTTATAGTTTCGGTGACTGTCTAATTGTTATACTTTTATTATTGCACAATTCTTATGAATACTTGAGGCCATCTTGAGATCTTTTGTTTGAATAATATAACTTATGTTGTGTGTAAAAAGAAGACTTTCATTCACTAACAGCATAATAATACCAGTGAATAGTATAACCACACAATTAAAAAAATTAAACAGTTAAGAAAGTTTAAAAATGCTTGCTCTTTTATTATCCTTTTTCCCCTTCATTTCAATAATGAATAATTATATCAAAAATCGATAAACATCTATAATTATTATGTAATGTAAAATTGTCCTATATACCTTAAGTTTTAAATACGATTTACCATTTCACTTATTTGTGCTTTACATGTAATTGTAAATTCAGATGAGGTGACTTACTCTAATAGATTTCGTTTAAATATGTTTGTTACTTCTTTATTTTTCTAGGTGAGGAGGAAGAGGATGATGATGAAGATGAAGGTGAGTACTTTTTTGTTTTGTACCAATTAAAGTAGTCTAATAATAAATTATTAAAAAAAAACACACACAAAAAGAGACATTGCTTTGTTTTTAAATAACGATTTAAGTCATTTGCCAATTGACTGAATTAAATATCTATTTATTTGCAGCTGTCGATGAGATAGAGGATGATGATGAAGATGATGATGGCGAGGAGGATGAGGTTGGTCTGTCATACCTGACAAAGAACATTGATGTTAGTTCACTAAAAATGATCACTATTATCATTGTTTGAATGTCAAAGATAAAGAAATACATTTGCTTCCTATTCAATACACTTCACTTTTTACAAAAATTGAGATCAAGTCTCAAACTGTTAACTCAAAAGTGACAATATTTGCATGTTGTTAAAAAGGGAAGTTTACTTAACTTTTCATTTGAAATAAATAAGCAAATAAATTCAATAGGAAGCCAATAAAAAATTAATACTAATTTAGACTAGACTATTCAATTAGCAGTGTATAAACAACTAAAACGTGTATAGCTGGTAAGGTGCTTGACAGTGGCTGCTTGTGTTTTTTTTTCATTGGTTCTTAAATTTGGGTTACATAGTTTATCTCAGAAAGTGTTTAAGCATTATGAAAGGGATCAAATTTGCCTGTACTGGTTTGTTATGAGATGTTTATTATGTTGTATTTTTTAACAATCCTGATAGGGGTAAGTGCTAGCAATATTTGAGGACCTTATCAAATCATTGAACGAATTTAGTTAAAATCAGGGTTCTTGTGCATAGCATAGAACTGCCAGCGCATCCCTCATATCTTTGAGTCGACTGTATCAATTGTTTTCTCAAAACATGCTTTAAATGTTTGTGCTTTAATTGTAAAATTACAAGAAAACTTTATAAAAAAATAACAAAGCCTCTTTTGCGCAGATTTTTATAAAATTATTTGAGTTCTACTTTCATTTAATTGTAGGATGATGATGAGGATGAAGAGGATTTTGAGCCAGGCGATGATGATGACGAGGATGATGACCCGATTGTTGAGGGAGGAGAGGAGGAAGATGATGATGATGATGAGGATGCTCCTGCAGCTGAGGAAGATGGAGGTAAATACACGTTTATAAAATCCACTATTGAAAATAACCACAAATCCAAATTTTGGGGTCAACTTGTAATTGATATTAGTGTGCGTCAAAAAGGGAACTCATAGCAAATGAATCCAGATCCTTAATTAATTCTCATTTATCTTTTACATAGTTTTTTGAAATAATTCTTATATATAAGGCAAGCTTGCAGTATGATAAGAAGAAGACTCAGCTCAAGTCAAATGTACCATTTTAAAACTCTGTAACAGAGCTAGTTCTAATAGGTATTACACGTTTTTACTTTAGAGTTGTCCCTTTTAAAAAAAAGTGTACTAGGCAACACGCATGTAAGGGCTGCTTGATACAAGACACCAAACCCTTTAATTGTCCTTATGATAGTTCATTTTTGATACTCATGTCATAATTTTCAAGGTTTTAATTCACTAATTAATATAGATAAGTTAAACAACCATTTACTAAGATCCCAAGATTTTTAGCTTGTTTTGTCCTTATTGAAATTAGTTACACATGTTACATAGATACATTTCATGTACTTAATGCTTTGCTTTACTTGAGTTTATGTGTATTAAACACTGAATTGTTTTAATTGACTCATTATTCATTACAGATGGGGATGAAGATGATGAAGAAGACGAGGAGGGAGAGGAGGGAGAAGAGGAAGGAGAAGGAGCAAGGGGGACAAAAAGGAAACATGAAGAAGAAGAAGAGGGTGCTGAAGAAGAGGAGGAAGATGATGCATAGTCTATGTTTCCTGTCTGTTCGTCTGTATGTTTGGGTGAGATATTGGACATCATTGTACATATGGCATACAAGTTTTGGGAATGAAAGTGTGTGGATAGGATTTATGAGGGCAACTTTTATCATGGACATTTGATGGACACTCAGTTTTTAAAAAAATATCATTTTATTTGATATGATCCATTAATTTCATCTTCAGATTCCAAAGATGGCTTTGTCTACTAAAATCTATATATGAGCTACTCGTGTCCATTGGCACATGTATATTTTTAACAATGCTTTCAAACCTGCATTTTGAATGATTATATCATGTTTTTTCCTCTTTTTTGTTTTTAATTCTGTTGTAACTGATGATGCAGTAGTCATTTTTCATGTTCACATAAAATAATCCAAACCAGTGTAGGTTTTATTATGTTAAAATGATTGTTTTAAATTTGATATGCTTAATATTAATGAGCTACCGACCTTGATTAACTTAAAACATATTTCAACCTGTAGCTTAATTTTTTGCAGTTTTTGATGCATTTTGTTATTGTCATTTAGAAGTATGAGATTATCTCACACATTTTGGTTTCTTTGTGGAACCTCTTACTTTATGCATGTGCCATATGTAAGAGAGGAAGTTTGATGTGTATATTTCTGAATACATCTTGATATTGCTTTCATAAGAGTAAAAAAAAAGTTTTAGATTTAATATTCTGTTTATTTAAAGGTATTAAAATAGGATGGTATATTTAGAAAACTTATCCTTTTCTTTTTTTGTGCTAGGCGAGAGATGTTTAAACTTTTATGAGACAGATCTTTATAGATTGTAGGAAATATGTACATATAAATAAATTGCAATGTTTTATTATATTTTATGTTTCAATGTTGTTGGAGTTTATGCTGACATCAGAAATATCTGAAAGAAAAATTCAAGCGGTCTCTTAAAAGAAATGTTGTTCACCTATATAGAAAGCCACATGTCCTTCATTGTCCTTGTTTATCCACAGAGTGTTGCCTGAATGTTTGTTAGATCTGTATGCTTGTTGACCAGTGCTGAAAGTTGATTATTGTATTATGATGCATCCCTCCCACATCATCAAGGTCTAAGCTCTCACTAATTGGAGAAGTTTCATTCATTTAAACATCATCATTCATCAATCCATATTTGATCAACAGTTGTTTTTTTTTAAACTTTCATCCAGGTATTGAGAAAATAGAATGGTCTCATATCATATATTGCATCCTTTTATGTTTCTGGAAATCAATAAATTTCATTCATATAATTATATTTAAGATTTTTCAATTCTTTGTTACTTGTATTGTCTTGTCAGTGGGCTTTAATAATTTTTTAATACCTGCTGACATTCTCTTATGGGGTCGAGCTTCACGCTCTGAAGACTTGGCTCATTTTATCGCTGGCAAACCTCAAGTGGGCATTGCTGTAAATATATTTTTCCACAGGCATTGGGGGTTACTCTTTGCTAATCCCCGGCAAGCTTCAAGCACGGGGGAATCTATCAGCAGATGCCACATAATCGACAGCCATTATCGCTTCTTATGTCAAACCTATGGAGGTAGCTTTGTGTCGGACAGTGTTCAGTCCTCATCTGGGTGATAAGTGATTGCTACGCTTAAGGTTCCACCAGGGATCTTTCTGGTCAACTCTTCTGCCTGTGTCTCAAGAAGCCCAGCCCTGGAGCCAGGATTTAACCCCCAGCTGGGTCATAGGGCGGTTGGGACTGAGCGGAACCTTCTCTTGTCGGTAAATCAGCCATTTATAAATGCGGCATGCTAGTGAGCCCAGGGATTAACTGTAGGATAACTTTGCTGCCACGTGCCCAAAATGACATTGACCGCCTGTGCCTCCAGAGTGGATTGGCCCACTACCTGGAGCGAGAGCTGTGAGTCGAAGACAACTATGGTCTGAAAGACCTTTCTTATACAATAACTTTGGTCATAGATCCCCAACGTTGTTAAGCATAAATAAGCAGCAGGCAAAAGTGGGGTTTTAAAGATATAATAAGAAAAACCCGTAAAAAACCAAGTTTTTGACTATAAATTATAAATCCTTTATGTACGAGAAGTAACTAAAAAAAATGTTCATTATAATACGCAGCGCCAGACCATCCAGAAATACAAAATTGCAGTTGAGTCGTAAAACATGTTTAATATAATGCGCACCGATCAGAAATATGTTTATAAAAAGAGTTGTCAATAAAATACGCACCTTGTTGCGCGACAGAAAGGTTGTTCAATATAATACGCACCGCGACGCTCTATCTCAAAAAAATAGCATGATACATAGGAATAAATAAAATAATCTAAAAAATCAATAATTTAATTACGGTACATGCGATCGATCAGAAATTTTGATACATTGTTTTTATCATTGGTACGAAACTGCCTGCAAAATTTCAGCTCGCTATCTTGCGAGCAAGTGGGTTAAAAATCGATCAAAAGTTTTGGCGACAACGTCGGTCGGTCGGCCGCAGACACCACGAGTTAATATAAAGGATTTAAAAATGGTACGCAATTCTCAGTACCAAACTCCAGTAGTCAGTTGAAAAGTAATGCAGACAGTAAAGTCACTAAAAATCTCAAAACTAGTAAGTTATCATTGCGTTTGCTTTTAAAGAAAAATATTTTTTTTTACTTTAGCCTGATACATTTTTCGTTCCTTTTTATAGATACAAATTACAACTACATCTTAATTATTTTTTTAAAAAGTCTTTAGTTTAATGGCAATTTATATGGGTAAATAGCTAGAATGACGAGCTTTTTCATGTTCTTGAATGTTTGAATCACTGGGTTCCTTGAGAATTTAATTTAATTAGGATTTTAAGAAAATATAGTGAGTGGTTGAAGTTTAAAAAACATCTTGATGGTTACGGTGTTGAAAGACCAGAACTACTTGCCCAATAGCAAACATCCCTAGGAATGTCAGCTAAGACATCAAATGCTAGAACAAATGGGCAACTAGTCTTTTAAAGAACCGCTGTACCACATAAAATAAAAATTAAGATTTGAAAACACTTTTGGCCTCACGTGGGTTTGAGAATGGCTTGTTTATTAATTGAAAGTAACATTTTAATAATTGATTAATTGATACGTTTGTAATAATTTACAGTTGAATATTTTGAGGCCACATAAGTAAGGGGAGCAATTCAATATAAAATATTTGTTTATACTTTTAGTGACAAACAAAGTTATCGGTATTTAAAACAGTGCTATATAATAATTTAAGTTAAAAATACCAAACTTACTACAGGCACGAAAGACGTTCCTATATACTGTGTTAAAATGCTTTATTTCCAAAAAGTAATTTTGTTTTATTTCGTTTCACATGAAATGCAACTCAAAAAAACACATAAATGTAAAGGGGCCGTCCACAAGTGAAGTCAAGCGCCAGGGGGTGGGGGGGGGGTGTCAAGCATTTGTGACGAGGGGAGGGGGGTGTTTAAGAAATGTGATGTCACATCAAAAAAACTTGGATCTTTAAATACAAATATTTGATTGCTTGCAATTTATTTAATTACCTTTCCAATGGTTTCACACGCGTTACGATATTAGAATGCAGGCTCACACTAAATACACAATTTAATGACAAAAAACTCATAAAAGTAATTTGGAAATTTTCAATTAGAAAATACGGTTTTTAGGAAGTGGGGGGGGGGCGTTAAAAGGTTTGTGACGTCATATTGAAAGAGGTCTAAGTTTTTGTGACGCAAAAAAAAGGGGGGGGGGTGTAAAAATTGCGTGACGTCATTTATGGACCACCCTACTTATCAAACCAAATGAAAAGCGTATTAAGCTAATGACAGTAGTAGTGGACGCAGAGACAGAAAATGACGACAGCTCTTCTGATGAATTAGTGCGTTACAAAATGGAGATGAAAGTTCCTGAATCCATGAACTTTCTACAATGGTGGAAACTTAATAAACACCGAAATCCGATGTCATTCCTTGCCAAGACCGTTTTTTGCATGGGCCTACCAGTTACCTCAGTTCCATGTGAATGATTGTTCAACTCGGCTGGTTATATTGTCAATTAGATCCACTCATTACTTGAGCCAAATAATGTCAACACACTGGTCTTTTTGCGTAGTTTGTTAAAAGATGACATATATAATATAATATAATATAAAGGAGACATTCCGGTGTGATTTAGATTTTCAACAAGATCGTTTAATTAGTCTTACTTCTGACATCATCAATTTTAATTTTTTGGCTTTAATCGACATTAACGATTAATTAATCGTTAATTTTTCAAAAGTTAACGATTAAATTTAAATTAATCGTTAACAGAACTAATATAAGCACCTTTTCATTATGCATGTTTGTTCTCATTTCTCTCGGTTAGTAGCTAGAAAAATGTATGGCGGTCACGTTTGAAAAATATTTTCTGCTTTAATTGTGGCCCAAGTTCGATTTATTGGTTATTCGGACTCCTGACTCCTAAGCTATGCGGATGGGTTTGCCAAGTTTATATGGAGGAATCTTTACTGGCCGCAAAGGCTAATTAAAATATTAAACGAAGTCCAAGGGTTTAATAAGTTAAGTTTGACTTGTGGCTTGTGGAATATGAATGTGGAACTGACTGACTGTTATTGTTATACGCGCGAGGTTGCCATTGCCAACTGATTCAACTGCAATGTAATTATTACAATCCCAGGGGCAACTAAAATCATGTACTTGGTCATATTCTGGTATTCCCAATATTTTTTCTAGCCGCATCAACAACATTATCATTATCCATTGAAATAACTGGCACTCGGAAATAGTTTTTAGCTGATTCAAATTGTGTTAGAGTTAGTGACTTAGGACTTAGTGAAGTGTTATCAATATCAAAGTCAAAGTACTCAACCTTTTTTTGGGGTTATGTTAAAGTACTACTATGTAGTTCAAACAATATCCCAACAGAGACAGGGTGGTCTGAAATCCTAACTGGACAAGCGGAAAACAAGTTTAGATTTCATCCCATTAGAAATCTTGGAGTTTGCCCTAAACTTCAAAACATTGTAAACCCCACACCTATTAACTTTTGAAATGAACTCTTTAATGACAATGTTAAAGATTAAATTGTTGAATCTAAAAAAGCCTATGCTAAAAAGAAAGTTCTCATGGACACACCTGCACTTAGACGCTCTTGTCTTTAACTTTAAATTTAATCGATGAGTGGACATTTCAAGGCAGGAGCTTGACAAATTTATTGCTGTTCTCATTTACATGTGGATGTATAAAAGGCCGGCTATTTCTGATTATTGGTCTATGTCTGCTGAATCCTACAGCCCTTGGATACACCATGTATTCAACAGACAGAGATTTCAGGACATTTATCACTCAATGCTACATTACTCTTGAATAAGTTCCAAAATGCATTCTACCCTTTTCAGGAACTTAGCATTGATGAAATGGTAATAGGCTTCAAGGATGAATGGCAATTCAAAAAATATAATGCCACTAAGCCTAGCAAATATATAAAGACATTTGGCCTGTGTAATTCCTCGGCGTGTTATGTTATTGATATTTTGGGGCCAATACCTCCTACAACTCAGAAACAGACAAAGTTGGAGGAAAGACTGTGCAAGTTTTCCATACTCTACTGCAGCATGTGGGTACTGGGCAAAAAAGTTTTGCTGGCAGATACTATACCTCAAGAACACTTGTTGACTACCTCCTTTCCAAAAATCAGTACTTCACAAGAACATTGAATATCAACCGCATTGGATTTCCACTGGACATAAAGTCTTTATCTTTACAACGAAAAGAAATGAAGTGGTATCTAAACCAAAACAAAACCATGCTCTGTATTGCTTTCAGGGATCAAAAGGCCAAAAATGTCATTTGGTATCCACAGATGCAAGGGTACAAGTTACTGAAACATAATACATTGAAAGTAAAGGCATTGGAAAGTTTAAGGTCTGCAAGGTCTGTAAAGTATACTGTTGTGTTGTAAATGTTATATATTTTATAATATATATTGCATTTTTTAAATATCACATTACATAGGCCTGCTCAGTAACATTCTTCTAATAAGGCAAACCCATGGCCTTTCTCCTCCATGCTTGGACCCCCAGTATCTAATTAGACAAACCCATGGCCTTTCTCCTCCATGCTTGGACCCCCAGTATCTAATTAGACAAACCCATGGCCTTTCTCCTCCATGCTTGGACCCCCAGCATCTAATCAGACAAACCCATGGCCTTTCTCCTCCATGCTTGGACCCCCAGCATCTAATTAGACAAACCCATGGTCTTTCTCCTCCATGCTTGGACCCCCAGTATCTAATTAGACAAACCCATGGCCTTTCTCCTCCATGCTTGGACCCCCAGCATCTAATTAGACAAACCCATGGCCTTTCTCCTCCATGCTTGGACCCCCGGCATCTAATTAGACAAACCCATGGCCTTTCTCCTCCATGCTTGTACAAGCAGCTGTAGGTCCTTGTTCACCTCATCCAACCATCCAAGTATTGAACAGCCATTTAACATTCTACCTCTCAGGCTCATCAAGACAATGGCCATGACTGGAAGATGCTGGAGAGATGGGCCCAGGATAGGGATGCCCAGAGGACTCTTGTAGGTGGCCTATGCCCTTGAAGGAATCGCAGACGTCGATGATGATCGGCGGATGCCCCTCACGGACGTGAAGGCTCTGCTCTCAGTTTCTGTCTAAACACTACCTTTGCTGCCCAACAGAAAAGCATTGTTTATAGGTGACTTGTCATCGCAGTCAGACGTTTTAAAAATTTATCATTATTTAATTATTTAATCAAACAAAATATTTTTTCAAACTTAATATTAGTCATACAAATGTTGTGACTACACATTTTTGAGTCGTGAATTTTATTTTTTCAAATGTGAAAAAAATAAGAAATGTTCATTTAAAAAAAAATATAGTGTGAACCAAAAAAAAAGAAGAAAATATTAACAAATTTTTAATGTAATTGGCTTCAATTATTATAATAATTATTGATAAATGCATGGTATTGGCTGGTCTCTACAGGCATCACGCCAGTGTTAACACAGAATTTGACTTAGAAGATGTGTCTTGTCAAGATGTAAGTACTTTACTATTTTCCTCTGAAATGAATCATCAATAGTGAACATAATAAAAATGTATTTATGTTAAGAATGTATGTTTATATCTGTTACAGTTATAAGTGTTACTGTTATAAGTGTTACTGTTATAAGTGTTACTGTTATAAGTGTTACTGTTATAAGTGTCACTGTTATAAGTGTTACAGTTATAAGTGTTACTGTTAAAAGTGTTACTGTTATAAGTGTTACTGTTACCATTTTGGCATCAGTTTCTTCTAGTAATGAAACTAAATGTATTTCAATTTCAACTGAGTGCAGTTCTGAAAGAAAACTATAGAAAGACAGTATGACCAATGTTCCCTAAGAAAACTATAGAAAGACAGTATGACCAATGTTCCCTAAGAAAACTATAGAAAGACAGTATGACCAATGTTCCCTCTAAGGTTCGTTGGTCCGTGTGCAAAGTTGCACATCAACCATTTTTGTGCAATATTTTACAAAATTTGCTGCACGGTAATTCTAAACTGCTGCGTGGCATCGGTCAGACAACTGCGCGGCCGCGCACCCGCACAGCTGAAAAGGAACATTAAGTATGACTAATATGTGTCAGAGTTTGTCTTTGAGAGGTATCATTTTTCCATGAATTATGAAAATCTTTTTTAACAATGCATTAGAAATTTTTTAGGAAATATTTTTAAATGAATTAACTTAAATACAAAATTAGATTATCATTAAGTTTATAAAGTATAAAGTGTAATTTTTTTAAAAGGTTATTTCAAAGAACTATTAGCATTTCAGCTTATGTTTTCTAAAATATCTTTATCTATATGTAGTCCTATAATAACTAAGTATGCATCTATTCCCCTTTTTACTTTGCTATTTAGGTGACTAGGACACTTATCAAACAAATTTCACATCTGGCATTAGACCTCAGCAGCCACCTGGAGATTTAATCCTTGACTTTCATGAAGGTAGTAAGTAGTAGATTACAATTTTTAAAATTACATTTACACCAACTTGACTAGAGATGTTTGTACATTTACACCATCTTGACTAGAGATGTTTGTTTATTTAGATCAACTTGACTAGAGATGTTTTGTACATTTACACCAACTTGACTAGAGAAGTTTTGTACATTTACACCAACTTGACTAGAGATGTTTTGTACATTTACACCAACTTGACTAGAGATGTTTGTACATTTACATCAACTTGACTAGAGATGTTTGTTTATTTAGATCAACTTGACTAGAGATGTTTTGTACATTTACATCAACTTGACTAGAGATGTTTTGTACATTTACACCAACTTGACTAGAGATACTGTGTACATCTACACCAACTTGACTAGAGAGGCTTTGTCAATGATCTCTACCATTGCACCTGCAGTATTCAGTGTTCTACGTCAGTGCTTCTCAAAGTGGTGGTCCGCGGACCGGTGCCGGTCCATGTGTCATCCGCTGCCGGTCCGCAGATGTTCTCAAAAAAAGGACAGAAAAAATTGTCAGTGCAGGGAAAATAGTGTACCGTCCCTGGTGCAATGGAAAAAACTCCTGCTGGTCCGCAATACTAAAAAGTTTGAGAAGCACTGTTCTACGTGATAGTCAAGAATGTCAAGCATTGCTGAATGTAACTTTAAATTTATGTTGTTCTTTTTCAATGCCATTACAGCAAACGGTTTTAAAATATATAATTAATAAAAAAAAATTTGTATAGACTTCTTATAAACTCGATTATTAACATTAATAGCATGTAAATGCTATTTTTTGCAATTAGGACAAATTGCATGTATTGCAATTATTACGAAATAAATAGCTATAATTCAATTAATAGAGATTTTGATTGAACATTAATGTGGTTAGGAGCTCTTATTAAATTTAAGTTAGTGATGTAATAAATGATTGATGAAGAATCTTTACATTAAAATTTGTTAAAATTAAAACTGACAATTTGAATCTATGAATTTGGCTAAGGTTACTTGCTTTGAATGCCACCCTATACCAGACTGGCAGTGGACTTCTGAAGAGAGTTTGCAAGTTTGTTACCATGACCTTGGATGAAAGGGCACATGTAAAAGTTGCCACTTGAATGGCAGGATAACAATGGTGAAAGTGTAAGTAGTAGTTTTTTTTCGGATGTTTGATTTCTATTTTTTCACATAGTACTCCTGTTATGTTAAATAAAATTTTTACTGACTCATCATTTTGCATTTTTCTGCGAGTTCTTCTTGATACTGCACATTTGAAATTCCAGAAAAATTCACTATAATCGGTTATATTAATCCAAGTTAGAAAATCAATTTGTTTCAAATAAGAAAATCTTTCTTTCAAATCGGTCAGTAGAATTTTCAGATGGTCAGCAATAGATATAGTGGCATCAGTCACTTCACATTTTTGGAGGCAATGAAACATTTAACAATTTTTGTTGTAAATAGTTTTCTGCCACAATTCAGAAAGGTAGTGAATCCAAACATCTTCGATTTTGTTTCAACAAGACGTTTGCTATTTAACATATTTAGTTTTTCAAAGAAATTGGATAATTAACTAACTAATGCTTTACCATCCACTGTTAAAAGACAGCTCACGTCTGACTTGTTGCTTTAAAAAATGACAAGAGTATCAAATAGTTCCATAAATCTTTTCTATCAAATCACCCACAAAAGCCAGTATCACTTCTATGTGAGGTAAAAAGTCTCACATAGTTTGTCTTATGTTCTTCACAAAATAGTTTGAAGAGACATCCACATTTGGCATTAGCCTAAATGTCAAGTGGATTGAACAAAGATTAAATAATAAATAATTGTAATGTACATATATGACACATTTACCTCCGTGCAAAAAAAATAAACATATATTTTCATAGTCAATGCAATGGTGCCTAAGTCGGTGTTTAAAAAATTTGAGATTTTTTTGTGTCATTAAAATAAAATGCCACATTTCTCATCCACCAATCAGAGCCAAATTAAAAAAAAACTGCACAGTTTTAACCAATAGTTTGATTCAGTAGGGAATAAATGTACACTGTAACTTATGATATATCTAGTCAGTTTTCTTTTACTATTCCTGAAATATCATCATTACGCAACCCACTTTGTCGCCCCCCCCCAACAATCAAATCGGTCAACATTGCTTCAGACCATTAAATCTTAAGATTCCTTCTTTCAAATTATATTTTATGACACCACCGATGGAATTACATCAAAACTATGAAAATCTGTGATCTCATTGCTCATATTCCTATTAATTAAAATTAATTATGTATTTCTTATTCCAATTCATTGAATGGCCACACAGGTGTGTTTTAAAGGGGCTGAAGACAAGCAACAATAACCAGCACATTTGCTTCATATTCATATCATTTAACTAATATCACTAATAGTTTATTATTTTAAATTCCAATTCATTGAATGGTCACATTTATGTGTTTTAAAGGGATGAAGGCAAGCAAAAATAACCAACATATTTAATATCATTTTAAAAATTAAATTATTTTAATGACTTGCATATGTCATGTTAACACAATTTTTAAAAAAATAACCTTGACCTTGTGCTAGAAGAAATCAACCTCAAACCGTTCCCCGCACATAAGGACGCTCCCTTTATTTCAGTTTTCTCTACAAACCCAAAGGCCTGTGGTCAAAATATTTTTTATAGCTGTTTCAAGACATGAACATCAAACTTTTTATTAAGTTATTGTTGAAAATTGATACAAATCCCATAATTGTTTTTTTTTAAATCTTGCTTTAAGGGGAAGTAATGAGCAGAATGCTTCATTTATAAATTATTATGATAATCATCTCAGACACAGTATTATTATAATCAATTAATTAGTCAAATTTATTTTATATAATATGATAGAATTGTGGGTAGGAATATAGGCAGATATTTGAAGATTGTGAATGAAAAAAAAATCAATAAAATACAGTCGCAAATAGAAATTACATTGTTATTAACTAGAATACCATCATGGAAAAGGTGTGATATGAATTTTTGTGTGTGTTACATAATAAAAGTTCTTAACTTGATAATTCACTTCTTCAATTGTGCTTAGTTTTTGTGTTAACAGCTTTTCATCACCAGACAACACTATTCATTCCCAGACAATGATGCCACTAAAAACATATTAACACAGAATTTACTTGCACTGATTAAGAGTAAAAACAAAACACTGAACAGCTTTTAGTTAAACAGATTTTCAAGAAGGATATTATTTCCTTTTTTATTCTTTAAACGGCTAGTCCAAAGTGAGACTAGAATTAATGTTTATCTGAAAAGAAATCTTTATTTGTCCATGAACAGAAAGAAACAGCTAGGCTGAGGCTCATTTTAGATACATGGTCAGAACTTCTTATACCATGGTTTTATTTAGGAAAAAAACAACCTTTATTGAATGTCTTTCAATAATAATTTGTCTTGTTTGATTTCTAGCACTAACAGTAAATGAAAACAGCGTTCAACCCAACTGTGATTGATTCATGACCGGTGGTACTTCAAATAAATGATTGATCCAGCATGTGTCATGGTAGGTAGGTGTTTTAAAAATTTTCAGACCATTTTTTTACCTGGCTTTTTGTTTTTAACACATAGTAAAAAATGAGACAGTGAAATGTCATGTTAATCTGGAGTTGTCATTTATGCCAACATGTTTCACTGCCTAAATCCCTGAGTCTGTTTTGCTCTACCCTCCTGGATTTAATTAGCTTCTCACAAACTCCAACAATAGATCAGTTTATCTTAAGACATTTTGTATTTGTAGAAATTTGTTTTGACTGATTTCATAATTTATTAATATTTTTTGGTTCACCGACAAAACGGCCCCCGACTAATAGATGGACTAAAAGTAAAATGTCCCATCAAATATTAAATTCGTATTTTTACTCACATATTCAGTGTCAGGTTTTGCTAATAATAAACAATAATAATGACATCACGATAGTGAATTTAATAGCCTTTACGCGAAATGGTACCAATTGCGGCTGTTTGTTGACAAGAAACAATATTATTACATCACAAGATATAATTTTACAATTTTACCACTTTCTTTAAGGGTGAAAAAATGGACAAAAGCTTAAAATGAAAAAAAAATTACAGTTTTTGTTGAAAAATGTTAACAATTTGTCTGGGGCCGTTGTGACCGGGGTTCTTTTGTCCGGGGCCGTTTTGACGGGTCACCATATTTTTTTGTATAAAGTTTTCAAATTATCTGCCTTGAAACCTGTTGTATTAAACGGTGACCAGACATATGCGCACACACAAGACAATTGCGCACAGACAATCCCGCAATGACACTAATGCGTACAGGACAAACGCGAACACCGATAGTTGCGCACACGGATAATTGCGCACACCGACAAATGCGGACACCGACAATCGCCCAAAGTGACAAATGCCAACGGCTATATAAGCGCACACCGACAAAAGCGCAAACTGACAATGAAGCTATAATTAAAACAAAAAAACATGTTTAAATATAATTTATTTCAAATAGTTATAAGTATCAGAAAGGAAGGCAAAGTATGGAGGAAAAAATGGAACAAAATAGACAACAAAAGAAAGTGAATTTAAAATAATTAAGACAAAATATTAAAGGTTGAAATAATTTTTTCACTATGAGAGTGAAAGATACAATACTAACTGAACCGTGGCTAACTGGTTTTAACTGCTTTCAATTTCATTCAATCATTGCCATTTATACACATTTTCATTCAAAACCTTGGTACTTAATCTGCTTAGCGTTTATTAAATCTTAAGACAAAAACTCGTTATTTGAGGAAGAGAATGGAAGGTTAGTATAACAGTGGTAAACTGTAAAATATTTAGTTATATATTAACTATATAAAATATTACTTAAACAAGCCACAATGATTCAATGATGCACTTTTAGATTTTACATATTAGATATATTCAAAATCGCTTTTCAAGTGGTTGATTGAGAATGTTTTCTAGACTAAGAAAGAAAATAATAAGACATTAAGTGAATTATTTTACATCTTAATTATGATTAATTGATTAATTTAAAAAATCATAAATGGATTGCCATTTACGACATGTGACATCATTCCTCATTTCCTTAGCCAATGCCAAAACTATAGTATCAGACTATACAGTATAGATGTATAGTATACTATACTAATTACTAATTAATGCAATGCTATTTTACTATTTGGCATTGGCAATATAATCAATATAATAAGCCTATTTCATAATTCATATTATTAAAAATTAAGTCAAGTCATTTACTATGATTTAAATTTAATTCAAGACTAATGCTAAAATAATAATATAAAGTATTATGTCATTTATGTTAATGGTTAATGTTAGGTTTTGATTTCAACTTTTACAACCTAAAACTAAAATGATATTGAGAACTTGACTAATTAAGTTAAATTACATATATTTTTATTACACTGCAACATAAGATTAAAATTAAAACTATATATTTTTAAATACTTTCACATACTTATTTAATTAAATATAGATATAATATAATTATAAAATAATTAATGATAATGTAATAAAATATAAATTATAGTTAGAAGAAATGGATATTTATTGTAAAATAATTTGGACCGGGATTCGGAGGATTGCCTATTATTTTATATATTAAAAAAAACAACTATATTGTTAACACCGTTAATTGTTTTTATATTTAAGTTCACACCACACGACTATATCAATAGTTCAATATCTAATGTAAGTCTCAGCCTAACTAATTTATATTTAGAGGTTTAGAGTTAGAGCTGAAAATTTTTTATAATTTTATATTAAATTTGGTTCCTTGATAACTTAAAAGTAATTAAAGTAATTATTTAAATGTTGTTTTGATTTAAAACGAATTTTGAATATAAATTAGCCTATCTCTTATCAACAATACTATAAACTTAAATACTTTTGCATCTCTGGTACCATACGTCTTTGGATCCAAGAATTTCCATTTTTGAAGAGAGCAAACTGTAATACATGTAATTGTAATTATTTTTAAAAATGTACATAAGCATCAATAAGGGTTATCTCAGGAGTTTCACAATGACATTTTCTAGCTGCCTACCAGTCAGTGTTCCCTTTAATATTATAATGAAACTTAGACAAACACTAGAGGAAAGAAGAACACAAAATAAAGTATTAATATGGCATAAAACAATCAATTCTAACTTGGAAATACAACACAAAGATATCTAATTAATACAATCCTCAAATAGATGAAAACACTGTTCTCATTCTGTATGTGAGAACAAACAAATACAAATTCTTGTTCTTTCTGTATATTGTTACGACGTGGAATGAGTTACCTGATCAAACCAGGAAAACCAATTCTAATAAAATTATAAGACTAGATATATACCATAGATAAGCGTTGGACGTCAGTATCTTCTGTATAGAAGGAGTGTGTTAAAAATAAGATAATAGGAATGTTAGTTTTTATGTTAATGATAAGATATCGTTGCTAATAAAAACTCTTTATTTGAGGAAGAGAATGGAAGGTTAGTATAACAGTGGTAAACTGTAAAATATTTAGCTATATATTTAATATATTAACTATATAAAATATTACTTAAACAAGCCACGCTAATAAATAATTTTTCATTTTCATTTGATAGTCCCAACAATGGAATTTTCAAGAAGTCAAGGTGGCAATGAGGTTTTAAGCTACCAAGGCTTTGAGTATCTTCATTTCCGGAATAACAATGGGGTTCAAACTTGGCGGTGCAGACAGAATGGAGTGTCATGCTAATATAAAGACACACAACAACACCATAGTGAGACAAACAAACTGACCACTGTCATGATGCCTACCCTCAAAAAGTGGAAGCCAACATTGCCAGGAGCTTGATGAAGCAAGCCATGAAGTCTGCAGTAAGTGCTACACCTCGAAATGTCATGGGGAGTGTACTGTCGCATGTAAGCAGCGATGTCTTGGCACACATACCAAAACAATCGTCAGTATCAAGAACTCTTTTGTCTTGGCACACATACCAAAACAATCGTCAGTATCAAGAACTCTTTTGTCTTGGCACACATACCAAAACAATCGGCAGTATCAAGAACTCTTTTGTCTTGGCACACAAACCAAAACAATCGGCAGTATCAAGAACTCTGATGTCTTGGCACACATACCAAAACAATCGTCACTATCAAGAACTCTGTTACGTCACAGAAAAGATGGTAATGTTCCTAAACAAGGAACAATAAATTTCGTAATTCCAGACAAATACACTGACTTTCTACTACACGATTCAGGAGTTAATGATCCTGATAGAATTTTAATATTAGGTGATTTTGAGAGGGCACTTTTGACAAAGTACCGACCATGTTCTACCAGCTTTATACTTGGCATGCCACAGTGGGTAACTCATACCCACCATGTCTATGTTTTATAGCAAAAAAAAACAACAACATAGGAACCTATAACAGAATGTTTGACATTATGAAAAGCCTTTTGCCGAATTTGGCACCGCAAAAAGTCTTAGTTTATTTTAAAAAAGCCTGCATGAATGCAGTAAGAATAGCTTTCCCCAATGCTGAGGTAAAAGGTTGTTATTTTCATCTATGTCAAAGCCTTGTTGGTAAAGTTAACAGTGCTGGTCTTAAGGCTGAGTTTCAGACATTGAAATGAGATTGAAATTAAAATCTCTTGCTGCACTAACTTTTGTCCCAGTTGATGATGTGAGGAATGTCTTTGCTCAGCTAGCAGCTACTTTTCCAAATGCTGAGAGTTACAATGAGATCCTAACATACTTTTTTCAATCTACACTGAAGGGGCAGCAGGCAGAGATCCTCAGTTGCCCATCAGCTTATGGAATCACCATGATGCAGCTTTTCAACAGTGCCCTAAAACAACAAACTGTTGTGAGGGATTTCACAATGCTCCTGATTCCTTATTCCACTGTAGTCATCCCAGTATATGGTTCCTTTTTGATGGACTTCAGAGGGATCTGGCCATTCACAGATTGACACTGGTAAATACTCAGGCAGGCCGTGTAGAGGTGAAAAAAAAGAAAATAACAAGATCTTCATGTATTAGTCGCTACTTCTGTACAGTGCTATGCTGAAGACAATGACTAGTTGAAATATTTGAAGAGGCTTGCTAATTTGCAGTAAAGAAAAACATTTGGAAATATTTTGTATTTTATTATCTATAAGTTACAATTTAGAAGTAATTAAATAAAATACATATTGTAAGGAATTTAGGTTAACTTGCATTGACCGCCAGGAGCTGAGATCAAGAGTGACCGCCACAAGAGCGGCAGATCTTTGATGTGTTGGAGTAGCTCTCAAGGAGGAGCACGGTCGCGGTTCGGAAGCCGCGCGTGGTCCTTTAATGTTGGGGAAAAGACGACAAACTGACCAGGGAGACCAGAGGTGCTAAATTGTAGTTCTGGTGTTAACTGGCTCGGTCAGCAGATTCGGAGATGATAGGAGTAGCCGACCACGGGAGTCCGCGGGACTGGGCAAAGGTGTGAAATGCCTCAGGGTAGGATGACCAGACGCGCAGGGGGTCTGGGTGGGGGTAGGTAAGTGGTGGGAGTCTCACCAGATACAGTTATGTCAAACCGACCCCACCTCTAGATGATTGACAGATGACTTCGGACAATGGCATTTTAGGGGCGGAGTCTGAGGGGTATTAGGCGGGACGAACTTGGGAGGAGAGGGACGAACTTGGGAGGAGAGGGACGTGGAGATAGAGAGGACTCCGGGAGACGACGGCTAGGGAAAGTGTAGACTGGTAGATAGTTGGACGGTAGAGATTAGTCTTAAGTGAGAAGTAACTAGAAAAGAAGAAGTGAAGCAATAAACAGAACTAATAAGTTTTCAAGTCATCTTAGAGTCTTTGTGTTTAAAGTGAGTGAAAGCAGAGAGTTAGTCACACGAGTACCCGAGGTTCCCCACAAATGGTGGCTCGTGAAAAGCTACAACCAAAGTTTAATGGAAAACGTTTCTGGCAAGGGCATATTAGCGAGTTTGAAATTGCTGCCTAGGTTGCCGGATTGAACTCAGAAGAAAAACTTCATTACTAACAAGCTTCATTTATTGATGCGGCCGCCGATTATGTCTTTGGTTACTTACTTGAAGAGGAGAGAGATAATTTCGAAGAACTAAAAGCTGTCATGGCGTGGAAGTTTGATGTCCCTAGCACGCGACCGTCTAAGTACAAAAAGGAACCAAGACGGGAGAAGATTGCAGCAGAACCACCGAGAGTCGAAGAATCGAGCCGGGAGGAGATAGCAGCAGAGCCTCCAAGAGTTGAAGAATCGAGCCGGGAGGATATAGAAGAGGAGAGTCGGGAGGAGATAGAAGAAGAGCCCCCAAGAGTTGAAGAATCGAGACGGGAGAATGAGATTCCACTAACCACAACCAGTGCCCAGTTACCAACTACAACAAATGTAACTCAACGGGCCTTAACACCACTTGACATTTCGCCTGATATGTCAACTCCATGTCTAACTGGCTTAGCTTATAGCCCTGTGGACACGACTGGCGTCACTAGGGAAGCCATACAACTGCCGGGTCCTGAGCTAACGTCTTGCTTGAACGAGCAGACGATCGAGGAAAGACGATGTTGCAGTTGTGATGGGATTGGGCACCTTGCCTGTAACTGTCTTACTGGAGAATTGGGAGGAAAAACTCCCAACCAGCTACAGCTAAACAGTGGTGTGCATTTAAATTCAGTGGATTTATTAGTCAGTGTGTGTAAAGGTGCAGCAGTGACAGTAAATTCTGAGGATAAGATTGGTGAAATATCACCACAGTGGCCAAAAATTCAGCAGCAGACGCCTGAGAATCTACAGACCCAATTCGGGCCAACTCCGCATAAAGTGGTGGTGAGTAACGTAAGGTTAGAAACTGCTAATAATGAAAGGAAAAGGGGTCACTCCTCAGTGTTTCCCCACGGGGAAGATAATCCTGTGAGAGGGTACAATCGACCAAGCTATAGGAAAAGCCATGTGACACGGGTCACTTCCAATACTCGGTCTGTCGCCGCAGACCAAGTTCAGAAAATTTGACGAGACGTCGACGTCGGCCAAATCGCCTGGGCAGACACGTCGTCCAGCGGTCAATTACAGAGTCCACAAAATGGAGACAGTCAAAAGGGGGCGAGAGAAGGGTGACGGCACATCACAACCGGAGAAGCGCTCAAGTAATGCTGGGGACAAAGTCAATCTGTCTGACTTTGGACCTCATAAAAGTCATATGAGAAAAATTATTGAGACTCCGTGGCCATCAGAAGTCTACAAGACCTTGGGCAGTCAGTGTGCTATGGCTGCTTGAGTTAACATGAAATTGATTGTTGTTGTTTTTGTGTGTGTTCACATATTTTTCTTAATGTATTTCTGTCAGAATGTGTAACATGCCGGGATTTAAACATGTTGTGGTTCATTATTTTTTTGAGTGTCGATTGTTGATTTATGATGATGAATTAACGGTCGTACAGATTGAAACACATTTATTTGTATTTTTTTTTGGTGTATGTCAAATTATGAAGGTATCATGAGCAGGATGAGGCGTGCAAATCTGCTGATGAAGTTCGGGTGTACAAGTAGAAACAATTTTTGGGTAATTCTTGTGTGTACATAATGTATGTTTTATGAGCAGGTTAGGCAGCGGTAACAATGTTACTAACATGCTTACAATATGAATCTGCTGATGAAGGTTTTTACCAATTTGAAATGTTTTTTTTGTGTTCAATTTTGTGTCTGTCTTAAAGGTATAATTAGCAGTTTGAATCTTTGAAATAGATGCACTTCTGCTGATGAAGTAATGTGGTACAACTTGATGGAGTTGTGCTTTTGGTAGCATTGCTCAGGTGGAATATTTTATGAATTATGTTTGTTGATGTGTGAATTTCTTTATTTGAACCATGACTATGATGTGCTACCGTGTTTTGATTGACTGATGTTGTGGTCATTCATTCTTTACCATGTGCATTTACTTTTTTTCTTGTTGTGTTCCTTTTTCATTGACAATGCATTTTATGTCTCATTTCATAATTTCTATGATTTTCTATGGGTCAATGTAGCGATGGTTATACGCTTTAGTCAAACTAACGCAGGTTGCCTGATTTTGAGAATGACGTTATGATTATTTTTGTGTGTATGTAATGCTGTTACTGGAATTTTGAGACTGATGAATTGATTGAATATGTTTTGCTGTCTTATGCTATTATTTGATGATGATGAATTGATTGAATATGTTTTGCCGTCTTATGCTATTATTTGATGATCATGAATTGATTGAATATGTTTTGCTGTCTTATGCTATTATTTGATGATGATGAATTGATTGAATATGTTTTGCTGTCTTATGCTATTATTTGATGATGATGAATTGTGTTTTGTTTGTGTAATGCTAGTACATGAACAATGATAATGATGAAATGACAATTTGCTTGGTTGTCTAATGTTATTTCTTGATGATTATGAAATGACTATGTTTGCGTTGTTTGTCAGATGCTATTATCTGAAATTCTCCCAATGTGGGTTTAATTTCATCATGAATTGATGGTTGTAGGAAAATGATGATTTTGAACTTGTTTGAGACTCTTATGTATTTTTGTCAATTATGTGTTTCTGTTTCATGCATTATTTGTAAAATGTGGATGTATTTTTGAAAAGTGTATGACAATTTTTATCAATTATGTGTTTTCCATTCCTATGTTTTAAATGTTGATTTCAATGATGTTTGATTGCATTGAAAATGTTAACAACGAGACTTGACTGACAAGACGATTAGGTTTGAAGATTTGACACAGCTCAGAGAGTAATTTTAGGATTGGTGGAGAGGAATGGTGTGTTGCGTGAAACACAAAAGCGTCTCGGTGTATTTGTTTTGAATTGTGCCAGCGGGTCTTAGTCACTCAAAGCAAACTGAAGACAAAAATATGCCGAGATGTTAAGTCATGTCGTGGAAGACATGTTTTTGTAAGCAGGGGGAGTGTGTAAGGAATTTAGGTTAACTTGCATTGACCGCCAGGAGCTGAGATCAAGAGTGACCGCAACAAGAGCGGCAGATCTTTGATTGTCGGAGTAGCTCGCCAGGAGGAGCACGGTCGCGGTTCGGAAGCAATGTTGGGGCAAAGACGACAGGGGGACCAGAGGTGCTAAATTGTAGTTCTGGTGTTAACTGGCTCGGTCAGCAGATTCGGAGATGATAGGAGTAGCCGACCACGGGAGTCAGCGGGACGGGGCAAAGGTGTGAAATGCCATAGGGTAGGATGACCAGACGCGCAGGTGGTCTGGGTGGGGGTAGTTAAGTGGTGGGGGTCTCACCAGAGACAGTTATGTCAAACCGACCCCACCTCTAGATGATTGACAGATGACTTCGGACAATGGCATTTTAGGGGCGGAGTCTGAGGGGTATTAGAGGGGACGAACTTGGGAGGAGAGGGACGTGGAGATAGAGAAGACTCCGGGAGACGACCGCTAGGGAAAGTGTAGACTTGTAGACAGTTGGACGGTAGAGATTAGATTTATGTGAGAAGTAACTAGAAAAGAAGAAGTGAAGCAATAAACAGAATTAATAAGTGTTCAAGTCGTCTTAGAGTCGTTGTGTTTAAAGTGAATGAAAGCAGAGAGTTAAGTCGCACGAGTACCCGAGGTTCCCCACAATATTAGTAATATTGAAATTTTTCTCTTCATATTTTTATGTCGTCTATACTCAATGTTGTTATTTAACTGCTCTCTAGTTAGCAGTTTGTTAATAAATTAAATTGAAAAAGACAAAACAAAGTCATAAGCTGAGAACTTATGTAGTCGGGTACCTCAGCCAGAAGCTGGGCAAACCATGCTTTACATAAAATATACATTGTAATTGTGTTCAATACTAAAACATTCATATCCTAATTAAACAGAAAATATACTGTCATTGATAGCACACATTACAGCAATGGTCAAACCCATTTCCTCCCCATATGATTCCACATTTCTCTGAGATTACATACCTCATTATAATCCTGTTGTGTAACGGGATCCCATTCGTAAAGTAAATCCCTTTCCCCTATAAAATACATATACTTTAATGGGATCACATAGCTCAGTGTTATCCCATTGCATAAAGTGATATCGTTTTTTTTTATAGAATCCCTTGCCCTCGCATGATTCCATACTTCATTTGAGATTTCATGCCCAATTATGATCCTGTTGATATAACAGAAAGCCTAGCTGTCACTGATGTCACATTATCCGTGGGAATCCTATTTACTATAGACTATAGTCCATTGGAAAAGTGTTTCCAATTGCTTGTATACATTTAAATAAGATCCCTTTCTGATTCAGGATACTATCCACTGTTAATACATTTTCTTGGCGCCATTTAATCTACTTAGAGATATGATTCAGTATGGTAGTAATTATTATGGCTAGGGAGATAAACTAAAATATCAAAACTATTTGTAAACTTTCGTCACAATGTTTAATGAAAAATACAGCCTTTCATTTTCACACTTTCCATAAAGCAAGACACTTAAAAAATATTTAGTTATTTTTAAACAATACTTTTCATCTCAACAAGTATTAGTATTATAAACTGTTATTTGTTTAATAATCATTTTACGAGCTTCCATAATACTACGATGGTTTAACATGCTGAATGAAGACAAAAATATCCAATTAATTTTCTTTAAATGACATTTCTTAAAAATTATGACGTAGCTGTACTACTACCACGAACAATTTATTACTGTACATTTAAAAGTTAATTTTTAAAAATATGTACTATTATAATTAAATTTATTATGATTACTGATATATTGTTAGCTTTAAACATGATGTATTTTTGCTGAAAACCAACTAAATCCATTAATATCTTTAAATTGGCGATGCACAACTTGCTATTTGCGCATTTGTCGGTGTGCGCTAATGTAGCCGTTCGCATTTGTCACAGTGCGGGATTGTCTGTGTCCGCATTTGTCTGTGTGCGCCATTGTCCGTGTGTGCAACTATCGGTGTTTGCATTTGTCCTGTACGCATTTGTGTCACTGTGGGATTGTCTGAGTGCATTTGTCTTGTGCGCGTTTGTCACGGAAATGTATTATGCAACCCTACATTACAGCTAAAATTTTCATATTTAAATTTTTTTTTATATTAATTTAGCTGAGTGTCAAGTAATAAGCCCTGGGCCACCCACTGCTGTCAGCACCAATCACAGATGCCCTAGCACCACCCACTACTGTCAGCACCAATTAATGCATCTATGATCATCTGGATCATCACCTGACAACATGGGTCATCACTGACAACTTGGGCCATCACCTGACAAGATGGGTCATCACCTGACAACCCGAGTCATCACCTGACATGTGTCATCAACTGACAACCTGGGTCATCACCTGACAACCTGTGTCATCACCTGACAACCTGGGTCGTCACCTGACAACCTGTGTCATCACCTGTCAACCTTGGTCTTCACCTGACAACCTGTGTCATCAACTTTCCATCTTGGGTCATCACCTGACAACCTGGGTCGTCACCTGAAAACCTGTGTCATCACCTGTCAACCTTGGTCTTCACCTGACAACCTGTGTCATCAACTTTCCATCTTGGGTCATCACCTGACAACTTGGGCCATCACATGACTAGCCTGGCCATCATTTAACAACCTGGCCAATTCCCTGACGACCTGGGTCAAGACTAGTTGGGCGTAAAGAGTTGGTGCTGTTATTTATCCCAGAACAATGATGGGACATGGTGACCACTGAATCATGTGACAGCCTGGAAATCTCTAGTTTATAATTAGATTTGTTGGATCTGGTTCATCTGATGCTACAGGCTTCAAACTTTCCTTGTTTCTATACAAAAACTGGACAAAGTTATCTCTGTCCTTTTTGCCAACAGAATTTGTTAAATTAATTTTTCCAAATTAAAAAAAAAGAACAGTGACCTCACTAAGATGCTATTTTCAGATCTGCTAATAATTGTGATGCTAATACTAATAATAAAGACTCTGTACTTGTATTAACAATAAAATTGATTAGTATTCAAAGTTTAATCATGTTATGGCCTAACCAATTAGTCCTAATGAATAGATTGTGCATGATTGCTAATTTCAATAAAAAATTTTAAAAAAAATTGTTTGCAATAAAAGTTTTAAAAATGTTTTTGTTTTGGTTGTGTACTATAAATGTTATATCTATAACTGAAAGTGTATTGTTAGTATGTAAAATTTGTTGTTGTTTTTTTAAAAAAAGAAAGAAATATGGACCCATGGACCACCTGAATGCAAATTGAATTGGAATTTAGTTGACTCTTTATTTAATTTTATTAAAGAAATTATAAAATTAAATTCTTTTATCATAATAAGCATTAAATTCTTAAAATTCTGTAATGAGGTTGTATTAACATTTTTGAATTTATTTAATGTTCATTGCATTGTTGTATGATTTTATCATGTTTTGATTTATGTCTACTATAAACATAAGGTATCTTAGTGATGTTGATTATTTTCAAATGAGGATAATTTATTATTGTTAGGAGTTGAAATTTAATAATTGTGCTTTAAGTATGTTAATAAGGGTTAGCGTTTCAAGGTAAACAAAAATGTTGCCTACAATTTCCTGTAAAAATCAGATACTGCTAATAAAATTATAACTTTGTAATAAAATATAACATGAGAAATATAAATATTTATTGTTTTATTTTGCTAATGATCACAATATTAGAAATAGGAAAAATTCAAAACTTATAATGACAAGTCATTAAAAAAAACTCAGAAAATAATCTATTATAATCAAGGTTATCAGACATGGTCATAAAACATATGTGGTTTATATTAACTTTTTGTGTACATGATGCTAATATTTTCAAAATGTATTAGTAAAACATGGTTTTATTAGTAAAAATATGATAATTAAAATATTTTAAGCAATTTTATATTTATTGAGCTGAAAACCCAAGCCAGACATTTTTTTAAAAAACATTACAAAATTGCATACCAAATTATAATAATAAATTGTTTAAACCTAATAATCTGAATTAAAATCAAAGTTTAATAAATGTGTCTTTTATTAGTACCTAATTTTTCACAGGAATAAAAAAAATATACATAATATATATAAATAAACATATTCCCATGGGGCCCCTATGCTCGTGGGCCCCCGGGAAAATGGCCAATAGGCCTATTTGTTAAGACGGCACTGATAAAAATATGTATTGGAAAAAGATATCACAAATTTTATTCATTTATTTGAACTTCCAAAATTATAGAGAGAAGATATTTTTAAAATAATAAATTATTTACATGTATTGTTGAAACAAATATCTCACTTTAAAAACCACCAAAAATTCATTATCAAATTGAGAAAAGTTGTGTAGTGTTGAAGACTGAGATGACAGAATATTACATTTATCAATGTGTTAACTTGGAACAGTTAACTCTCAACACATCACATCAAGTTTCCTCTGAGGTCTAATCTAGAAGGACCCTGAAAGTCAAGTGAAAAAAAAAGAGATTTTGTTATTGAACAACTTGAGTCAAAAAGTAATACACATTTAATTTAATAAAAATAATACAGCCGACATCTTTCAATTTATAACTTTTTAGTAAATTTTCACTTGCCTAATCAATTTATCTTATCTTATCTATACAGACGCTCCTTCTATGTAGATGATAATTGCGTCCACAGACCATGACAGATGATCTGTTGGCAAGTGACGCAGCGTTCACAGGCCAGGGCTTTGTGGGTTCCACACAATACCCAGCCGCCTAACTAGTGTTAGGTACCCATTCGGAGCTGGGTGACTTAGGGACGCCCTAGGCCCCGGGATCAAACCCTTGCCTTCACTTTCTTTACTTTATATAAACATGTAAACACTATTCATTCCTTGAATTCCAGCTTCTTAAAACACTTTAAGGGTTAAAACAACAACTTGTGCTCATTTATCTTTTACTTGAACTAACATTGTTAAGTGCTGTGAATGAAAATAGATTGTGCTGGCTCACCTCTTACTGGAGAAGGTTGTGATTTTTGTTGCTTATTTTCTTGTTGGGGCTAACTGGTCAGAACTGGACCATCTCTGGTTGGGGCTAACTGGTCAGTACTGGATCATCTCTGGTTGGGGCTAACTGGTCAGAACTGGACCATCTCTGGTTGGGGCTAACTGGCCAGAACTGGACCATCTCTGGTTGGGGCTAAGTGGTCAGAACTGGACCATCTCTGGTTGGGGCTAACTGGTCAGTACTGGGCCATCTCTGGTTGGGGCTAACTGGTCAGAACTGGATCATCTCTGGTTGGGGCTAACTGGTCAGTACTGGACCATCTCTGGTTGGGGCTAACTGGTCAGAACTGGATCATCTCTGGTTGGGGCTAACTGGTCAGTACTGGACCATCTCTGGTTGGGGCTAACTGGTCAGTACTGGACCATCTCTGGTTGGGGCTAACTGGTCAGCATGGACCATCTCTGTTTGGGGCTAACTGGTCAAAACTGGATTGATCATCTCTTGTTGACTTGTTGGGAAATAAAATAAAATTTTATAAGTTAAATCTTGAAAAATGTTGTAGAATGTTGTTTTCTAAAATAAATTGCAATAATTGTCATGTTTAGGAAATATTTTCAGCACACAAAAAAACAACAACATAAAAACAAAACCAACCAACAAAATGGTGGATTTTTATTTGAGTTAACCAAAGATATTTTTGAATATTATTTTGTTTTGCAATTTATGTCTTTTGTTGGATCCTATGAGAATATTTTATTTAAAATCACACAGGAAGTTAAATACAAATTTTAGAATATTCACCCTCACCTCCCTTTAATGCACTAAGGGTTCATGTAAAAAGTATTCAACCAGGGGCCAGTCAAGTGCTTCCCAAAGAGACCAACAAAAGTGTAAATAAATTAGAAATACTTTCAAACCTTTGCCTATCTATTTCAAACAGAGAGAGATTTAAAAAATATCTATACAGTACCCAAAGCTCTCGACTGCATAAAAATGTTGGTGTTGTCCAGATCTTTCTTGATGACCAATCGCAACCCCACAGCAGTTGAGTACTAGGTCAAGTTCTGGGATAAAAGTATTAAAAGGTCCTTTAGGTGGAGCAAGACATGGAGTCTGTCCCCCACATAGCGTACTAAATTCAGCCCAGCTCTGCCCAGGAAGGCTTTTAATAGTGTACCTCGTCATCTTGTATCTGTCAATGTAACAAGATTATATTTTTCAACATTTGACATTTGAAGCTTTACACACACACACAACAAAGAACAACATGACATTATTGACATAAACACAATTTGAATAGAACATAAAGAATTATAATTACCTCAATTTTGACACAGCATAAACTAAGTTAGCTGCGCATCCCTCGCTTCCAAGAGCATTACCCTTAATCTCCCACTCAACGGCTTTGAGCCTGTCCCTGGTCTGGGTAGTCATGCCGTCCAGAGGGAGTAAGTGGCAATTCAGCTGCACAAGCTTCTTGCAGAGTGTCTCCTCCAGTTGCTGAGACCTGCGTGCACCCTCTCTCGACGATATGTATAGCTGGGCTCACTGCGCTTTACAGATATTTCCAACTTGAGTAAATACGTTGCACTATCAATCTTCCTAAAATAGTTTAACTACATACACAACATTATATACAAATGTCCAGAAATGGCTGCAGATCCCTCATAGACTGGTATTCAGATGGAGAGAGATCAGTGCATTTCATTGCCTGTACCCCGAAAGAGATCTGGACAAAAAGAATGTCTTCAGCCTATTTACAGTGTTACTCTGGTCACATGGGTCAAGAGGCCAAGCGTCGACAGTGACAGTGGCAATGTGAACATGTGTTGTTGAATTTTATGGAAGTTAGAATAAACAGAGGCAACATCCTCAAGAGCATTCATGTCTAGCCCTAAGCAACGTTTCCTCTAAGGTTTGTTGGCCAGTGTGCACATTTGTGCAACATTAGTCTTCTTGTGTGCAATATTTAACAAACTTTGCTGTGTGTTAATTCTGAAACTGCTGGGAAGTGTCGGTCAGGTATCTGCGTCTACACGGCCGCGCAGGCACACGGCTGAAAGGGAAAATTAGCCCCAAGTAATCCTGCTGTCTGATGGAGAGTGAGGCTCTGGCCATCAGCTGAAATATTGAAGGCGTTAATATGCTGTCCGTCAAGTGTTGTAGTGTCCCAGGACAAAGTAACATTACTAGCCTTAAACAATACTTCACCAACTTGAAGGTCAGAGAGGATTCCCAGCTCGTAGGCATAGGCCATGGATGCAGCTGTAGACGCATAGGCATAGGCATATCTGTACTGTACATATAACCGTTC
Source organism: Ampullaceana balthica (assembly GCA_944989445.1). NCBI lineage: Eukaryota > Metazoa > Mollusca > Gastropoda > Lymnaeidae > Ampullaceana > Ampullaceana balthica. Next base: position 1,413,254 of record CALYLW010000172.1, on the reverse strand, counting down.
GCGCATCTTTCTGCGCATGTTGAAAAAAGTCGCAAATATGGTATCAGTTTTTTTGTTCATGCGTAAGCGGTGACGATAATTTTTGCGTTGAGCGTCACAATTTTTGAACATGTGTGTAATTTGTCTTCAATGACGTAGAGGGTACATTTTTTATATCACGCTGGTACCATTTTTTAGGTAAGCTGTGTTAAATGTGTGTTTGAGCAGTGAAGAATTAAATCCTTATTTATTGAATTATTGACCGGTATGTAGTCTACATAAATTGCATATAATAACTTTCTTTTGGGTTTTGGATTATAGCGGTGAAAATCTGAGTGTACTTTATTCATTTTACAACCCCAATAATTTATTTTTTTGAAAACAAAAGCTGGTAGAAGAAGTTATGCTTTCTCAAAGTGTGATGAGCTTAGTCTAAAACTAAGAATAAGAAAATGTCGATCGTCATCGAGTGACCTCCCCTAAGAAAGAAAAAAGATGGAGTTGTCGGTAATGCCTATTATCATTATTAAAGTTTAAAATACATTTTCATTTATATGAATCATATTATTATGATAATGATTATATTAAGATTACTACTATAATTAATTATAAATTATAGTGAAAATTATGGTCATAGTTTTTGTATAGATTTAGATAGTGATAGGCTTATTAACTAGTGAAGTATTAGTATTAGTATTAGTATTAAAATAGTATTAAGACTTCATTCATAGTAAAAAATGACTAATACTATTTTAGGCACAATTTTAGTAATATTATTACTTAATTTTACTTTACAAGTCTAGTTACTAGTATAACTTATTAATATTTTAAAATATTTATTAATAAATAATTTAAATAAGTAAGCATACTGCTCCTTCAGGTTAACGTTCATTTTTTTCCCCTAACCAATCTTATTCATATGATTTCTTATTTCTTAGAATGTATACAATTATTTATTTTATAATATTTATATTTTCAATGTTAAATTTTATTATAGTTTCAAAGTCGACTATAATTCAACTCCAAAATACAATGTCCACCATCGCAGTGGGAACTGTAGAGAATGCAATAGCAGAATTTGATGAGTTTGTGGCAAGTTTTGCTCAAGATCCTGCCAACAATCTATACAGGACTGGATATGCTGTTTTCCTCTATACCAGAGGCGGAAAGAGTTACAAGGAAGGCAGGAAAAGTGCTGCACCCATTCTTGACGAGTGCTTCCTGAAAAGGGATAGTAGCTACGTGTCAAATCAGTCAAGTATATGTTCAATTTATTGCATTCTGGATTCTATAAGTAAAAAGATTATCCATTTGAAAAAGAAAATTTTAGTCAACTGGAATAATAATAGCATTAAGAATTTCTTGTTGCAGCCACTGAAGCCACCAGTTTGTAGGAAGAAGAACCCATCACCTTCCACCAGTTCTATTAATTTTGAAGCTTCGGGAAAAAATGATGAATGTTTTGATCAACAGAAAGCTCAAGTGGAGGGCAGACAAGATTGTTTTCCTCAGGTAGATGGGGAGGTGAGACAAGATTGTTTCCCACTGGTAGCTGGGGAGCAGATATTGGTTCAAGCTTCTTTGAAGAAGTTACGCACTGACTGCTGCCAGTGTAACTTGGTAAGGAACAGGTTTCTAGCCCAAACACGATTCTTGGAAGATAAGGTGAGAAAAATGAGAATGAAAGCTAATGCACTCCACAGGCTAGCTGAAAAGAAAGTGTTGAATCAGACCATCAAAAGAAAGTGTTTAAGGATAGCAACACTTAGTCGTGAGAAATCAGCCTTAAAGACCAGAGTCTCACAACTTGAACGGCAGCTGGGAGCATCTGTCACTAAGATGGAAAAGAATGATCACATGAGGAGGAGAAACAGAATTTTGGAGAAGAAGGTCGTCGAACTAAAGGAGGAGGTGTTGGCTCTTAAGTCAACATTGAAGGCTACGGCAGAGGAAAATAGAGTGGCACTCGTAAAGACAGATGAGCTGATGGGGGGAATCTGTTAAGGGTAAGTTAGTCATTTTTGTTGTAAATAACTTCTATACACAGTTCAGGAAGGCAGTGAAACCAAATATCTTCGCTTTTGCTTCAACAAGAATTGTATTTGTCACTTGAAGTTTGTTATTTAACATATTAAGTATTTAAAAAAAAAGATATTGGATAGTTAACTAAATAACGCTCTCCGTCCACTGTTAACAGACACCTCAAGTCTGACTTGTGGCTTTAAACAAAATGACAAGAGTATCAAATAGTTGCATAAATCTTTTCTAGCAAATCACCTACAAAAGCCAGTATCGCTTCTATGTGAGGTAAAAGTCTCACATAGTTTGCCTTATTGTCACGTCGTTGTCTGGGTACTTGTAATGACCACAAGGACAGGCTACAACTCAAAGTAACTCCAACACCATTATAACATACATAAGTTTTATTAACGTACAACAAAGTCCTTCCGCACGCAACAACAGCAAATCTCTGACTCCTATAGACTCTCAACCGTCCCTACGTCACGTTCACTATCACGCATCACATCTTCTCATGCTAAGTCATGGTGTTCCATACCATGCGCAGTATTCCGCACTGCACCACAGACTCGTACAAACACATACACATCGGGAAAACCCCATTAGCTATAATATTTCCCTGACACTTATGTTCTTCACAAAATAGTTTGAAGTGACATCCACATTTGGCATTAGCCTAAATGTCAAGTGGATTGAACAAAGATTAAATAATAAATAATTGTAATGTACATATATGACACATTTACCTCCGTGCAAAAAAATAAACATATTTTTCACTGTCAATGCAATGGTGCCTAAGTCGATAGTTAACAAATTTGAGATTTTATTTGTGTCATTAAAATAAAATGTTTACATTTCACATCCGCCAATCACAAACAAATTTGTTTATAACTGCACAGGTTTAACCAATGGTTTGATTCAGTAGTGAATAAATATACACTGTAACACATGATATTATCTGGTCAGTTTTCTTTTACTATTCCTGAAATATCATCATTTTAGAGATTTAGATACATTTTCAAAACTTATTATATAATGTTTTTATTTTAAAAACAAACTTTTATTGAATATCTTTAAATTTTAATTTAATTGTTTGCTTTCTATTTCTAGCATCAACACTAAATGAAACCACAGTTCAACCCAACTGTCATTGATTCCTGACCGGCTGAACTTATAATTATTAATTGACCCATCACCAGTAGGTCGTTATTAAAATTTTCAAACCATTTTTTACCTGGGTTTTTGTTTTTAACACATAGTTCTTATTTAAAGTGAAAATGATATAGTGCAAATAGTTCTTAAACTGAAAATGATGTAGTGAAAATAGTTCTTAAAGTGAAAATGATATAGTGAAAATAGTTCTTAAAGTGAAAAGGATATAGTGAAAATAGTTCTTAAAGTGAAAATGATATAGTGAAACGTCACATAAATCTAGAGTTGCGATTTATGCCAAAATGTTTCACTGCCTAAATCCCTGAGTCTGTTTTGTTTTACCCTCCTGGGTTTAATTAGCTTCTCACAAACTTCAACAATAGATCAGGTGAGCTTATGAAATTTTGTATTTGTAGAAATTTGTTTTGACTTGCTTCATAATTTATTATATATATTTTTTTAAATAAAAGTTTTTCAAATTATCTGCCTTGAAAGCTGTTGTATTATACAACCCTACATTACACCTAAAATTTTCATATTTTTCTTAAATTTTATTAAACTAGCCGAGTGTCAAGTAATAAGCCCTGGGCCACCCACTACTGTCAGCACCATTTAATGCCCTATCAATTGATGCATCTTTGATAATCTGGATCATCACCTGACAACTAGGGTCATCACCCGACAACCTGGGCCATCACCTGACATCCTGGGTCATCACCTGACAAGATGTGTCACCACCTAACAATCTGGGTCAAGACTCTTTGGACATTAAGAGTTGATGCTGTTTTTTAAAATTCCAGAACAATGATTGGCCATAGAGGCCACTGAGTCATCATGTGAGAACCAGGAAATCTCTAGATTATAATAAGAGTTGTTGGCCTTGGTTGTTCATCTCATGCTGCAGGATCATTGCTACATGCTTCAAACTTTCCTTGTTTCTGTACTATGTTATTGTGTACTATGTTGCGTCTGCCCTTTTTTCCAACTGAATTAAAAAAATTTCAATGTCAATAAAATTAAAATTTTGTTATTTGCAATAAAAGTTTTTGAAAATGTTTTGTTTTTTGTGTACTTAAATGTTACATTTATAACTGAAACTGTATAGTTTGTATATACAATTTATTATTTTTTTTTAAATTTAGAAATATGGACTCTTGGACCACGTGAATGCAAACAGAATTTGAAATTAGTTGACTCTTTATTTGATTTAAGAAATTATACAATTACATTCTTTTATAATAATATGTATTAAATTCTTAAAATTCTGTTAAGAGGTTATATACACATTTTTGAATTTAATTAATTTTCACTGCATTGTTGTATGATTGTATCATGTTTAAATTTGATTTATGTCTAATAATATTACTATAAACATAAGGTCTATTAGTGTATTAATTTTGCAATAAAAGATAAAATCTCAATATTTGTTGTTTTATTTTGCTAATGATCACAATATTAGAAATAGGAAAAATTCAAAACTTATGACAAATAATTTTTAAAAATTCAGAAAATAATCTAAAATCAAGGTTATCAAACATGGTCATAAAACATATGTGGTTTATATTAACTTTTTGTGTACATGACACTAATCTTTTTAAAATGAATAATTTGTAAAACATGGTTTTATTAGTAACAAATATATTTAAAATATTTAAAGTAATTTTTGTTTTATTGAGCTGAAAACCCATGGCAGACACTTTGTAAAAAAAAACATTACAAAATTGCATACCAAATAATAATTATTTTTTTTAAATTTCAAAATCTGAATTAAAATCAGAGTTTCATAAATTAAATGTGTCTTTTATTTGTACATATTTAATCAATTTTATGGCACATTTATGTCCTCATAAATATAAGTATTAAAAAAAATATCACAATTTTTATTCCTGTATCTCAGCTTCAATAATTATAAATAGCAGGTCATTTTAAAATAATAAATAATTTATTGTTTGAACAAATACTAATTTGTAAAACCACCAAGAATTCATGATCAAATTGAGAACAGCAGTGTAGTGTTATTGACTGAGATAACAGTAAATGATATTTAAAAAAAAATGTGTTTATTGGAAACTACTGTAACAAAACAAGAAGGTGGTTCAGAAATTCTCAACACATCAAGGCAATGGTCTCTGAGGTCAAATCTAGATGGACCCTGAAAGTAAACTGAAGTAAAAGAGATGTGGTTAATTAGCATCTTCAGTCAAAAAGTAATATTAATATACATTCAATAAAAATACAACAGCAGGCATCTTTCAATTTGTAAATTTTTAGTAATTTTTCATTTGCCTAAGCAATTTACTTTTCTTTATATAAACATGTAAACATTATTCATTACTTGAAATGCAGCTTCTTAAAACACTTTAAGGGGAAGGGGAAAACAAAAAATTGTGCAGATTTATCTTTTACTTGAACTAACATTGTTAAGTGCTGTGAATGAAAATATATTGTGCTGGCTCACCTCTTACTGGAGAAGGTTGTGATTTTTGTTGCTTATTTTCTTGTTGGGGCTAACTGGTCAGAACTGGATCATCTCTGGTTGGGGCTAACTGGTCAGTACTGGACCATCTCTGGTTGGGGCTAACTGGTCAGAACTGGACTATCTCTGGTTGGGGCTAACTGGTCAGAACTGGATCATCTCTGGTTGGGGCTAACTGGTCAGAACTGGACCATCTCTGGTTGGGGCTAACTGGTCAGTACTGGACCATCTCTGGTTGGGGCTAACTGGTCAGCACTGGATCATCTCTGGTTGGGGATAACTGGTCAGTACTGGACCATCTCTGGTTGGGGCTAACTGGTCAGTACTGGACCATCTCTGGTTGGGAAATAAAATTAAATTTAATGAATTAAATCTTGAAAGATGTTGCAGAATATTGTATTCTAAGATAAATTGCAATAATGGTTTTGTTTAGGAAATATATTTATTTCTATTTTAATATGTGCATTTATTAAAAATGCTCAAATTAAATAAAATCTTAAGATTAACATTTTTGTGAATTAAAAGTATAATCCCAATAAACTATTTAAATTAGGGCTGTCAACGATTAATTTAAATTTAATCATTAACTTTTGAAAAATTAACGGTTAATTTCGATTAAAGCCAAAAATTAAAATTTATGATGTCATGAGTAACACTTATTAAACGTTCTTGTTGAAAATCTAAATAACACTGAAATGTCTCCTTTATATGTTATCTTTTAACCAACTACGCAAAAAGACAAGTGTGTTGACATTTTTTGGTTCAAGTGATGAGCGGGTCTAATTGACAATATAACCAGCTGAGCTGAACAATCATTCACATGGAACTGAGGTAACTGGTATGCACAAAAAAGTCTTGTCAAGGAATGACATTATCGGATATCGGTGTTCATGAAGTTTCCACCAGTTTAGAGGGTTAATTGATTCAGGAACTTTGATCTCCATTTTGTAACTGTAACGCAGTAATTCATCAGAAGAGCTGTCATCATATTCAGTCTCTGAGTCAGACTCCATTACAGCCGTTAGCTTCAACGCTTTTCATTTGGTTTGATAAGTAAGCGAAGTGTTAGAACCATGGGAGGCAAACTTTATAAATATTTTGAACATTCCCGTCAGTCAATAGTTTAAAACCAAAATTTTCGTGTAATCGTCCGGAAATTTATTATTTATTGGCTGCTATTTTTTATTATTATTTTATTTCTTTTTGACTTCTAATAATTTGTAAGCAATGGGTCGATTAATCGTTAAATTTTTTAATGATTAATCGAAAAATTAATAGTTAATTTCCGCAGCCCTAAATTAAATATTTATTCTTTAAAATGGCTGTATTGTTAAATCCACATCAATTTTCCTTTAACTTCCTCGAGGAACTAGCACCTTAGTCAAAGCCTTCCATTTAATCCCAGTCTCTTACCAGTATTGCCAGCTCTTATGAGCTCTCTCCTATTCTCTCTGCCTTTTCCAATAAACTACTAAACTACGTGTCCATGTCTTGCTGGGTCTTCCACTTTGCACATTCACTCCATGGGTTCCAATCAAGTGCTTGCCTTGCTTCATTGTTCTTGTCTTTCCCGAGAGTGTGGCCTATCCATCTCTATTTTATATATAGGAATAATAGAATTTCTACTTCCATTGTATGTTGTGGACACATCTCACATAGCCTGGTGTTATCTCCCTTAGCTTGGTGTTATCTCCCCTAGCTTGGTGTTTTAAATCGATTATTACCTTTTCACTTGTAATATATTTCTGAGGCATCAGTTGATAAAGTTCTGCATTCTGTTCGTTTCTGCTGTTCTCCATGTTTCTGATCCACACAATGGAACTGCTTTCACATTGGAATTAAAAATTCTCACTTCAGTTTTGAAAGAGATTTAGGGTAACTGTGTTTAGGTGTACACTGTTAAACAAATGTAACACGATTAATTTTGTAAAAACTATAAGTATAAGCACAATTTATAGAAAAAAGCCTTTGTAGACCTCAAGGGAAGAAACTGCTATGTGACATACATTTTTTTTTAGTTATCCTCTCTCTATGATAATGGGTCAAATATAAAATATTCTGAATGAGTTGTGAAAAAAATCAAATGTATTTAGTTAATTAATGATACATCTGTATAGTTTTGAACTTAAAAACTTAAATATTTCAAAACTACTACATGGCAGTTTCTTCCCTTGAGATCTTCATATATAAACTTGCAAAACTTTCACTAACCTAAAGCAAGAAAACCTTCATTGCCATGAGGTGACAAGGTTGATTATATTGACAAGCTGAGAATCACTGCAATAATTACCTTGTTGATACCTAGAGAAAAAGTTGAAAAAATTTGGTAAACAGGCAATTAATTTGAAAAAGAAAACAAAAATTGAAAAATCAAAATCTTCAGAATGTTGCATTTAAATTGTTACTGCACAAATCATCAAAAAGAAGCAACCATTCCCTTCCATGAGCTGAGTTGATGTTATAGCTTCAGGAAAACAAATTGAGTGAATATGCGTTTTGCTCAAGTGGTCAGAGAACACCACGAAAACAAGCTACTTTTTTTTTATTGTCACAGGCAGCAGTTCTAGGCTCTGATACATTAAAGGAAAATGTTTGTAACCAGACGATGTCAGAAGAGTTAAGTTGAATCTTAAGCCCCTTTGTACGTCACTAAGCATGAAAGTGTGTACCAGGGGCTATTAATGACTTTGGTACCCATATCTTTGAAATTTAAAAGATTTTGGAAAAAGAGAGGGCGAATATATGAAATTTAATATAGAATTAGGGCAAAGGGGGTTAGAAAATCTGCTAAGTGAAAGTATATCTTAAACAGTTATGTCAGATTAAGAAATTATAAATCCACTGATAAAACCCCCTAATTTTGATATAAAAAAATGAAGTCACATTTTGAGAATTTAAATTTTTAAAACTTGAGCAACCATAGAAAAGCCCTATTATTCAAAGCTTTCATACATAACAATGACCTTTTTTTGTTAAAATTTGAAAGCCATAACTATTAATTTAGAAAAGCCTTAGTCAGGCCTGCTTAGTGATTAGTGTTTTGAAATTTACCCAAATAGAAACAAAAAAAATGGCGGATTTTAATTTGAGTTAAACCAAAGAGATTTTTTATTATTCTTTTGTTGAAATTTAATGAAGTCTATTGTTAGATCCTATAAGAATATTTTATTTAAACTCACACAAGAAGCTAGATAAAATGTTTCACTCTCACCTCCCCTTTATCCACCAGGATTCTAGTAAAAGGAGGTCAACCACAGACACCTAAAAAAAAAGTAGATAAAATTAGAAATACATACAAGCTTTCGGCATGTCAAATTCAAACAGTAAAATAATTTTTTTACAATGTATTTACTGTGCCCAAAGCTAAAGATTTTGTTTAAATATGTATACTGTACCCAAAGCTAAAGATTTTGTTTAAATATGTATACTATACCCAAAGCTAAAGATTTTGCTTAAATATCTAATGTATACTGTACCCAAAGTTCTCAAATGCAGAAAAATGTTGGGATTGTACAGAACCTTCTTGATGACCAATCCCAACCCCATATCAATCGAGTACTTGGTCAGAAACTGGGATAATAGGTCCTTCAGGTGGACAATAGTCCAATCTAGGTGGAACAAGACATGGAGTCTGTCCCTCATGAAGCCTACTATCACCCTTGGGTCCAGCTGAGCTCTCTCCATGAAGGCCTTGAATTGTATATTTTATCACTTTGTATCTGTAAATGTAATCAAGATAATATAATAGTATTTGACATGTGAAGCTTTACACACACAATAAAAAAAAACATGACATAAACACAATTTGAGTAGAACATAAAGAATTACATGTCTAATTACCTCAATTTAGAACACAGCATAAACTAAGTTAGCTGCGCATCCCTTGCTTTCAAGAACATTACCCTTAATCTCCCACTCAACGACTTTGAGCCCGTCCCTGGTCTGGGTAACCATGCCATCCATAGGGAGTAAGTGGCACTTCAGCTGCACAAGCTTCTTGCCTAGAGTCTCCTCCAGTTTCTGAGACATGTGTTTACTGTTTACCCTGTCTCAAATCGCTTAGAGTTGCATGGAGTGAAAGATTAAAAGTATACAGCACAATTTATTTTGTACATTGATATATATGGCTGGACTCACCGCGCTTTAAAGACATTTCCAACAAACTTGAGTAAATATATTGCACTCTCAATGTTCCTACACAACATTATATACAAATGTCTAGAGTTGCGCGTATATCTCTCATAGACTGGTAGTCAGATGGAGCGAGCTCAGTGCACCTCAAGGACTGTACGGGAAACAATTCTCCTGGACAAAATGAATGTCTTAAGCCAAGCCACAGTGTTACTCTGGTCATGTGGGTCAAGAGACTGAGCGTCGACAGGTCCACAGGGGCGATGTGAAAATGTGTTGGTGAATTTTTTGTAAGGCAGAATAAACAGAGGCTACATCCTGAAGAGCATTCATGACTATCCCTAAGCAACCTTTCCTTTAAGGTTTGTTAATCAGTGTGCAAATTTGCCCAGCATTAGTTAGTTTTAGAGTGCAATATTTAACTAAATTTGCTTTGTTCTATGTGCTGGGAAGTATCTGCACATTATCAGATATCTGCGCCTGCACAGGCACCCGGCACACAGATAAAAGGGAGAATTTGCTCCAAGCAATCCTCTATCTTACCGCCTACTGTCTGGAGAGTGAATTTCCAAGTAATTCTCTGTCTTACCGGTCTGAACAGTGAGGCTCTGACCATCAGCTGTAATATTGAAAGCGTAAATGTGCTGTCCAGTCAAGTGTTGTAGTGTCCCAGGACAGTGTAACGTTACTACTAGCCTTAAACGATACTTCACCAACTTGAACTGAAGGTCGGTGCTGGTCAGAGAGAAGGCCAAGATCACTCATTGGCTATGAATGCAGCTGTAGATGCACAGGGGACATCGACACTGACAAGGCATGTCTTGTCAGCTCTTGAATTTTGAAGTCAATCACCTTTCCAGCTCTTTCAACAGGCAACTGGTTGGGAATGCTGTGATTAGTATGATAAACTTATTTTTGCACTGATCATTGAGGCAGTTTCTAGCATGCGTGATGCGTCTCGTTCCTTGTCCTTACAAATGTGGCTTTGACTTTGGTGCCCGATGTCATGACTAACGTTTCGGGTGATTTCGTATCATTATCAGGCATAATAATCTTGCCTTGGACTTAGTTAAAAAATTAATTAATGAAGATTTTTCTACTGCAATTTAGCTGTATACCTCAGTAGACAACCTGGCGCAAACAAAATACTATTTCAATTTCAAATGTCAAAGACAAATTTGTACAGATTCATCTCCCCTTCCTAGCCTGAATTATAAAACATTCGCATAATTAAATAATTTATAATAACTTAACTGTGCAGATTTTATGCGAGAAATGGACTGTACATTTATATAGAATAAGTGGACAGAGATTGTCCACATTCTGTCACATCATGATTTCAACCATACGTGTAAGTTTAAATATTCAGCAATTTTTAAAATGCATTCCTTCTATTTTGTTTGGAGGAAATCAATTCATTATTTCGTTATAGTATTTATCTTAAGAAATAATGTATATATAAATCAATTTTATCTATTTATCATATATATATATATTCTTTTTGATATATATTATTATTTTTTAATAGCTATGATTGCATATATCTTTTATCTGTATAATAATTTATCTTATTTCTCATGTTAATATGGTTTATTTCTGATCTTTAAGTGACTTATTTTTACTACTTATATCTGTTGTTTTCCTGTTCATATCTTCTTTTATCTATTTCAGACGCTTCTTCTATACAGAAGATAATTGCACTCTACGCTTATCCATTGTTTAGATTGGCATTTTTATTAGTGTATTAAATGTTAATGGTGTGAATGTTAATGGTGTGTTTGTTTTCCTTATTTGTCTGGACAACCCATTCAACATTCAAATTCCAGACGGGGAAAACGAGAATCTGTATGTGTTTGTTTTTGCATGTGGAATAAAAAAAAATTGATTTTAAAATTTAAAAAACCCGTAACAAAAAAACAAGTTTTGACTATAAATCCTTTATAAACGAGACATAACTAAAAGAATGTTAATTATAATTCGCAGCGCAAGACAATCCAAAAATACGAAATTTTAGTTATGTCTCGTAAAACATGTTTAATATAATGCGCACTGATCGGGAATATGTTTTAAAAAAGTATTGTCAATATAATACACACTTATTGCGCGACAGGAAAGGTTGTTCAATATAATACGCACTATAACGAAAAAAAAAGTTAACATGTTACATAGAGATAATGAGATAAATAAAGTAAGGCTGTTAACGATTAATTTAAATTTAATCGTTAACTTTAAAAAAATTAACGATTAATTATTCGTTAATTTCGATTAAAGCAAACAATTAAAATTTATGATGTCATAAGTAACACTTATTAAACGTTCTTATTGAAAATCTAAATAACACTGGAATGTCTCCTTTATCTGTCATCTTTTAACAAATTACGCAAAAAGACAAGCGTGTTGACGTTATTTGGTTCAAGTGATGAGTGGGTCCATTGACAATATAACCAGCCGAGCTGAACAATCATTTACATCCAACTGAGGTAACTGGTATGCACAAAACGGTCTCGGCAAGGAATGACAGTCAGTCATTCAAACATTTAAAACAAAAATGTGCGTGCAATCGTCAGGAAATTTGTTATTATTTATTGGCCGCTTTTTTAAAAAAATAACTTTTTGACTTCCAATAATTTGTATGAGATGGGTCGGGTCGATTAATCTTTAAAAAATAATTTAATCGTTAAACTTTTTTAAAGGTTAATCGAGAAATTAATCGTAAATTTCCGCACCCCTAAAATAAAGATAATCTAAAAATTCAATAACAGTAAATTCGATCGATCTGAAATTTTGATACATTATTTTTATCATCGGCACGAGTCTGCCTGCAAAATTTCAGCTCGCTAGCTTACGAGGAAGTGGGTTATAAATGGATCCAACATTTTTTCGGCAAAGAACCAACCAGACACCACAAGTTAATATAAAGGATTTAAAAATTATTAAATTTAGTGTTAACCGATATTTACGAAAATCACTGCATTTCATTTTCATTGTATCCCTTAATTTAGGGATCGAAGTCAAGTGGCATGCCACTATAATAGGACTATTTGGTAAAAGATAACAACGTTATATTGTGTTATAATAGTTAAAGATTTACTTTAATATATTAATGTAATAGTTTCTGTAAGTATAAATAAATGCAATATTTAAATGTAATTAAAAAAAAAGTTTTGTTGTAAATGTAAATTTAAGGTATTAAAATAATTTGTTTTAGTACCACAAGATAATAATAATATGTCTCACTGTATTGCAAATTAAATTTTAAAAAAGTATAAAAGAAATTAACAATTCTTATCTTGTCACTTAAAATTTTGTCAAGAACAACGCAATTGATAACATACATTTGTACTGGTGCTTTGTGGTGCAGCGATTACATGTACATAAATTTTAATCGTAATGCGCATCAGATGTTGACAATTTACATTTATTTTAAACTAAAGTGTTCTTTCTCGATGACAAATTATGGTGCCTATTTGTACACCCACATAGTTTATAATATTATTTTATTATTTACGTATATATGGATACAAATTATGTAAGTGAACACTTTTAAAAAGAATAATCTTAAATCTTAAGCAATGATTGCTGATTGTTCATTGACTATCGTCTGCAATTCGTATTAGAATATGCTGAGAACATTCGAAAGAACATGGCTGCAACTAACACCGTCAGGTATTGGTATACCAGCATCATCCACACTTACAAAACTGAACAGAATATACGAAGAGTGATATTTTCAAGTGAGGCTAGAGCGAATTCGTTTCGCTAATGGAGCTTCGGTTTCATTTAAGTTTCCATCAAATAATTGTGAAGAGTAAGAATTTGTTTGATGCTCAGCATTCAATTTTCTTCTCTATACAGTATAAACAAATCAATTGCTCCTCTATTTTCCATTTATAAATTGGGTTTAATATAATAAATCTTTTTGGTATCAAATATAAACTTCATTCTCTCTATTATTACTATTATTATTTTTGAAGTTTTGAAGAAAAAAAATAATCAAATTTTACATTTCAATTTTAAATTTTATAACTCACAAGAGTGCAAATCTATTGTTTGAGTTTTGGGGACATATGTATAATAATTATGCGCTATTATTTTTTTCCTACTTTATTTGGTTGAGTAGATTGAAGTGAACTAATCACCAAAATTTGGGACAGCTCTTTCACCCCCATAATCTGCTATTATGACAACATATTGAAATAAATGCAGAGTAATTTTTATGCAATACATACTGTTTGTAAAAAAAAACAACAGCGACATGGTCAAAACAAAAATTATTTTTTTAAATTAAAAAAACATTTATAATATTCACTAAAGTTTACTAAAATATTTAAAATAAAAATCAATCTAAAATATTAATCTGTTCATTTCAATATAGTTTTTAAAAAAATCTATTTTTAATGTATGGGCCACTTCAAAACTCGAATCTTTTTCAATTTAACACCCACAGGTACACACACACAAACAGACACACACACACAGACGCACACATATATATTAAATATTAATTAATAATTATTGAAATTAATATAATTTATTTATTCTTTTTATATTTATTTTATGTGCTTCTTGTTGAAAAATTGACATATTTTTAGGGCTAGTATTAATGGCTGCAAATTGAAGATTATGATTATATTTTTCTTTCATTTCTTGATAATTTCTGCGGACAGAGAGATGAAGGTCCGCGGACCGGCACAGGTCCTTGGACCACCACTTTGAGTAGCAATGCTCTAGAAGGCTGTTGCTACAGTTCCAATGTAGAGAGCGACTGGTTGTCTTGTCTTTAGCTCCATTTATCTGTATGTCAATCGCTTTATGGTCTGTGCATTTAAGTGCATCTGGTATATGTATGATCCTATGTATGACCCTATAGACTGTGGAAGATTTTGGTACCTACAACATATCTAGCCTAGCGTTTTTCGTGCGAAGGATGCTATGGTGGGTTTTCACCCTGCCTTTAGAATGTTTTCCCTTCTAGGCATCAATTAGGTTGTATGTTTCTATGACGTATTTTATAATTTCTATCTGACTTGTGTCTAACAAAATTATCGCATCTCTGGCTTTATTTTGATTGGTGGAATCTATTGCCTCGTTAATGTAATTAAGTTATCCTCCTATAATAATTTCTTGCCTGTCATGTTAATAGGCTGTAAATTGTGTTAGTTTGTTGTTTGTTATGTTAACCGTGGTTATTCTTCCTTTTTAGTCATCTCTCTTGGTAATTTTCCATGGGTCCGATATTTGAATAATGATTGTTCCGTTCCATTGGTGTTGACTATAGTGTGCGTGTTAAAAATCTAACTTTTTGGTTTATGTCTTGTCTTATATACACAGACGCTCATTTAATACAGAAGATTACTGTGTCACTATTTGCAAGTGACGCAGCGTTCACAGGCCACGGCTATGAGGGTTCCACGCAATACACAGCCGCCTTTGTTTCCCTAACTAGTGTCAGGTACCCATACGGAGCTGGGTGGACTCAGGGACACCTTTGGTCTCGGGAAAAAATCCTTAACCTTCTCGAAGGTTCGAACCCGTGTCCATCAGCATGACAGCCGAGCGCGCATGCCCCACAACCATGTCCTGTTTTGATTCAATTTTTAAAACTTTACAAATTTCCGTCTAATAAGGAGTTGTACAATGTCCTATTAAACATATACCAAGTTTTTTTCTGACGTGACCATCGAGCACCTCTTCGGTGACCGTTAAGTCGTAAGTCAAGAAGAGTTCTGCACAAAGCGTTGATGATGGACTCACGCTGAGAGTAAAATAAAAAAAAACAAAACAAGAAGAATGCATGAATGTGTTAGAACGTTCTTTATTTCTTAAACATCTTTTGTTGAAACACACACTACACACGTGGCGCTTGTAATGAATTGGATTTCTGGTTCTTTCACGGGCTGCACTTTACATGTTACTGTTACATTTTCATGTTACTGTTACGTTTTCTTAATTGAACTAACACCCCCATAAATTCACATTATTCTTACAGTCATCTTTTGGAGAGAAGTACGAGTTTTCACTGTAGAGCCTGACTGTTCCATCAAATCAATTGTCTCCTATGATAATCCTCAGTATTGTCAGATCCCCCCCCCCAACCCTCACCAACTATTTCTCCCCTCATTATATTCATAAATTTCCACCCATTATTTAAAATACAAAATTTACTCGCTGTTTTTTAATTGTGAAAGAGATGACAACCTGGGGGCCATCATTGATGGTGAATGACAGACAAAAGCTGGAAGGCGAACCAGTCAAGTTTTATATATCGCGGAGGCTAGTCATTTTGAAACTTTCGAAACGGGGTCTGATAAAAATCAAACAGGCCTAAACTTATAATTAGACGATTGTTGGTAAATTTATACTCTTTATCAAATTTTTGATTAGATCGAACATTTTTCTAAAAGCCTCATGAACAAATTAAATTAATTTTTTGCGCTCTTAATAAATACACACAATAAAATTATAAATAAATATTAGCAGGCGAAAGGTGTTTGGGAGAGTTCTTCATTGGTGACTTGATTCTTCATCCAATGGATCACGTGAGACGGGCTGACCAACCAGACGTTGTTCATGGCGGATAACTCTTGAAGGAAAATGCGGAGAGCTGAAAGTTGAGAAAATGAGAATCTGAATCATTGGCAGTGGCGTAGCTAGGGTCATGTGCGCCCGGGGACATAACACAAAATCGGCGCCCCTTCTCGGACCGAAAGGTTCTGGGGGCTCATTGAGCCCCTAAGAAAAATTTGAAATTTTACGGTTTATATAGTTCATTTTCGAAGCTTCTGGTATTTTAATGAAAAAGAATACAGACTAATAATTCTCTATACGATTGTAAACAATTTATTTGAAAACAAAAATACTCTACTAATTATACGGTTAGACATAGTCTACAAAAAATTGATTCTCCTTGATTTAATTTGATTGTCGCAAACTCGTCAATCACGTTGTCAAAATTAATATTCTCAAGTGTTTCTCTTTCGATGCTAAGGAGTGCAAGATCACTGGGACTATCTTTTCCAATTGAAGCACGTAAATAAGACAAAATAAGCTTCAGTTTGCTGAAGGAGCACTCACAGCTTTCTGTTGAAACAGCAATTGTTAGAAGTATTTGAATCGAAATGCGCTTGAATCGGAAATACCTCATCTCCATATGAAACTTTAAAACCAAGAACATCCAAAAGATTTTCCGATATAACTTCAGTCCGGGTACTGAGAAGCATTTTTCAGTCTCTGATTTATATGCACAAGTCATGACCATTGACGTCAGTGTCGTATAAATTAGCAAAATCTAAGCAGTTTTAACGAAGTGTATCGACTTTTGTCTCAGCAAGAAGAGTTTTGACGTCTTTTAAAAATCCAAATTTTTTTGTTTAGATTTTTTTAGACGTATAAACCGTATTGATATCTCCTGTTGGAGTCTATCAATTACGCAGTTCATAACACTTTCAAATTCTTCTTCTGCCGAAAGTTCTGCATCTCTTGTTAATTCTTCAGGCATCCTCCGATGTCGTCTAATCCTTCTGTCAACCTCGATTCCATAAATTGTGCATCTTCCTTTCCAGTATCTACCGCAACCTGACTCAAATTATCACAAATGTTGAAAATTTTTTGCTCAAGCAATTCAAGATCAGATGCTGCTTCCTTGAAATTCACAGTAGGATTCTGCAACCGTTTCTGGACACGACCAATTTCCCCAAGTATGATGTTCAAGAAATTTAACAAAACTAGGAATTTAAAGTTTAATATACCTGCCATCAAAGTTTCTGAATCATTTCTGGTGTCAGGCGTCATATTTGTATGTTTTGATAATTTTTCCAACAGCTCTACCAGTTCATCTAGTGAAATCTAGTCCTTCATAAATTGCTTTAACAGCTTCTGATCGTGCACTCCAACGTGATTCAGACTTCCTCTTCATTGTGATTGGCACAACTCTTTTTAATTCTTCCAAACGAGTTGTTGAACGAGAGAAAACAAAAATTTATACTTTCAACTGTTCCAAAAACGTGATAACAACTGGATCCTGTTTGGCTTAGTATACTCTTGGTAAGTTTAAGATGTGGTTATCACAGTTGATGAACAATGCTCTGTGATTTCTGGCACATATTCGGTGATTACAGCAGCATTGTCATAACATTGTGACCGATAGTCGGCTAAAGGTATGCTATTAGATTCCAAGTTTCTCCACGATAACTCTTTCAATGCTTGCTGCGTCTTTGGAATGTATCTGGATTAAACCTAAAAATGATTCTTTGATGGTTTCTTTTTTAGTTTGAAAAATCCACATTCACAAATCTGATGACTTGAGAAAGCTGTTCCCGGTGTCTTAGATCGGGTGTTGAGTCAAGTAAGATACCGTAGTACTTGTTTTTTCTGATTTCACTCAACAGCTGATTCCTTACATTCCATGAAAGTAGATGGATAAATTCATTTTGGATTTCCTGTATAAATAAGATACTGAGCCTGGATTTTCTCGGGAATCTTGTAAGTGCTTTTCTAACAGTAGATCATACTGATCAAGTTTGATCACAGAGAGACAGGAAAGAGAGGCGGTGTCTGATGTTTCATATAAAAGGAATCCAACTTGCTTTGACATACCCACACAATCCCTTGAGAGGAGAGACCTTCTGTAAGCCAGTGGTTCTCAACCTTTTGAGATTCAATGACCACTTGAAAAATGTGTGTCTTAGCTACGGACCACTACTACAAATTGTGCTACTGCCGAGCTGGAAAGTTAAATATAATAAGTGCTTTTTTTCTAGCGAAAAATGTTTGGGAACTCATTTGAGTCCCCACTGTAAAAAGGACTGACAGTAAGTAAAATGTCGACTATTTATATAAATATACACGAATCTGGCCAAAAAAGGTATGGGAACTCAGTTCCCATGAGTTCCCACTGAAAAAAAGCACTGAATATAATTATACTGTGTATATCTTATCTGTTGCACACGCTCCTTCTATACAAAAGATTATTGTTAGCTATAAGTAGTATAAATGTTATTTAGTAAAGTTATACTAATACTAATATGCTACGTTTTGCGTGCTCCAAAAACAGTATTGTAATGGCTTTCTTTTGTAAAGAACAAATGTAATTTATATTAGTCTCATAGTCTTCTTATTTAATTCTACTTGCTAACTATAAAAAAAACTTTAAGTCATAAACAGTAGTTTTTTATTAAAAAGACTGCTATATTAGTTTATTTAGTACGAACGATGTTTTGTTTTTTTTTGTAACCAATGCAGAAAATCCACTTTCACAAAGTTGCAAAGGGTAAAAGTATTTTCAAAGCTATCTGAGACAGTTCGGAGTACTCCAAAATTTCATTAAGCCCACTTTCTGATGCAACATATTCAAAGTGGTATCGCTAGTGAGTTCAATGAATTGGTTTAATTACGATGTTGGTAATTTTATTTGATGAGACAATGTGTGCGAGATTAGGACTGGAAACCCACGAAAATCCACTGAACGTTAAAAATCACCAATGTAGAATTAAAATTGGCCCTGCATTGGTAGAATATGACCAGAAATCAAATTTGTCAACAGTTGTTTATTTATTTCAACATTTTCTGGTTTCTCGGTGATTTCGTATAATTGATCAAACATCTCAAAGTTACCTTGAAATAATCTTCTTTTCCAAAGATCAAGCTTTTTCGTAAAAGCAGACACTTTGTCACTGAGAGTAATATAATGTGTCTGCTTTCCTTGCCGAGTTAAATTAAGTTTATTGAGTTCTTTAAAAGTTTCAGCCAAGTAATAAAGCCAGAACAGCAACCCATAAGCTATGGTTCAAATGATCAACAGGCTTTGAGTTTTTTATACAAGAAACTCTCTTACGTCATCACGTAATTCAAACAGTCTTATAACCAGCGAATTTCAGTATACATCAGTAACTGTTAATGTTCAAGATTCATATTCGAACATAAGAAATCAAAGAAATGAGAATTTAATAGACGAGCCTTGATAAAATTTAAAAACTATTTAGGCCAGATCAAAAATATATTTTAAGTCAGCCTTAATTCTTTTACATGTTAGTCTTTCTTGTTAGTGCGTAAATTTCATGCTTTGCTCGCGGACCACCTGGCACATCTTCGCGGACAACTAGTGGTCCACGGACCACAGGTTGAGAACTACTGCTTTAAGCCACTCCTTTTTCTTGTCTTGGTCATTTTGGTTGCTTTTAGTGTCGTCTCTGTCTGTTCTATTAATAGAATCGCCTTTTTTGCTTACTGCTCCCCTACTCTCACTCCCAGTCTCTCCCAGTTTTTTTTTAAAATCGCCATCAGCAATCCTACATTGTGGATGTGTCATTTATTTATGAGTAGAATGGCGCCCCTTAGCGCTCAAAGGGGGCGCCAAAATCATGCTTGCCAACTGATTTGTAATGAATACATTTTCGGAGCTCCAAAAATCAAACTTGCAAACGTATTTTGGGATACATTAGTTTACATCAAAACACAATTAAATAATGAGTTTTAATACTCATTTTGGCGCCCCTTAACGTGGCGCCCGGGGACATATGTCCCCCCTGCCCCCCCCCCTCGCTACGCCACTGATCATTGGAACAAAAATATATACATATAACACATAGCAAAAAATAGATAAATAAATAAACAATTAAAAAATAAATGAGGGTGTCTGTTTCATTCTACTTTTGGTTGCTGACATAACATATCATTATATTAAAACTATTCTAGACGATGACTATGTCTCCGAATTGTGTGTTTTTTTTTGGGGTGGGGGGTGGGGGGGGGTGGGGGGTAAGGATAAGGTTTGAGGCCAACAAGAGTGTTTTGGAACAGCGGTTTCCTTTTTCTTTCTAATTTGTTAAAAAAAATAATTACAAGAAATGAAACAAATTCGTTATCATAAAATGTGTCTCTCTATATATATATATATAATATATTGCGGGCTTGAGAAGGGGAGAGTGGGATGGGCAGAGGTTATCACACTTTTCCCCTCAGACTTAAGAAAGGAGAGATAACGAAATGGGGTGATTGTTATCGCCGAGGATTAATGCGGCACTACTTACCCTCCAAAGCTTCGGGCCCCTTGAGGAACATTGACGCGTGGGTGAACATGTGCATGGGTATCCTCTTTGGGTAGAAGTTCTCGTAGAAATTGCGTCTGGAAAGAGCATTAACAGTTTTAAAAAAATATTAAAATATTGTCTCAATTGGAGTGGTAGCCTTATGCTTTAGGCGAACCTTTTGCTGTAGGTCAGTCGTGGCGAACCTTTATGGGGCCGCGTAACCCGAAATTCAACCCAAACCCACTTATTTATAGCAGAGTGCCAACACGTCAACGAAACCCAAGTTTGGCTTAGCTGGTTTGATAAAGGAAGTCATATTTATTTCGCGTGCCGGCTGATGAGGTTCTGCGTGCCGACCGTGACACGCGTGCCATAGGTTCGCCGTCACTGCTGTAGGTGAACCTTATGCGATAGGTGAGCCTTATGCGATAGGTGAACCTTATGCGATAGGTGAACCTTGTGCTATAGGTGAACCTTATGCGATAGGTGAACCTTATGCGATAGGTGAACCTTATGCGATAGGTGAACCTTGTGCTATAGGTGAACCTTATGCGATAGGTGAACCTTATGCGATAGGTGAACCTTGTGCTATAGGTGAACCTTATGCTATAGGTGAACCTTATGCTATAGGTGAACCTTATGCGATAGGTGAACCTTGTGCTATATGTGAACCTTGTGCTATAGGTGAACCTTATGCTATATGTGAACCTTGTGCTATATGTGAACCTTGTGCTATAGGTGAACCTTGTGCTATATGTGAACCTTGTGCTATATGTGAACCTTGTGCTATAGGTGAACCTTGTGCTATATGTGAACCTTGTGCTATAGGTGAACCTTGTGCTATATGTGAACCTTGTGCTATATGTGAACCTTGTGCTATAGGTGAACCTTGTGCTATATGTGAACCTTATGCCATAGGTGAACTGTGGGAACTAATAAAACACAAGGATATCGAGTAAAACTTGTTAGTTAAAAAAAAGTTTACTGCATCATTAAGGTTATGTATAACTCGAAAAATGTGTACTTAAAAATAATTTAAGATTACTTAAGGATCTTAAATACTTTTGGACATAAATTATGACACTTGAGAACCGTTCTTAAAGGATTGAGATTACAGCTGCTCCTTACACAAAGGCTCTTTAGCCACAAATAGACCAACAGAAAAGATGGCGCAAAGCTAACCCGAACCCTAACTAGAAAGCAGAACGCAATAATCTTCTGTCTACCTAACCGTTTCCCTTTAAACAACCTACCTAAAAAATCCGAGGAAATCCTCCACAGTTCCGTCAAAGTTCGGGCCGCTGATGCTGCAGCCGTCAATCATGCCACAGCTGTAGCCGTTGTCACCGATCCAGCCGTTCATGGGGATCTCCCAGAGTCCCGGATATGACCCCTGGGGGCAAGGCCTGTTGGGGCACCTGATGACGCAAAGGAAACGAAACGCATACGTGACACTCAAAGTCCAACGTATCAATTAAAATTTGTTGCATGCACTCAGTCAGCTCAGGGATTTGTTACACACAGTCACACACGTAACATCCAGGCAAGCATGGAATAAACACCAACAATTATTTTCTTGTCTTCGGTGACATACTTAAATTAAATGGATACTTAAAATTGTTTTTAAACCGTGTTGTTTTGCTCATTGATGTAATCCACTTCTTTAACGCCTGAAAATTTATTGCATATCTATAATGGCAGTTTATAATCTCCGACCATTATCGTACTATAAATATTTATTTTCTTTGACGACGCGGTCTATAATCTATAGCCTATCACAATATTTTGTGTTTCTTTAATTACATGGCTTGTAATCTCAAACAACATCAATGACTTCAATGACGACACTCTCTAACTCTAACCGATCAGAATTCAACATCTTCCATAAAATTTACATTAATCTCTAAAAAGGTGCAATACATTTCGATAGTTTCTATAACATTTAAATTAACTAAACTCTCTAAACTATAATTATTAAATTATTAAACCTTGAAACACTAGAGGACAGACGAACAAAGAGCAAAGTAGTAATAATACATTAGGCAATTAATTCTAACTTAGAAATAAAACACATAGATAACCTAATACAACCCTCAGATAGACATAAGGATAAAAACACATTTCTTATTCCGTATGCAAGCACAAACACATAAACTTTCTCGTTCTCGCCGTCCGGAATTCGGACGTGGAATGGGTTGCCTGGGAAAACCAGGCAAACAAAAAAACTCTATCAACATTTAAAACTCTAATAAACATGCAAGACAAGACATAAACCATGGATAATCACAGGACGCGATAATCTTCGGTGTAGAAGGAGCGTCTGTAACCGATAAGGTTATATCTGTCCATTTTTTCCCTTTAAAGTCATTGCCTGAAATCTTTAAGCCACCCCCCCCCCAACTTACTGGTTTTCTTCAATGGGATAGTCCAGGGTGAAGGGCCACAATGCCTTCCTGCCGGCCTGGATCTCAATGTTGACGATGGACGAGTCGTAGGTGAAGTTGTAATCACGGAGCACCTGGTACTGCGCGTCCTTGTACGTGCGCAGGTAGGGCACACGGAAACCTCGGACTTCCTCGGGCGGGATGCTGGTCTTGGCTGCAACTATGTCTCTCAGACCAACAATCTAGACACGAAGTTGACGTATTGTTATTTAACTCATTATCTGGCTTGATTTGCCGGTTTGCTAGCTGTTCAAGAACTTTAAATTTCGGGGCCTTATACGATTCTCAAATACAGCTTTATGCAATACCATCAGATTTTTAGAGCCCCCACCCCTCACAATCGAAAATCTGTTTGGGATTTTAATCTGCATGATATTTAAAAACAACATTTTTTTCGTCTTATTTTTCTTCAAGAATTGAAAACAGTGGTCTGTTTTAAACTCATCATGGCCAGGTCATGTATAAAACACTGTCTAAAAATGGAACAAGTTAAAATAAGGCTTTCATGGAATTTTGGACGCACAATAAGTCAAAATAACAATTGTACAAAATAGTTTTAATGAAATGACTAGCTATTGTTTTCAACAAATTTAGTTTCCCACGTCATTGAGGGCAGTGGGTCAACTTACCTCCGCCTTGGCCTCGCTGTAGATGTCTGTGTCACTCGTGTGGTTGACCGTGTGGGACGCGATCTCGTGCCCGTTGTCGTAGAGAATCTGGACGAGGCTGTAGTCGGTGTACTGGTTGGACACGAAGAAGGTCGACCTGGAAGAACGAGACTGACCTGTCAGGATGCGAGGACTGGGAGACAGTACAGACAAAATTCAAACAAAGAACAGCCCGTACACGGGGCACGGTGGTCGAGCGGCTTGCGCGCTCGGCTGGCGTGCCGAGGGTTCGAATCTCGGTGAAGGAAAGGGGTTTGTTCCCGGGGCCGAGGGTGTCCCTGAGTCCACCCCGCTCCGAATGGGTACCTGAAACTAGTTAGGGAACGCTGACATCACTTGCCAACAGACCGGCATGGTCTGTGGACGCAATAATCTTCTGTATAGAAGGAGCGTCTGGTATAGATAAGCCAAGACAAACACTATCCAAACAAAGACAGCGCCAACAATACAATATCCCAGTGGGAAGCTATTGAATCTCTCCATCATCAGTTAGTTTAATTGAATGCATTTGAATTTTTGTTTTATCTAAATGTAATATAAGAGGAATCGCAAATAAAATAAACATTGTCTGGGATAATCAGATACATTTCTAGAAGCAGTTGCTATCATGTATACGAGCCAGCCGAGTTTATTTTTAAAACTAACGTATATATACGGAGCAACATTCGGACATACTACTAAAGATATTTGGTTACATTGTCCCAGCTGGTATCAAATAAACTCAAAGTTTTTAAGGAATGGGCCGTAACCTGCTCAGCTATTCTGTACACGTTTACATCGGCTTCACATTTTTTTAAGGGGACGTAGATCTATAATATTAACAATCAACGTTTTTCATCGGTTGTCTCTCTTGAAAGAGAAGGAAAAAAACGTGAAATGGCGAATTTTTTTCTCTCTTATAGGTAACACTTTATGGTGTTCGGGAAAGTACCTTGATAGTACAGTGATGTACTGTGACGGTACTCACTTGATGGTGCAGTTATGTACTGTGACGGTACTCACTTGATGGTACAGTGATGGTACAATGATGGTACAGTGATGGTACAATGATGGTACAGTGATGGTACAATGATGGTACAGTGATGGTAAAATGATGGTACAGTGATGGTACAATGATGGTACAGTGATGGTACACTGATGGTACAGTGATGGTACACTGATGGTACAGTGATGGTACACTGATGGTACAGTGTAAGTACATCATGGCACATGGACGATAACACCCACACGGTGGTTGATTAGCTTCTAGTACTCACTTGATTGTAGTGATAGTACATTGATGGTACAGTGTTAGTACATTGATGGTACAGTGTTAGTACATTGATGGTACAGTGTTAGTACATCGTGGTACAGTGTTAGTACATTGATGGTACAGTGTTAGTACATTGATGGTACAGTGATAGTACATTGATGGTACAGTGATAGTACATTGATGGTACAGTGATAGTACATTGATGGTACAGTGTTAGTACATTGATGGTACAGTGATAGTACATTGATGGTACAGTGATAGTACATTGATGGTACAGTGATAGTACATTGATGGTACAGTGTTAGTACATTGATGGTACAGTGATAGTACATTGATGGTACAGTGTTAGTACATTGATGGTACAGTGTTAGTACATCGTGGTACAGTGTTAGTACATTGATGGTACAGTGTTAGTACATTGATGGTACAGTGTTAGTACATTGATGGTACAGTGTTAGTACATTGATGGTACAGTGTTAGTACATTGATGGTACAGTGTTAGTACATTGATGGTACAGTGTTAGTACATTGATGGTACAGTGTTAGTACATTGATGGTACAGTGTTAGTACATTGATGGTACAGTGTTAGTACATTGATGGTACAGTGTTAGTACATTGATGGTACAGTGTTAGTACATTGATGGTACAGTGTTAGTACATTGATGGTACAGTGTTAGTACATTGATGGTACAGTGTTAGTACATTGATGGTACAGTGTTAGTACATTGATGGTACAGTGTTAGTACATCGTGGTAAAACGATGGCTAACAATAACACACACGTTGATTCACTTCTAGTACTCGCTTGATTTTGGTTATAGTACAATGATGGTAATCACTTGATGGTACAGTGATGGTACAATGATGGTACTCACTTGATGGTACAGTGATGGTACTCACTTGATGGTACAGTGATTGTACTCATTTAATGGTGCAATTATGGTACAGTGATGGTACAAAGATGGTACAGTGATGGTACAAAGATGGTACAGTGATGGTACAAAGATGGTACTCACTTGATGGTACAGTGATAATACAGTGATGGTACAAAGATGGTACAGTGATGGTACAAAGATGGTACTCACTTGATGGTACAGTTGTTGGGGTTCCGCAGCTGCCACTCGTTGTTGACCAACATCTGGTAGTAGACCCTGGAGAATACGGTGGTGGTCACGGCGTCGTCAAACGTCAGCATGACGAACATGGGCATGTCCTGCTGGGAGACGTTGGTAGGGGCGGCGCCCGAACAGAAGCAGTCGGGCAGCTGGCAGTTCTGTGGGTTACATTTCCCTGGCTTGATCATGGGCGGCGTGGTCGTGGGGGGTTTGGCTAGAGGCGGAGATTGTGAAACGTTTGAGAAGCTAGAGAGCTGTTCAGTAACAATTAGCGAATCGCTTGCGGCATCGATTTAAGTTGATAAAAATAACAGGTCAAACAATTACGTCTAGAAGCAAAACTCTAAACAATGACATCTAGAAACAACACGCCAAAAATGACGTTAAGAAACAAGACGCCTATCTTGGACGATATTATTGACTCTTACCTCCACCAATGAATGGTACCTTTCAAAAGGTCAGGGAGTTACCACTCAATATAAAAATAATAGGGCTGCGGAAATTAACGATTAATTTCTCGATTAATCGTTAAATTTTTTTAACGATTAATCGACCCACCACTTATAAATATACTGGCAGTTAAATAGTAAAATATTTCGGCCGATAAATAAAAACTAATTTCCGGAAGAATAAACGAAAATTTTGGATTTAAACTATTGACTGACGAAATAATGTCAATGCACTTGTCTGTTTGCGTTGTTGGTTAAAAGATGTCATGTAAAGAAGACTTTCCAGTGTTATTTCGATTTTCGACATGTACGTTTAATAAATGTTACTTATGACACCATAAATTTCAATTTTTGGCTTTAATCGAAATTAACGATTAATTTTCAAAAGTTAACTATTAAAATTAAATTTATCGGTAACAGCCCTAAAAAATAACTGTTCCACTTATTACCCACACTATTAGGTCCGTGCATATCACGTTTATTCCCTTATAAACTGGACGAATTAAAACTTTAATGGAAAAAAAAATAATAATTTACATCTGATTAAAAAAAACCACACCAATATTTCGCAACAAGTCCTTGTTACTGCTAGTATCATTGAATTTTAAAGTAAGTACGGACTCGAAACAAAAATAATTACCTGTTCTGAGATTGAAACTCATAAAGTGTTTTTCCCCCCTCTTCAAGGTGATTATCTTAAACTAGCAACAAAGCCCGTCCAAGGACGTTCCGCCACGGTTCGGTGGCATGTTGTAACTCCACTCCAACAGCCGTCTCGATCGGCATTACATGTGCATCGCGTCAAAAATACTATTCATTATAGTTAAAATAAATAACTCGTAAAAACAGAACTTTTTGCTATAAATCCCAACGCGCATAACTCAAAATAAAGTCTTGGAAGAAATACTGCACCAAAAATAACTCGTTTTGATCGTCCGCGTAAATGGCGTAAACGTGTTCAATATGATTGGCTGTAGGCGTCATATGTGTTTGAGGGACCAATCGCTAAAGATGACCGGACAGAACGGACAGAAAGGACAGAAACTTGCCTTTTATTATATAGGATGTTTGTAAACACGAATAACATAAGCTATTTATTTATTACTAGGAATATGAGACAAGGAATTGGGCAATCTATTTAGAAGGTGAAAAATAAAACCTTAACTAAACTCAATATTATTTATATTCACTCTGAGACTACGGCATATAAACATCTGTCAATTCAATACTTCAGTATTTCGCCTCAGTTTATGATAGTTATTTTATAAAAAACGAATTTCTAAACATAATGCCGGTAAATCTCGGGATCCCGAGATGAGAAAATTATTCCCGATTTTCCGGGATAATTAAAAATGCGTGTAGTGAAAAAAATCCTATTATAATCTTCCACAAACGTGAAACTAAAACTCCGTTAAGAAAGGGATTAGTGCATTGAACCATGACACAAAAAATGACCAGTGTCTCTGACTGTGTTACAAACAAACAGCTTTAATCGAGGGATCGGACGATTGGTCAAGAGAGATTATGCTTTGACTCACCAGTGCTTGTGGCAGGGTCATTCGTGTTTACTGGGTCAATTGGTAGACCGCCGCAACTCGCTTCCGCTGGCCAGTTACAATTGTTGATTTTGCTGTCCCACCTGGCAATGCGGAATAATAATTTTAAAAAAATTAAGTCAAGTAACACATTTAAAAGTAACACGTTTAAAAGACGGAAAAATAAAATTTAATTTTAAAATAAATATGTGAAAGAAATCTCACACAGCAATCATGTTTTAAATAAGGTGAGAATTTTAATGTGGATTAAAAATTTATATACATTCCACAGGGGCCGTCCATAAAGCACTTCACGCTCCAGAGGGGGGGGGGTGTAAGAAAGTGTGACACTCTGTGACAGGGGGAGGGGGGTCCGGCCATGTGTGACGTCACGGTGTTTCATATTAAATTTTAATTATTTTGTTAATAAAAAACATTTTTGTTCGAAAGTGTCGCGTACTTTAAGGGGGGGGGGTGGTCCAACATTTGTGACAGTTTGTGACAGGGGGGAGGGGGGAGTTAAAATGGTCAAAAATAGCGTGACGTACTTTAAGGACGGCCCCATAAGGATTGTTTCAATGATTAATCACTTATTTTTCAGAGAGTGGTTCGTAAGGTGAGAAGCCGTGTTTTCTAAAATGACTATGACAAAGATAAGGCTGAATGGTCCTGAGGCTAAGCTATTTGGGTGAAAGATTTATTCATAATTTATTCCCTAATAGATGTCAGACTTAAAACACATAAATTATTCCTTGTGTTTGTCAGACTTAAAAATACATGATTTATTCGATCGAGTTTCTGCCAAGTTTTCCAAGTGATGAGCTTTGGCTTCAGCTTATGTAGAGTTTCAAATAATATTTATAGAATATTTTAATGGTGGTACGATATCTATTCTTGGTTGTGATGTTTCAACGCTAAAATAAGGTTAAAGTTCAATGGAAGTATACACACGAACACACTCTTTCATTAACTATACAATCTATAAAACATGTAAAAAAACCTATACAAAATATCACTAAGTATTAAAAACTCCCCCAAATATTAATTCTTACAACACGAAACAAACTATACAGACTATCACAAGCTATACAGACTATCACAAACTATACAGACTATCACAAGCTATACAGACTATCACAAACTATACAGACTATCACAAGCTATACAGACTATCACAAACTATACAGACTATCACAAGCTATACAGACTATCACAAACTATACAGACTATCACAAGCTATACAGACTATCACAAACTATACAGACTATCACAAGCTATACAGACTATCACAAACTATACAGACTATCACAAACTATACAGACTATCACAAGCTATACAGACTATCACAAACTATACAGACTATCACAAACTATACAGACTATCACAAAACATGCAGACTATCACAAACGATACAGACTATCACAAACGGTGCAGACCATCACAGACTATCACAAACGATACAGACTATCACAAACTATACAGACTATCACAGACTATGCATACTATCACAAACTATACAGACAATCACAAATGAGGCAGACTATCACAAACTATTGCAAACATTCAGTGATTATATAACAAAAAGCTGCAGCATTGCCAACAATGTCACAACATAATATCAAACAGAAACAGATCGACCCCCCACATTCACATATGCACAAAATGATAATAACAACAGAAAGACAAAAAGTTGACCACAACATGTAAAGTAAACCCTTAAGAGACTGACCCCCCCTACAATGCAACAAATGACCCATGAAATCTAAATTTGACCGTTCGCGATATGGACACCAGAGGCGTCACTGGGGTTGGTGTCACCCAATGCGGTAGCTCATTGTGTCACCCCCCCCTCACCCACGACTTTCCCCATAGACATCCTCCGAGTATGCCAGTGCCAAATAGCTGGAACATACACATAATTTTACCCTTTTGTGCCCCCCTTTGTGATAGTGTCTCCCGGTGTGGTCCGCTCCCCGGTGTCCCGCTAGTTACGCCTCTGATGTAAACCAAGAAGGAGAAAGAACTCACCTCAGAGTTCCGCAGTTGAATCTGTGAGCCGTGCCCTGGTAGCAGAAGAGATACGACTTCCCCAGATCGGCAGACGTTTCTCCCGCTCCGAGTTGTGCGCATGCGTACTCATTGTCCTGCATGATCCTGACGCCCGTGTGGGTGGGGACATTCATGCAGATGGCGGAAGTGACGTCGACGGTTGCCATGACAACCACCAGCGTCACAGTCAGTAGAGATTGCGTGTGTGATTTCATTGTTGTAAGTCGAAAAAATTTGTTTTCTTTTTGGCACAATACTTTTTTTTTCGATTTTAATGGCGTGAGATTAGTTCTTATAAGTTAATTGTTTTGTTTCGTTATTATTTTTTTAATTTTAAGCTTGTTGCGTTAAATCGTTGGAGTTATTTGTGTTTCGGTTTCACTTTTTCAAAGGTTTAAAAAAAAAGTTTAATAAATTTCCTACAACTTCTTTTGTTTTTATCCAAGATGTTACCAGAAAAAAAAATCCTACTCCTAACCTGTGAATGTAACTTCGCACAGGTAACAAAACAATGATCCGAGCTCAGGTACAAAACCCCGTTATATACACCAGGGACTCCTGGCTATGACATCATGGCCACCTTCTCAAAATCACCACTCCCTCCGCACACCCTACCATCCCATGCGTGCAAGGAAAGGTAACTCCCCATATAATCTTATGTAAATCTTAAAACTATTAATATAATAAATACATTAAAAAAAATTCAGGATATAAAGGTGAAATATGAATTACGCATTTGTTAGGTGGGGTAAAAATAGTTGTCCGGTTTCTAAAAAAATATAATTATAAATAATTTTTGCATTGTCGTCAAAGCCTTGAGTAAGAAGTCATGTTATTTGGTGAATATTATTTGGTAGGAGACGGTTTTAGGTTAAATTTTGATAAGTTTGTTTTAATCAATTTATTTTGAACTTCAGAGCTCAGGGTGTCATTATTTTGGGGCGTAGGAAGGCAGGCAGTTTATTCCCTTTACCAGGAGGGGGTGGGATTTTCAACCAACAGCAGGGTGGTTTTTTTGTGGACGGAAGACGCTTGAAACGTCCTGGGCGGCACTTATGCTTAATCTATATGAGTTTACCGTGCTTATTTTCATTGTGACGTAAGATCAATGGTCAGTGTGACATATGGTCAGTGTGACATATGGTCATTGTGACATATGGTCAGTCTGGCATATGGTTACTGTGACCTAAGGCCAGTGTGGATTAGGGTCAGTGTGACGTATGGTCGGTGTGACATATGACATTGTGACGTGTTGAAAGTGTGGCATATGGCATTTTAACAGAAGGGCAGTGTGACAAATGACATTGTGACGCATGGACAGTGTGACGTATGACCGTGTGACGTATGGCTTGTGTGAGGTATGTCGTTCCTTACATGGTCCTAAAATAGCTCATTTGGCTGTTAACTACTCCTGTTGTGAATGTATATCTAAGACACTGCACTTTTATATTTTTTACTATAATATTATTGCGTTTATTAAAAACAAAACACAAATTTATCAGCCTTAATTAAATACATAGATACTATAAATAATAAATTATAAATATGTTTATAAATGGTTAGAAACAAGTTGAAAAATTTTAGTTGTTTATCATCGTTTAAATGTCATTTTCTCTCCATTGAGTGTTTAAATACTTGTATAATTCAGACAAACATTCTCCAATGGTCAGCCCAACGTGATATATCTGCCAAATGTTCTGTGAGTCTCCCCAGGATAGCTGTGTGCCATCGAGTAGCAGAGACCACGCCCAAATTTCCTAGAAAGGAGACGCTATTTATATATACGACAGTGCATTCCGGGATTTTTCATTTGCCGGAAAATGTTGTTTTAACAGCATTTTATTCTTTTGGAAATTGCTTTTTTTTTCTTCCAACAGATGAGTAGCCCATTTGGGTCAAGGTTGTATATTTTCTGGCTTTATCATTTTAAGATTGTTCAGGTTGGAACACACAAATAACAACACCAACAAACAAACACAATTTTAAACAAAAAAACAACAACAACGAAATGATGCGAAAGACAAAAAGCGAAATTAAAAAGAAAATACGAATCGTCTCATCGCCAATGATTTTGTTGTTCCCCACCTAATTAAATTAATGTATCCATCCGCCAACACAGAAATCTGTTAAAAAAAAGTTTAAGCCCGTACTAGTTAAATCCGCAGTGCAACTCTAGGACCCGACTCATTCAACATTTTGCTGCACCTTTCTATGCCTTAATAGCCACTAGAGCAGTGCTTCTCAAACTTTTTACTGTGGCGGACCGGCAGGAATTTGTTCCATTGTATCAGGGACCGGTGCACTATTTTCCCTGCACTTTTTTGAGAACATCTGCGGACCGGCAGCGGATGGCCCACGGACCGGCACCGGTCCGCGTACCACCACTTTGAGAAGCACTGCACTAGAGGATGGAAGGACAAAGAGCAAAGTATAATTACTTCTCTTCGTGTGACCATGCGAGACACCACGACGCAAGTATGTGCAACCGAGCATGATGAATGGCCCTAGCTGGGGTCGACCAATGTATCGAGACCAACAATGGTCCTTGCGTTTCACTTGCATAGTTCCTTCACAGTAAATGTGAAATTCGTAGTGTACTGGTTATCACGTCCGCCTCATACGGGGAAGGTCGTGGCTTCAATACCCAGCGAAAACATTTTTTTTTAATTTTTAAAAATGTCTGTTTGTGCCGGTTCTTTTACCCCTTTATTGCCAACACTAGCTGACCCGCGGCGTAGCATACGCCGCTAATGATTTAGTGACGGGTGAAGACTTCCTGAACGACACAGTTGTCAAAATGGGGTGGGTTTGGGCAAACGACTGTGAGTGAATGAAAAGGAGGAACTCTGGAGAGACCCACGGCGTAGCATATGCCGCAGACTTGCTCATCATAGACAGTGCAAAGAACATTTGGGGGTGAGAGTACAGACACAAAAGCAGCACTAAGTAAATAAAATTAGCGAGTAAATGTGAAGACATGCACACTGAGGTTGTTGTTACCCGCCTCTCATTTAATACTGCCATCCCTTAAATGTGATTGGCTGACCCTAGCGAGGGTTAGTCATATTTAGGGTCGTTTCGCCTGCATATGTCTCGAAATCAACAATGAGTTGGCAGTCCCCCCCCCCACCCCAACCGACGTTCACTCGCGTTGTTTTGATTTCTTCGTGCTGTAGTTTGTGTCCGTTCTTTCTTCACTTTCTTTGTACTCACCATGAGCAAGTCTGCGGCGTATGCGTACGCCGCGGGGCGTCTAGTAATACATAAGGGGCTCAATTCTATCTTGGAAATACAACACAAAGATAATCTAATACAGCCCTCAGATAGACATAGGGATACAAACACGTTTTTAAAAATTCCATATGAAAGAGCAAACACATAAAAATTCTCGTTCTTCCTTTACTGAATTCGGTTCTCGAGTGGGTTGCCTGATAAAACCAGGAAAACCAATGCTCTATCAACATTTAAAACTCTAGTAAAAATTCAAAACTAGACATAAACCATGGATAAGCGTAGGACGCAATAATCTTCTGTACAGAAAGAGCGTCTGTAACAGATACTATAATATAACAGTGTTGTTTAACCACACCTCTTTAGACTATCCCTGGTTCTATATATATTCCTTTTTTATTTACACACCCTCTACCGATTTCTCTCTATTCATCTATCTGGTCACTTTCTCACCTTTCTCCGTAGAAAACCTGCGTCGATGTAATTCTAAAATTACTTTATACATGAGGCGAGGGACGTTGTTTTTATTATGTAGATACACGTGTAAATGTTAGTATTTCCACGCCCGATAGCGAGCAAATTTAAAATTAAAAAAAAACAACAACAAAAAACTCTTTATCTAAATTCCTCGCCTATTAGAGCCGAGACAAGTATTTAGAAACAATTTATTTTTCTTGAGAATAATACGATGTTGACATGTGTCAGAGATGACCCGGAAGTGTGATACACGATACGGCGCGAGATAAATGCACACATTAAAGTGATAAATAGACACTGAATAGGTAAATAGACACTGAATAGGTAAATAGACACTGAATAGGTAAATAGACACTGAATAGGTAAATAGACACTGAATAGGTAAATAGACGCATTGAAGGAAGATATAGATGAAATGAAAATATAAATAGCACTAAAGAGGTAAATACACAGGAAGAAATGGACAAAGTGAAGAGATGAAAATAGAAACACAAAGATTTAAACCGACAAACTAAAACTATACACGGACACACTAAATTGGCAAATGGACTCACTAAAAAGTTAATAGACACACTGAGATGTGATGTATAGACACACTAAAAGTACAGACCCAAAGAAGCTCGCCAACTCAATGTTTAGCGATATTGTTTAGTGAAATTTTTCAATGATATTTTAAAGTGAGATTTTTCATTGAGACTGCTTAGTGCGGTTTTTGAAGAAATAAGAAACGCGTGAAGAGTACCTGGACTAGTAAGTGGCGCCATGCATGTGTTGTTCATCACATGATATACTAGCTCAGGGGTCGGGAAACCATGGCTCGCGAGCCAGATGTGGCGCTATTGATGGCTGCATCTGGCTCTCAGTTAAATGTTCGATTATATTAAAAAAACGTTTATCCTTTGATGTAAATATTAATTGCATATAAAAAACAGCATAACAATGTTATTAAAAATAATTCAGACATAATTTATTGTACTTTTAGTATTGAAATCACACAAAATGCTCACATTCACTTGAATTTTTAGTTTTAAACATAATGTATGGCTCTCACAGAATTACTTGTCAAAATATGTGGTGTTTATGGCTCTCTCAGACAAAAGGTTTCCCTACCCCTGTTATAACTAGCTGAATACCCGTGCTTCATTAGGATTTTTCAAGACGATAACAAATGACAGTAGGGCTTAGTTCAATTGTTCTTTTCTCATAGTAAAATAAAGGTCTGAATATGTTTACGTTACACCCACACAACACCCACTCTCACTCGATTTTGTACATGGTGTCGAGTCTATTATATGTGATTAATTGGGTTTTGTACATGGTGTCGAGTCTATTATATGTGATTAATTGGGTTTTGTACATGGTGTCGAGTCTATTATATGTGATTAATTTGGTTTTGTACATGGTGTCGAGTCTATTATATGTGATTAATTGGGTTTTGTACATGGTGTCGAGTCTATTATATGTGATTAATTGGGTTTTGTACATGGTGTCGAGTCTATTATATGTGATTAATTGGGTTTTGTACATGGTGTCGAGTCTATTATATGTGATTAATTGGGTTTTGTACATGGTGTCGAGTCTATTATATGTGATTAATTGGGTTTTGTACATGGTGTCGAGTCTATTATATGTGATTAATTTGGTTTTGTACATGGTGTCGAGTCTATTATATGTGATTAATTGGGTTTTGTACATGGTGTCGAGTCTATTATATGTGATTAATTGGGTTTTGTACATGGTGTCGAGTCTATTATATGTGATTAATTGGGTTTTGTACATGGTGTCGAGTCTATTATATGTGATTAATTGGGTTTTGTACATGGTGTCGAGTCTATTATATGTGATTAATTGGGTTTTGTACATGGTGTCGAGTCTATTATATTTGATTAATTGGGTTTTGTACATGGTGTCGAGTCTATTATATTTGATTAATTGGGTTTTGTACATGGTGTCGAGTCTATTATATGTGATTAATTGGGTTTTGTACATGGTAGTGATATTCCTACTATTTTTAACGCGCTTCCGTTTACGACGTGTGTTTAGGTCTGTGACGTATTGACGTTTGAGAAGTGTGGACGAAGTTGAATCATGGGAGTCGGAAGGAGAGACACGTACAAGGACATACAAGGACGTACAAAATATATTAAAGATGAGGTAATTTTAAGGAGAGGCTTTTGGTATTAAGTTTATACAGAGTCTAGAGGTAGTGGACAATCCCACGTTGGGTGAGCGGCATGCGCGCTCGGCATGCGTACCGAGAGTGACGGGTTCGAATCTCAGTGAAGGCGGGTGATCTGTGTCCGGGGGCTAAGGGTGTCCCCGAGTCCACCCAGCTCCAAATGGACCTGACACTAGTTACGTCACTAGCTGCGTCACTTGCCAACATACCGGCATGGTCTGTGCGATCTTGTAAAAATATTACAAAGAAAATAAAAATAAAACAGAACATGATTACAATGTCATAAACGTGCAGGAATCTTATATTTGTTTGAACCACTCTGAAAGCTGAAACGTATTTTAAATTAATCTGTGTTCCTACCGTTATGAATGCATAGTTATTAATTAATTGATTATTTAGCAGCGATAGTCTGTTAAATATTAACTGTGCATATCAAAAATAAATAAATATCCACATTTTAATATAGATACCATGAAAAAACAAAACCTTTTTCTTTGAATGAATTAAATGAGGTAATAAAAGGTTATAAAGAGATAAATCTACTTGTGTTACAGTTATGATGCTCAACTTTGTATAAATTGTTTAAGAAATCGAATAGCAAAAATCTAGTGGGATTCACGCCATTCTAGAAATAAATATTTATAAACGAGCTAGCTAACTAAAATAAAAATAATAATTATTTAAGAAAATTGTTACCGATTTGTGTGCGTTGATAACATTGTATGACCAGAAAACATCTAGCAACAGCAGTAGTAAATACGACAACAGCAGCAACAACAGCAGCAGCAGCAACAACAGCAGCAGCAGTAGTTAATACGACAACAGCAACAACAACAGCAGCAGTAGTTAATACGACAACAGCAACAACAACAGCAGCAGCAGTAGTTAATACGACAACAGCAACAACAACAACAGCAGCAGCACATAACAGAACAAATCCTTCTAACAGACAGTTTTGTGTCAACCATCGGATCTGTAGCCATACATCCTACCATCATATCTGTAGCCATACATCCTACCATCATATCTGTAGCCATACATCCTACCATCGGATCTGTAGCCATACATCCTACCATCGGATCTGTAGCCATACATCCTACCATCGGATCTGTAGTCCTACATACATCCTACCATCATATCTGTAGCCATACATCCTACCATCGGATCTGTAGCCATACATCCTACCATCATATCTGTAGCCATACATCCTACCATCGGATCTGTAGCCATACATCCTACCATCGGATCTGTACC
Organism: Ampullaceana balthica; assembly: GCA_944989445.1. Classification (NCBI taxonomy): domain Eukaryota; kingdom Metazoa; phylum Mollusca; class Gastropoda; family Lymnaeidae; genus Ampullaceana; species Ampullaceana balthica. Next base: position 1,375,817 of record CALYLW010000172.1, on the reverse strand, counting down.
CATACATCCTACCATCGGATCTGTAGTCCTACATCCTATCAAAGGACCAACGACTCAAACATTTAAACAGCCATTAAAAAAACAACAAAAAACAACAGCTAATCTCTGACAAGTCTTTATAGTAACCATTGATCATCCTTACAGTTGGGATTGGAGGCTACGAACTCGAGGCGTAAGATGTTTATCAAAAAAGGTTTGTGCTGTGACTAACGCAGTCCATTGATTATGCCTGTTAAGGACGAAGACACCAAACACTAAAGGATGAAAACTGTCACAGTCACGAGATATGCAAAGACAAATAGTTTTGTACGCAAATTATGTTTACTCAATAAATCATGTTTCTGAAATAACAGGAGACTTAAGTTATAGAAAGCAGCGCACACATTTAGTTAATTTAACATTTGGGGTACAGTTGGAATTTACAATGGAGGTTATTTTCAAGACTAGCGTATCACCCGTCAAAAATGACGGAAGTTTTCAGATGAAATCTATTTGTTTTGAAAAAAATGCATTTTTTTTTAAAGGCGCCTACGGCGGCGACCTTTTTCAAAAGCCCAACTAACTTGTCCTTGTTTGATAAATATGAAATAGAAATATTAAACTTTCTGAAATGTACACAAAGTATTTTATAATAGTTTTTTTTTGGATTATATAATTAACCATCATCAAATCCTCTTTTTACATTGTTCCCTTTTCCAAAATTAAAATATGAGCTAAAACAATGACGTCATGCAATATATTTTTACAGCGCATCTTTAATTTGCACACCTTTTGATGCATTGGTGCAGTAATTTGGTGCGCTGCCTTCTAAAATTAGTAGCGTCACGGACAGACAGACCTGCGTGACAGACAGACGTGACAGAGATTGCAAATTATGTATATTGATAATACTGTACTTGTGGATAAACTGTTGTCCGTAGATTTGAAAATTGCTTCTAGGGATAAGGTACTTTTAGTTAGAAGTACTGTTAGCTGTGCCGTTAGAAGTACTGTTAGCGGTGCCGTTAGAAGTACTGTTAGCTGTGCCGTTAGAAGTACTGTTAGCTGTGCCGTTAGAAGTACTGTTAGCTGTGCCGTTAGAAGCACTGTTAGCTGTGCCGTTAGAAGCACTGTTAGCTGTGCCGTTTGAAGCACTGTTAGCTGTGCCGTTACAAGTACCGTTAGCTGTGCCGTTAGAAGTACTGTAAGCTGTGCCGTTAGAAGCACTGTTAGCTGTGCCGTTAGAAGCACTGTTAGCTGTGCCGTTAGAAGAACTGTTAGCTGTGCCGTTGAGAAGTACTATTAGCTGTGCCGTTAGAAGCACTGTTAGCTCTGCCGTTAGAAGCACTGTTAGCTGTGCCGTTAGAAGTACTGTTAGCTGCGCCGTTAGATGTAAATTTAGTTGTGCGTTGAAAAGTAAAATGAGATGCACTATTAGATTTACAGTAAGTTGTGATGTTAAATGTAATTTCAGATGCATTATTTGATGTAATTTTAGACGTATTACTCGCTGCAATGTCATTGTTAATATTTATTGTTAGATTTAAAGTTAAATATACAATTATAAATATTGTTTGTTGCTCTGTTTGATGTATTTCTATATGTGCTTTTAGATTCATTCCTATATGTGTTGTTAGATGTATTATTAGATCTATTGTTAGATGTATTATTAGATTATTTTTAGATGTATTTTTTAAAAATGTTTTTTTGTATGTACTGTTAGAGTTTTTTCATAGAAATACTTTTCAATATAGAGTAAACAAAATAAAATGCACCGTTTCATATTGCGTTAAGGATATCACTTCATTCACAATTGTATCTTATGTTTGCGGATGTTTTGCATGTTCTGATAAATGGAAGATTCTGTTTCAAGTAGTTTTCTAGGCGGAAATCAAAAGATGGATTATCAAGGGTGTCGGGTCAACATCATAAGTTAAATAAATGCTATTAGAATATCCTGCTTCACCCGAAGTGAATATCAATATTTGGGGCCCTTGGAGTGCTATCATTATCTGGGCTGCTAACATTATCTGGGGCGCTAACGTTATCTGGGGTGCTAACATTATCTGGGGTGCTAACGTTATCTGGGGTGCTAACATTATCTGGGGTGCTAACATTATCTGGGTGCTAACATTATCTGTAATGTTTACATTATCTGGGGTGCTAACATTATCTGGGGTGCTAACATTATCTGGGGTGCAAACATTATCTGGGGTGCTAACGTTATCTGGGGTGCTAACATTATCTGGGGTGCTAACATTATCTGGGGTGCTAACATTATCTGGGTGCTAACATTATCTGGGGTGCTAACGTTATCTGGGGTGCTAACATTATCTGGAGTGCTAACGTTATCTGGGGTGCTAACATTATCTGGAGTGCTAACATTATCTGGGTGCTAACATTATCTGGGGTGCTAACATTATCTGGGTGCTAACATTATCTGGAGTGCTAACGTTATCTGGGGTGCTAACGTTATCTGGGTGCTAACATTATCTGGGGTGCTAACGTTATCTGGGGTGCTAACAGTATCAGGAGTGCTAACGTTATCTGGGGTGCTAACATTATCTGGGTGCTAACATTATCTGGAGTGCTAACGTTATCTGGGTGCTAACATTATCTGGGATGCTAAAATTATCTGTAGTGCTAATATTATTTCTAGTGCTTGCATTATCTCGAATGCTAACGATATCCGGAGTGCTAACAAAGCCGGTCGTGATAAAAATACCGGTCGCTCCAACAAGTACAAGAAATTTAAAAATGACGGGAAAGCTAACAATAGCGGCGAGTGCTAACTCTTGGGTTTAAATGTGTAAATGTTTTACCTCGACGGATTAACCCCCGGTCACCTTTGTGGATTTAATCCCCCATATGACCCCAGGCTGTGGGACAACACGAACCTTTGCGTCCACTGATCGCCAGATGTATACGATACCGGGATTAAAACAGAATTCGATTACCCGTGTTGATCAGAGACAGAGGTGTTTGAAGGGTGAGGCAGGACGAGATCCAGACTGATCCAAAAACAATAAAATTATAAGGAAGTTGGATCATTCACAGCAACATTGCTCTATTATTAGGGGGGGGGGAGGGGCAGGGAGAAGGGGTCGGTTTGGGGTGTGGTCTGTGGCGCCAATCTCGATGTGGATCACTCAGTTTTGCTGGTTCAGATCGACGAAGATTGGAAATTCCTGCATTAACAAAAATAATTAAAGTTCAGGTGTAATATGACGACATAACGAACTATTTATGATAACAACGCCTGCTCCGTTTCCTGGTGGGGTGCGCCCCTGAGTCAACGCCTCGTCAGGCGATCCCCTACAGCCGATCTTTCAGGACAGCTTAGATGCCATGACAGCTACACTGGTTGACAGATGTTATAAGATGTCATGACAGCTGAACTGGTTGACAGTTGTTATAGGATGTCATGACAGCTGCACTGGTTGACAATTGTTATATGATGCCATGACAGCTGCACTGGTTGACAGCTGTTATAAGATGCCATGGCAGCTGCACTGGTTGAAAACTGTTATAAGATGCCATGACAGCTGCACTGGTTGACAGCTGTTATAAGATGCCATGGCAGCTGCACTGGTTGAAAACTGTTATAAGATGCCATGACAGCTACACTGGTTGACAGCTGTTATAAGATGCCATGACAGCTGCACTGGTTGACAGCTGTTATAAGATGCCATGGCAGCTGCACTGGTTGACAGCTGTTATAAGATGCCATGACAGCTGCACTGGTTGACAGCTGTTATAAGATGCCATGACAGCTGCACTGGTTGACAGCTGTTATAAGATGCCATGGCAGCTGCACTGGTTGACAGCTGTTATAAGATGCCATGACAGCTGCACTGGTTGACAGCTGTTATAAGATGCCATGACAGCTGCACTGGTTGACAGCTGTTATAAGATGCCATGGCAGCTGCACTGGTTGACAGCTGTTATAAGATGCCATGGCAGCTGCACTGGTTGACAGTTGTTATAGGATGTCATGACAGCTGCACTGTTTGACAGTTGTTATAAGATGTCATGACAGCTGCACTGGTTGACAGCTGTTATAAGATGCCATGACAGCTGCACTGGTTGACAGTTGTTATATGATGTCATGACAGCTGCACTGGTTGACAGCTGTTATAAGATGCCATGACAGCTGCACTGGTTGACAGTTGTTATAGGATGTCATGACAGCTGCACTGGTTGCAGGTTGTTATAAGATGCCATGACAGCTGCACTGGTTGACAGCTGTTATAAGATGCCATGGCAGCTGCACTGGTTGAAAACTGTTATAAGATGCCATGACAGCTGCACTGGTTGACAGCTGTTATAAGATGCCATGGCAGCTGCACTGGTTGAAAACTGTTATAAGATGCCATGACAGCTGCACTGGTTGACAGCTGTTATAAGATGCCATGACAGCTGCACTGGTTGACAGCTGTTATAAGATGCCATGGCAGCTGCACTGGTTGAAAACTGTTATAAGATGCCATGACAGCTGCACTGGTTGACAGCTGTTATAGGATGCCATGACAGCTGCACTGGTTGACAGTGGCTATATCTTATCTGTTTACAGACGCTCCTTCTATACAGAAGATTATTGCGTCCTACGCTTATCTATGGTTTGTGTTTAGTCCTGCATTTTTATTAGAGATTTAAATGTTGATAAAGTGTTGGTTTTCCTGGATTCTTCAGGCAACCCATTCCACGCCCGAATTCCGGACGGGAAGAAGGAAAACTTGTATGTGTTTGTTCTTGCATACGGAATAAGAAAGGTGTTTTTATCTTTATGTCTATCTGAGGGTTGTATTAAGTTATCTTTGTATAGGATGCCATGACAGCTGCACTGGTTGACAGCTGTTATAAGATGCCATGACAGCTGCACTGGTTGACAGCTGTTATAAGATGCCATGACAGCTGCACTGGTTGACTGTTGTTATAACATTTATCCATAAAAAAAACTCCATACAATGTTGATACCTTATATATGTTACTGGCAGTGTGTGAAATCAGGAATTCTATAGAATGCCTAGGCAATGTATAGAATGCCTGATTGTTTCAGGCAAAATATGAAATTGCTAAAAAAATTTCCATACTTTGCCTAGGCATTCTATAGAATAGTAATCATTTCATACTTTTCCTGAAACCATCAGACATTCTATAGAATAGCAATCATTTCATAATTTTCCTGAAACCAACAGGCATTCTATAGAATGCCTGAATTTCACACTTTGCCTGTAACATAAACACCACGACAGTTGATACAGCGTTGGACATATTTCTAGTTAATTTAGGAATAGCGTGTTTCGTCCGTGTTACGGTGTCCTTGTGAGCGTGTCCATTGTAGCTTGTCAGTGTTACGATGTCCCTGTTAGCCTGTCCATTGTAGCTTGTCCGTGTTACGGTGTCCTTGTTAGCCTGTCCATTGTAGCTTGTCAGTGTTACGGTGTCCTTGTTAGCGTGTCCATTGTAGCTTGTCCGTGTTACGGTGTCCTTGTGAGCGTGTCCATTGTAGCTTGTCCGTGTTACTGTGTCCCTGTTAGCCTGTCCATTGTAGCTTGTCTGTGTTACGGTGTCCTTGTGAGCGTGTCCATTGTAGCTTGTCTGTGTTACGGTGTCCTTGTGAGCGTGTCCATTGTAGCTTGTCTGTGTTACGGTGTCCTTGTTAGCGTGTCCATTGTAGCTTGTCCGTGTTATGGTGTCCTTGTGAGCGTGTCCATTGTAGCTTGTCAGTGTTACGATGTCCCTGTTAGCCTGTCCATTGTAGCTTGTCAGTGTTACGACGTCCCTGTTAGCCTGTCCATTGTAGCTTGTCTGTGTTACGGTGTCACTGTTAGCCTGTCCATTGTAGCTTGTCCGTGTTACGATGTCCCTGTTAGCCTGTCCATTGTAGCTTGTCCGTGTTACGGTGTCCTTGTTAGCGTGTCCATTGTAGCTTGTCCGTGTTACGGTGTCCCTGTTAGCTTGTCCATTGTAGCTTGTCCGTGTTACGGTGTCCTTGTTAGCGTGTCCATTGTAGCTTGTCCGTGTTACGGTGTCCTTGTTAGCGTGTCCATTGTAGCTTGTCCGTGTTACGGTGTCCTCGTTAGCGTGTCCATTGTAGCTTGTCCGTGTTACGGTGTCCTTGTTAGCGTGTCCATTGTAGCTTGTCCGTGTTACGGTGTCCCTGTTAGCTTGTCCATTGTAGCTTGTCCGTGTTACGGTGTCCTTGTTAGCGTGTCCATTGTAGCTTGTCCGTGTTACGGTGTCCTTGTGAGCGTGTCCATTGTAGCTTCTCCGTGTTACGGTGTCCTTGTTAGCGTGTCCATTGTAGCTTGTCCGTGTTACGGTGTCCTTGTTAGCGTGTCCATTGTAGCTTGTCCGTGTTACGGTGTCCCTGTTAGCTTGTCCATTGTAGCTTGTCCGTGTTATGGTGTCCTTGTTAGCGTGTCCATTGTAGCTTGTCCGTGTTACGGTGTCCTTGTGAGCGTGTCCATTGTAGCTTCTCCGTGTTACGGTGTCCTTGTTAGCGTGTCCATTGTAGCTTGTCTGTGTTACGGTGTCCTTGTTAGCGTGTCCATTGTAGCTTGTCCGTGTTACGGTGTCCTTGTTAGCGTGTCCATTGTAGCTTGTCAGTGTTACGGTGTCACTGTTAGCCTGTCCATTGTAGCTGGTCTGTGTTACGGTGTCACTGTTAGCCTGTCCATTGTAGCTTGTCTGTGTTACGGTGTCCCTGTTAGCTTGTCCATTGTAGCTTGTCCGTGTTACGGTGTCCCTGTTAGCTTGTCCATTGTAGCTTGTCCGTGTTACGGTGTCCTTGTTAGCGTGTCCATTGTAGCTTGTCCGTGTTACGGTGTCCTTGTTAGCGTGTCCATTGTAGCTTGTCCGTGTTACGGTGTCCTTGTTAGCGTGTCCATTGTAGCTTGTCTGTGTTACGGTGTCCTTGTTAGCCTGCCCATTGTAGCGTGTCCGTGTTACGGTGTCCTTGTTAGCCTGTCCATTGTAGCTTGTCCGTGTTACGGTGTCCCTGTTAGCTTGTCCATTGCATGTAGCTTGTCCGTGTTACGGTGTCCTTGTTAGCGTGTCCATTGTAGCTTGTCCTTGTTACGGTGTCCTTGTGAGCGTGTCCATTGTAGCTTGTCCGTGTTACGGTGTCCCTGTTAGCTTGTCCATTGTAGCTTGTCCGTGTTACGGTGTCCTTTTGAGCGTGTCCATTGTAGCTTGTCCGTGTTACGGTGTCCCTGTTAGCTTGTCCATTGTAGCTTGTCCGTGTTACGGTGTCCCTGTTAGCCTGTCCATTGTGGCTTGTCCGTGTTACGGTGTCCCTGTTAGCTTGTCCATTGTAGCTTGTCCGTGTTACGGTGTCCCTGTTAGCCTGTCCATTGTAGCTTGTCTGTGTTACGGTGTCCCTGTTAGCCTGCCCATTGTAGCTTCTCCGTGTTATGGTTAGGGTTGCCAGATGTCTGTTTTTGTACCGGACTGTCCGGTATTATCGTTATTTGTCCATTGGAAAAATGGAAGTAATACTGGACATTTTACATTGAAATATTGTGCTATCGACAAAATTTGACACTAGTGTCCGGTATTTTTGAGACAGCCACCTGGCAACCCTACTACGGTGTTAAAGTTTCCGCGTTGATTTGCTAAAATGTCCTTGGGGGCTGTCCATAAATGATGTCACGCGATTTTGGCCGATTTTTCACTCCTCCCCACAATCGTCACGCGTCGTCACAAAAACTTTGACCCCCTCCAATATGACGTACAAAGCTTTACCCACTGTGACGAAATTTATGGAGTCAAACTCATCTGCGCACGGGAAAATGAAAACTCACTATCATCTGACCCGAAAACGTCAACAATGCAGCGACTCGACCTGATTAGGCATGCCCCAGAATCGTGCGACAGGTCACGGTTGCATGACTGAGAAACAACAAGTAACATCCAATCAGAAAAGGGATGAGTATGCTGCCCATCGGGTATAAAGGGCAAGGCAAACCAAATAGCACCCTCTTTTCCGCCCAAGACGTCAGCCGAATGCAGTGACCGTATGACCATCATTCACCCCACTGTATCCGCTTACATCCTTGCAGCGAGTGAGCCGACATTGGTTTCGAGCCAGAATCCATTCTGGTTTCTATGTACCTGGAGAAGTGTTGCTGTGCACCCGCCAGTACCGGGAGAAGTGTCGTTAACCTTCAGGACCAAGAGCTGGACCAACCGCTGTTCCAAGCGACTTGGACTGTCAACCTACCTCAGCCCTGCATCATCGACAGGAACCTGAGAACACCTCAACAGTTACCAGTATTACGTCCAACGTAAACTGATGCCGACAAACGCACGTCGCGTATGTCGAAGCCTATCCGTATAAACACACTATACGTAAAGAAGCCGGTCATTCACACTTCCGTGATCACCGAAGTCACCTGGAACCATAGGTGAGCAGTATACCGAGTTTAAGGAACCGAACGATTCAGCTAGAGGGACCCTGCAGAACCAACCACCCACACGTCAGCACTGACGGAGCCGTGTGTGGGGCAGCACTACCCAGCTGAACGCTTCATCACACCTACTGACCAGGGGAGCGTGCAGAACCAACCGCTACACAGAGCGGGGCACGACGACCCCATTGCAATTAAGTATACACACCATAAACATTCGGTTACTAGGGCTAGCCTTGATGATGACAAAGCTAGGTCAAAGAAGGGATAGTTAATTGAATATATTACTGTCATCATTTGGAACCTGTTTCCACTAATGTGTAATTTATGTAAATAAATTTATTGTTACATTTTTACACCCTTTGGTCTGTTGATATATCGATTGAGAGAGATCACTAAAGTGTATGCGTTGTGAGCGGGAGGGATTATTTAGACTATATACCCCTAGACAAACTTGCCCGACATACAACACATCTTTCTCGCCACACACAATAAAGGCGTATTTTTTATTTGAAAAAAGAACATGTTTCAAATCACTTTTTTGTTGTTAAATATGTATTTGGCGTAAGATTGCGCTGTAATGTCGGCAAACATTTGAAGCAATGTAAAACATCATTAAATAAATTGTAAACAATCTAATATACTAGTGTATTACCCGTCAAAAATGACGGAAGTTTTCAAAATAATAAATACATTTAAGCTGAAATCTATTTATTTTGAAAAAAAAATACACATCAGAATAAAAAGTAATGTAATACAGGACTTTTATTTTAATTTAATTTTTTAAATTTTATTCATTTATTTTCATATTGCACAATTTTTAAGTGGAACGTTTGAAAAGAGTTATTTTTGGTGCAGTAATTTGGTGCGCTGCTTTCTAAAATTAGTAGCTTCACGGACAGACTGACACGATATACATTGCAAATTATGTATGTTGATAAGCGGGACTTTTATTTTAAGAGTCGAGTTTTGATGTGACGTCACATTTCTCAAACAACCCCCACTCCTCGTCACAAATGTGTGGAACCCCCCCCTCCCTCCCCCGTAGGTTCGTGACGTCATTTATGGACGGCCCCTTGTGACTGTGTCAAAGTGTCCGTGTTACTTTGTTTAAACTTCTATGTTAAATTCGTCATGTCACCGCGTTAAAGTGTCCGTGTTGTCCACGCACCCCTCGTCCGCCTCGGGAACCTGACAACGGGAACACCGGACATAATCCCATCTATCATGCGCCACATCTTGACGTAGCCGGAAACAGGAACAAACTGGTTAATTCGAAACAAAAATTCCCAAAAATAAAAATAAAATAGGGGAGTGAGATATCTTGTGCGCGGCTGTGTGATGTGTTTGATTTTGGCTGAATACACGCGCGGACCACACGACAGTTGGATTTAGCTTACAAACGAGTCAACTTTTTACGTTTCGTTGAAATCTTATTGGAGTAACCTTGACCTTCCACAGAAACTTGAATCAACAGTTAATGTCAGGTTATTAATTTTGAAAGCTAATTTAAAAAAAAAGAAAAATTATCATGGGAGTGCTAAAAGATTTGAGTACAATGTTATTGTTAATGAATGGGTTGAAGAGAAGTTAGTTGATGATAAAAGAGAGAAAATAACAGAGATACAGCGGGATAATAAATGTCGTAATGTGAAACAACGTTATGTCCCGTGGTTGCCTCTATGTTACTAACGTAATAAATAAAAAAACAAACCCGTAAAAACAAAGTTTTTGACTATAAATCCCTTATATATGAGACATAATTAACAGTATTGATTATTTTCAAACGCTACAAACATTTACTGACTGAATCTGTCTTAACTCAACATTGCAACATAACCCTGGGGGGGGGGAGAGGGGTGGGTAGGAGGGGGAGAGGGGAAAAGTCAGGTCACCGATTCGCTTGACCGAGCTCAGCGTGACACGTAAAATGTAAACAAAAGCACACCGATACTTCGATGGGTCGCCTCAACGCGTCAACTCAAACTTTCACGTGGAAAAAAACAATAACAAACAGTGAGTTTGAATTATATACATTATAAAAGGATAAACTAAAAATGCATTAATTTAAATACGGTACGTTCGATCGATCTGAAATTTTGATACGATGCATTGACTTTTGTTTTTCCGCCCGCCCAAGACAGACAGACAGAAATGACCGGCGGTGAAGTTAATAGAAGGGATTTAAAAAGAAGTAAATTTCATGGCACCGCAACTCATTGAGTTATTGAACGACCGACTCTCCGCCCCCCCCCCTTTACATGCAAGCACACATTTTTCTAGACATCCAATAAAAAAACCACAACATCAAGCCCAACCACACACAAAACAAGACGGCCATCACTGCCCAGTATCCATCACTGCCCAGTGTCCACCACTGCACAGTGTCCATCACTGCCCAGTATCCACCACTGCCCAGTGTCCATTACTGCCCATTGTCCATCACTTCCCAGTGTCCATCACTGCCCTGTGTCCACCACTGCCCAGTGTCCATCACTGCCCAGTGTCCATCACTGCCCTGTGTCCACCACTGCCCAGTGTCCATCACTGCCCAGTATCCACCACTGCCCAGTGTCCACCACTGCCCATTGTCCATCACTTCCCAGTGTCCATCACTGCCCTGTGTCCACCACTGCCCAGTGCCCATCATTGACAGGACAACGTCCAGATAGCCCAGCAGGTTTGATGACGTCAACCCACGACCCCTGGTGTTCTCATGTAAGGGGAACAACCTCGTATTGCCCAGCACGTCACGTGTCATTAACCACACGTCTTCGTTCAAACGTAACTTCCAGGTCCCCAGGTGGGAGACAATTAATCACAGGTAGGCACAGGTAACAAGCCGTCTTATGACGGAACTACGGCGATGTTGGGAAATAGGTGAGATTTAATGTTGTGAATGGCGGTGTCCTGGTTGCAGATTTGGCTTTAATATGGGCGAATGATGTCATTGCTGTTGCAGGTGGGGTTGAATGTGGTGGCCGTTGTCCCAGTTGTTGATGGTCATTAGATGAGGTGGACGCTGAAGTTGTGCGCACTCATTTATCAACCCCTCTTACCGCGCTACAATCACACCAAATTCCCAACCCAGTTGTTTTGAATATCACCACTACATATAAAGTACACAGCACCAACATTTTATAAACAAGACAACAAGAGGAGTGGTAGGGTCGCATCAGTTTATTGACATTAGGAATATCATTTGAAAAATCACGTGGTGTTTGTTTCCATGTCACGTGTCGTCACTAGAGAGAAACAAGAAACAGCAAGAAACAAACATTCCTACAGACTGACGGATGTACTGACAAAGTCAAATCTCTCTCTCAGTCTGAGGTTTTGACTTTGTCACGTATTATACCATAGCAATAAAATAATGAAAAAAAATAATCATGGCTGTTAATTAATTCATCCCTGTGTTAGATGTATGGTTCAAGTTTTTAAGTATTCAGATTATGGCATGTGAGAAATAAATACCTCAGTCATTATGACGAACATCTTGTGGTCAAAACATTTGTTAATACTTCAAACATTGTAGGATTATTTGTCAGAGGTAAGGAAAGACGTTCTTACATTTATTGACGGAGCGCGATAAAAAAGAAATGGGACAAAATAAAAGAGAAACACAAAATAGAGAGAGAGAGGAGAGAGAGAGAGAGAGAGAGAGAGAGAGAGAGAGAGAGAGAGAGAGAGAGAGAGAAATAGAGATAAATAGGTAGAGAAGAGTCGGAGAGAGAGAGAGAGAGAGAGAGCGAGAGAGAGAGAGAGAGATCAATAGGTAGAGAAGAGTCGGAGAGAGAGGGAGACAGAGAAGAGTGGGAGAGAGAGGGAGACAGAGAAGAGTGGGGGAGAGAGAGAAGAGTGGGAGAGAGAGAACGTTAAGGAAGAATTCGATGGGTTAAAAAGATAAAATTTCAACTAAGTATTCTTAAGATTAAAATTAACATATTTTGATATTGTGTGTGTGTGTGCAAGTGTGTGTGTGCGTGTGCGCAAGTGTGTGTGTCTTTGTGAGAGAATTGCCATGTCTGATTTGTGCCTGAGGTGAAAAATAAAGTAGGCACGAAATTGCATTAAAAACACACAGCAATAATAAACGATTGAATGTTCACACACACACACACACACACACACACACACACACACACACACACACACACACACACACACACACACACACACACACACACACACACACACACACACATACATACACACATACACACACACACACACATAACTATGACCCCTAACCCGTCAAGGAACACATACATTTCATGACTAATAAATAAAAAATATAAGTCTTATTTCATTAACAAATTATTTTTTCAAATCTGTATTAGTTTACAACTTGGTGCAAACTGTGATAGGTCATGTTTGGAACACCTTTGTTATGTCATATGGTATTTGTGCGGCATGGGGCATCTGTGTGGAAGGGGCATCTCTGGGGCATAGGGAATTTGTGTGGCATGGGGCATCTGTGTGGCATGGGGCATCTGTGTGGCTTAAGGCATCTGTGGGGCATGGGGCATCTGTGTGGCATGGGGCATCTGTGTGCTTTGGGGCATCTATGTGATATGGGCATCTGTGTGGCTTAAGGCATCTGTGTGGCATGTGCCATCTGCGGGGCATGGGGCATCTGTGTGGCATGGGGCATCTGTGTGATATGGACATCTGTGTGGCTTAAGGCATCTGTGTGGTATGGGGGCATATGTGTGGCATGTGGCATATGTGTGGCAATCTGTTTTGAGCGTTTTTATACCCATTTATTCCACGTACACAATTCACATAAAACACACAATTTTACTTATGAAAATCAGAGACTGCAATTGCCAGATTTTCGCAAAATTTATAAGTTAGTTAGTTACACACTCGTTGAAGTGTGCTAAAATCTTTAAATTTATTTTCAACCAGTTTCCTTAGGTTGCGGAATTTTAAATCGTCAAAAGTGTTTTTGTAGTTAAGATAATAAAAAAATTGGGATAAAAAATAGTTTTGGATTGATTAAAAAAAAAGTTTGACAAGTTAAGGATAAAGAAAATATCTTAATGTATTTTTTTAAAGCAGAAAAATCCAAGGGAGGTCACAAGAACTAATAAAAAGGAATTGATTTTATTGTCTTAGTTCCCTTTCATTAAAACTAAAACACGTGAAGCTGAAACATTACTTTTACTTTGAGCAGTTTTAAGGAAAGAAAAGTTAATTTTAAAAAAACAGTGTGACTTAAAAAAAAGCGTGTAAAAACCACCTATCAAATGGAAACAAGTTAATTTGAATAAAGTTTGTAATAATTAAAAAGATTTTGTTTTTCGGAAAGAATTGTTCCATTTATTTTGTGACATGCTTTCCGAAAGACTTGACAGTAATGGAGGTTACAATACAATCATTGACATCACAAGCCATGACACTGAGATAGTCTACCATTACATAGACAACGTCCATCATTACATAGACAACGTCCATCATTACATAGACAACGTCCATCATTACACAGACAACGTCCATCATTACACAGACAACGTCCATCATTACATAGACAACGTCCATCATTACATAGACACGTCCATCATTACATAGACAACGTCCATCATTACATAGACACGTCCATCATTACATAGACTCGTCCATCATTACATAGACAACGTCCATCATTACATAGACAACGTCCATCATTACATAGACAACGTCCATCATTACATAGACAACGTCCATCATTACATAGACACGTCCATCATTTGATGTTGACTAACGTACTATTATTATTTTATTTAAACACTAAAATTTAAAAAAAATCCAGATTCTCCAAGAAATATATTACAAACAATGCACATGAAAATAATTGTTTGTTTTGTTTTCATGAAAGTTAAACAACATTAAAATGTAACCAGTTTCAGTTTTCATGAAAGTTAAACAACATTAAAATGCAACCAGTTTCAGTTTTCATGAAAGTTAAACAACATTAAAATGTAACCAGTTTCAGTTTTCATGAAAGTTAAACAACATTAAAATGTAACCAGTTTCAGTTTTCATGAAAGTTAAACAACATTAAAATGCAACCAGTTTCAGTTTTCATGAAAGTTAAACAACATTAAAATGCAACCAGTTTCAGTTTTCATGAAAGTTAAACAACATTAAAATGCAACCAGTTTCAGTTTTCATGAAAGTTAAACAACATTAAAATGCAACCAGTTTCAGTTTTCATGAAAGTTAAACAACATTAAAATGCAACCAGTTTCAGTTTTCATGAAAGTTAAACAACATTAAAATGTAACCAGTTTCAGTTTTCATGAAAGTTAAACAACATTAAAATGCAACCAGTTTCAGTTTTCATGAAAGTTAAACAACATTAAAATGCAACCAGTTTCAGTTTTCATGAAAGTTAAACAACATTAAAATGCAACCAGTTTCAGTTTTCATGAAAGTTAAACAACATTAAAATGTAACCAGTTTCAGTTTTCATGAAAGTTAAACAACATTAAAATGTAACCAGTTTCAGTTTTCCTGACGTAAGATCTCCCCTTCCCCCCTTTGACTGGTTCTACGTCACGTCATTCAGGAACCATAACTGATAAAATATTTAAGAACATTTTAATAATGTACATGTTTATACCCCTTTATCACTCACGCGAAACAGTCTTATATACATCAACGGGTGTCCATCTCTTTCTCTCCCCCATTCTCTTCTTTCATCTTTCCCCTTTCATCTCTAACTCTTTCTCTCTGTATTTTTCTCCATCCGTTAAAAAAAAATTCATTCTCGATATGAGCACAAATAAACAGTTAACAGTGTTAGAAATATTCGTGGCGAAATGCGAAGCCGAACTTGTGGCTCGTGTGCTTTAATCTCTTCCCCAACATCGGAGAGCCACAGAAGAACACAGTTACCCGCCCTTTGGCGCTGTTGCTGATTTTACGGAACAACTGTGAAATAGAAATAGAATTAATAGAGTAGATTTAATTCAGATCTGATAGCATCATCCTTATCATAATCCTAAACTCATCCTTATCCTAATCCTAAACTCATCCTTATCCTAATCCTAAACTCATCCTTATCCTAATCCTAAACTCATCCTTATCCTAATCCTAAACATCCTTATCCTAATCCTAAACTCATCCTTACCCTAATCCTAAACTCATCCTTATCCTAATCCTAAACTCATCCTTATCCTAATCCTAAACTCATCCTTACCCTAATCCTAAACTGATTTTTTTGGCCAGTTAACCTTTTCAGGATCAACTCCTGTACTTTTTTTCTTCTTTCACTTTATCTGTTGGATTTTGTTTCATTGTCACTTAACATACCTTCTCGCTTTCACACGATGTTTCTTCACACCAATTTCTTCTCTAGATCCAGTTTTTACTATGGTTGTAAATCATCTAAACGCATTCAGGCACTGCTGTTGTGCACTGTGTTTTTTAAAATAGTGTTTAAACTAAGATAAAATACAGGGATCTGATTAAATTCACCGAGAGCTGAACACCAAGCTACAACAATTATGTCAAATGAGGCGCGTTATTTACACCTACAAAAGCTGAACTTAGTAGTGGACACTTGACTTACTGGCGTCATTTATAAACTAAATAAATGCAAAAAAGAGAAGAAAAAAACCCACACGAAATAAATGGTAAAAGAAAAACAAATTGTTTCGAATTATTTCCAATAATAACAGTTTCTTTGGCTAACCATATTTTGTGATTGTGCTCTAGATATCCATTTTTGTGTGTGTTGACTCTCTGGCTAGCAACACGTTTGCGACTCACTGGCTATCACTCAACTTACCAAGTCGAAGTCCGGACGTCCAGCCTGTGTCCGCGTCTGAAGCCCGGTTATCAAATCGGTTCTTTCGTTTTCGTGCACAAGGTCAAGGGCCAGCTGAAGGCCAAGGCCTTTCATGTCGGTCTTGGGGACGGCTGACGTCATGTACATGTGCATGTCCAAAATATGACCTGGGAGAAGTAAATAAAAGTAGTTCTGAAAATCAAAGCCACGGTTTGTGTTTGTGTTTCTCACTTTTGAGGACTTTGACCCGCTAAATTCAAGAAAGACTCATTTGTTTCTGATCAGTAACCAAACGGACGAGTGACGGAGCCAGCGAAACACTGGACACTAAGTTATGGCCACAGAGACTCACGCCGATGTATTGGTAGCACGAATGTCTGACTAGATTCAATGGTGGCCAAACTGCGGCTAACGAGCTGCATGCGGCTCTTCTGTGTTTACATTGCGGCTCCCGAACTATTTATGAATTTAGAACTTTGAAATATATAATTTAAAAAAAAATAAAGTTTTAAAATTTACCGAAACTGGGTATTGGAATAATGTGAGCTTCATTTAAATTTTAAAAGTTTAAAAGTTGAAGTACGAGAATAGTTTCTGCTTAGTTGGTGATGTAAACTATTATATTTTTGGTTCCGGTTTTGGTAAAATCCGCATTTTTAAGGATTGACCGTTACTGTTAGCCCCACTAAAGTTAGTAACTAATTATTTAAAACTTTACATCAAATATTTCCAGAAGTTGCAGTAAACGAAAATATAGAGAAGAAAATAGACGTGTTCTACCAGAATTGTAAAAGGATTCTTACGTTTATTGATAAATACGCTCAGTTAATTGTACGTTTCTTGCCAAATGCTGCTAGCAAATGACCAAAATAGAAATTTGAATCGAGATTATCAACAAGTCATGAAGATCTTGCATCGCAGCATCCACTGAAATCTGAACTAAGAAAAAGCAAGCTTGCTGAGTTAAAGTCTGGGATGTGTCAGCAGCAGACACTACTTTCTGCTTTCAGCATAGAAGGTGTCATTTTAATTGAGGCAAGTTATGCCATCGCTTGGAATATTGCTTGTGCTAAGAAACTTTGTGTTGATTGGGAGTTTATTAAACAAGGATATTGAGGAGTAATTTCTATAGTAGATCCAAATAATTCCAGACCTTGGTGACTGATCATAAAAATTACAAAATGAAGTTCTTAAGATCAAAGCATCGAGAAGTAACTAGTAATCAGCATCTGGCAGAATTTCTTTGCACCACAACTACTTGATAACAAAGACATGTAAAGAAACTTGGTGGCTCAAAGGTTTCTTGGCAGAACCATAGCAAGTGTGCTCGGTATAATTCTAAGTCTAGACACAGTGTGTTTCCACCCATAAATTTTACATATTTAAATCTTTCTTAATTATGTTACTGAGATTTCTTCAACATACGGCTTTGGTTAAACATACGAAATGTGTAACCCATTATATTCGAATAAACAATAATTTAAACAAATAAATCACTGAAGCAATTTTTCATCCTGTTTAAAGCCACGGCCGAACATGTTTCAAACTCTCAATAAGTTTTAAATTAAAAAAAAATTGCTCTCAGATATTACAGGTCTTATCTTATGTTATCTTATGTTATCTTATGTTATCTTATGTTATCTTATGTTATGTTATGTTATCTTATCTTAGCTTATCTTAACTTATGTTATGTTATCTTATCTTATCTTATCTTATCTATTATCTTATCTTATCTTATCTTATCTTATCTTATCTTATCTTATCTTATCTTATCTTATCTTATCTATACAGATGCTCCTTCTATGCAGAAGATAGTTGCGTCCACAGATCATGACGGATGATCTGTTGGCAAGTGACGCAGCGTTCACAGGCCACGGCTATGAGGGTTCCACGCATTACACAGCCGCCTAACTAGTGTTAGGTGCCCATTCGGAGCTGGGTGACTCAGGGACGCCCTAGGCCCCGGGAACAAATCCTTGCCTTCACATGGATTCGAACCCGTGACCATCGGTACACCAGTCGAGCGCGCCGCCACTCGACAACCCCTTAACAGGATCATCTCTATCACTAGAACGTCCAACAAGATCATCTCACCGATGCCTCCTTCGACCTCCTGCTCCTTCTCCAGTCGTGACAAGAGTGAGACAAACCATTCAAAATGTCGCTGGTCTCTGTTGATCCAGATAAAGTCGACCTGTGGAGACCAACATATTTGTAGTTATTAGTGAGGGACGGGTCACTCTACTTTGTGATGTTCTCTCGTGAGTTTTTGAAATTTAACAGCAACAAGCGCCATTGGGGCCCAAAAAGATCGAAATGCCACTTTTGTTCTTGACTGAAATATACAGACGCTCCTTCTATGCAGAAGATTATTGCGTCCTACGTTCTGCCAAAAACGTATTGGCAAGTGACAGGCCACGGTTATAAGGTTACCAAGCTCTTCCGTGCCGCCTTTGTTTCCCTAACTAGTGTCAGGTACCCATTCGAACCTGAGTGGATTCAGGGACAGCTCCCTGCCTTCAAGGAGATTCAAACCCGTGACACTGAGTACGCCAGCCAAGCGCGCATGCCACTAGACCACTGTGCCCCTTTTTTGAAACAGGTAAAATTAAATTGACTTATTTTTGATTCTCTGAATTTAAAGAATTTGTTTTAAGCGTCAATATCTGGATTGATGACGTTATTGAACGCTCATCTTCAATCTATTCTATTGAGTGTGAATAACAAGTCGTGTATTTATTATTATTTTTATTTATATTTTTAAATTGCATGAATTTCATATTTTAGTAAAGGATATCCTTGTGGTGATGTTTATCTCGGAAAAAACAAACAACAACCCCATCAACATAAATACCATGAACCGTCAGCAACCACCACATTAACATCATCAACATCGTAACAGTTGTAATCCAAACGTCAGCTACGCTTTTTTTAAAGGCGCACGTATTCTCTCTGTTCCCATGGCACGCAACTAAAACGTCTGGTGAAAGGTCTTTCTCTATCATTACAATAAAAACACAAATCTTCAAACTTAACTTTCAAAATTAATTTAATAACAATAAATGAAATGATATGAAATGATAAATGCAGCTTATGGACAATGTAATTTCGTAATATGTTGTAGCTAATGATATGAAAGATTTACACTTAATACATAGATTACGACATCGGTCCCTATTGTTTATGTGCAGCGCTGTGAGCCCAGCTGCTTGCTGGGGTACAACGCTATATGTTAGGGCTGCGGAAAATAACGATTAATTAATCGATAAATCGTTAAAAATTTTAAACGGTTAAATTAAATTTTATCGATTAAAATTCGATTAAAATTTAAGAAGAATTCTATAATATAATTTTTTACCCTTCAATTTATTAATTATTTTATAATTTTATTTTTGTTACTTACACACTTTTCCCTCGTATTTTTATTATTTATTTAGACGTGCATGCGTAGACAAAAAGGTTTTTATTCCTCATTTCTTGCACAACAGAGCGAATTTGCTATGCTACGTCACAAAATTAAGGAGCCATGGAATTACCGCTGCTTAACCGATTTTCCGAAATAATGAATAGCGACTTAACGGGATCTATATATGCGTTTTATAAACTATAATTAATCGAAATTAATCGATTAATCGATTAATTTGTCCAGATTAATCGAACACATTTTTTAATCAGTACCAGCCCTGCTATATATAAATTATCAAATTATTATTATTATAAAACCCCAACAGCGTCCAACCCCCCCCCCACAAAACCGCCCAACACCACAATTTCCCATCTTACTTTCTTCAACTTCATCACAGACGCCGGCAGCTGGTTACACCACGTGTAGTCGCACTTCGGGCACTTGACCAGGGCGGCCTTGACCCTGGACACGATGGACTGCAGGATGGACGCGAAGGGCGTGATCCCGATGCCGGAGCCAATGAGGACAGCGTGCTCCGCCTGGAAGATGTGGCGACTCGGGGTGCCGTACGGGCCGTCGATGTGGCACTGGGGGGAGTAGGAGGGGGGAGGGGGTCATGTGGTTAGTTCACTGGACAGCAGTTACACGATAAATGGAAGAATGAGTGACCAACGAATGGGAGCAGAGGTTGTTTTAATGCTGTATGTTGAATGCATTGAAATTACGTATTTTTTGGGTATTGAAATGATTTGTATGTAGAATTAGATATAGAAACATGCATTGCAGAAACAGAGCTTAAAGATGCTAGAAAGGGGAAAATAAGGTAAAATTAGGTAAAATTTATCCAAATGCGTGACCGGTACCAAAAGAAATGATGAGTAGGAGTGGACATGACCACTGAGTCCAAATGTTTAGAAATTACCAAAGACGAAATTTAAAAATTTCAATTTTAATCATTTCATTAAAATATTTTGTACAAGGAAATTTTTTGCATTATGCATTGAAAATTTGAAGAAAAAAAATAACATTGAATAATAAATAATATAATTCGTATGAAGTTTTCAATGTTATGAATTATTTTTAAAAAATCTTAGGATTTGTGTACCCATGATGATTATATAATTTATATTTTTTTAAATGTAAAAAGGAAATAAGGTTATTATTACACGAAAAAAGTCTTTTTATATACCAGGAATATCACATATATGTATATATATATATATATATATATATATATATATATATATATATATATATATATATAATATAAATTGCAATGTATGTCACGTGTGTCTGTCCCGTCGTTATGTCCGTGACGCTACTAATTTTAGAAAGCAACGCACCAAAGTACGGCACCAAAAATAACTCTTTTCGAATGTTCTTCATAAAATTGTTAAATATGAAAATAAATGAATAAAATAAAAATAAATAAAATAAATGAAAATTCTGTATTACATTATTTTTTATTCTGATGTGTATTTTTTCAAAATAAATAGATATCAGCTGAAATCTATTTATTTTGAAAACTTCCGTGATTTTTGACGGGTAATGAACTAGTATATATATAAATACAAAAGACAGGTCGTTAAGTTTTTGAAGAAGTCTGCAAAATGCAACTATAATTTGTGCTAAGACCAGCACGTGAGGGCAGTGTTCAGCCAGCAGTGTTATTTAGATGTTTGAACACCCAGTGTCACTAGCCACTGTGGGGCCGTCCATAAAGTACGTCACGCTATTTGTTACCACTTTAAACTCCCCCCTCCCCCCTGTCACAAATCTCGGAACCCTAAAGTACGTCGCACTTGCGAAAAAAAGTTTGTTTTTATAAACAAAATAATTAAAATTTAATATAAAACACCATGACGTCACACAAGGCCGGACCACCCCCTCCCCCTGTCACAAATTGTCACACTTTCTTACACCCCCCCCTCTGGAGCGTGACGTACTTTATGGATGGCCCCTGTCGTCAGGGTAAGCGATACACAACCA
The DNA here is from genome assembly GCA_944989445.1 of Ampullaceana balthica. Taxonomy (NCBI): domain Eukaryota; kingdom Metazoa; phylum Mollusca; class Gastropoda; family Lymnaeidae; genus Ampullaceana; species Ampullaceana balthica. The sequence continues at coordinate 1,354,252 of CALYLW010000172.1, read as the reverse complement.
GAAATCATTATGTCGGATCTGGGCTTGTGAGATAATAACATGATCATATCCACACTGACGTCCAAAATATGTCAAAATAATTATAACCAAACATTCATCTCATGGCAGCATACGTTTCACGTCATGGGAGTGGACTAGGGCTAGAATCTACCGTATTTTACTAGGACGGGCACTATAACACAACATTGCAACATTTAAATATTTTCCACGATGCACAAAACAACAACAAAAAGAAAGCATTTTATTTAACAGAACCAGCGTGCACAATGATGCACCAACCTGCTAAATTCAGCACCTAAATGCACTTAACTACATCAGTCGCACACACATGCATTAACCTGCACCATTCAGCACCCAAGTCCACTAACCTGCACCATTCAGCACCCAAATGCACTAACCTGCATCATTCAGCACCCAACTCCACTAATCTGCACCATTCAGCACCCAACTCCACTAACCTGCACCATTCAGCACCCAAATGCACTAACCTGCACCATTCAGCACCCAAATGCACTAACCTGCACCATTCAGCACCCAAATGCACTAACCTGCACCATTCAGCACCCAAGTCCACTAACCTGCACCATTCAGCACCCAAATGCACTAACCTGCACCATTCAGCACCCAAATGCACTAACCTTCATCATTTTGCACCCAAGTCCACTAACCTGCACCATTCAGCACACAAATGCACTAACCTGCACCATTCATCACCCAAGTCCACTAACCTGCACCATTCAGCACCCAAATGCACTAACCTTCACCATTCAGCACCCAAATGCACTAATCTTCATCATTTAGCACCCAAGTCCACTAACCTGCACCATTCAGCACACAAATGACCTAACCCTTACCATTCAGCACCCAAATGCACTAACCTGCACCATTCAGCACCCAAATATGCACTAACCTGCACCATTCAGCACCCAAATGCACTAACCTTCATCATTTAGCACCCAAGTCCACTAACCTGCACCATTCAGCACCCAAATGCACTAATTTGCACCATTCAGCACCCAAGTCCACTAACCTGCACCATTCAGCACCCTACTCCACTAACCTGCACCATTCTGCACCCAACTCCACTAACCTGCACCATTCAGCACCCAACTCCACTAACCTGCACCATTCAGCACCCAAGTCCACTAACCTGCACCATTCAGCACCCAACTCCACTAACCTGCACCATTCAGCACCCAAGTCCACTAACCTGCACACGCGCACACTTGGTGATGACACGCTGCCTGATTCTTGACTCAATTATTCGAGCTGTAAGCGGCTTCTGTTTCTGCCATGCCAGTGAGGACTCACGACGGACGAGGCTCGACTTCCGGGGGGCGTCAACGTTTTCATCTGACGTCACACAGGGAGTAAATCATAGACATTCAGGTAGTCGAATACTCAGAGCAATACAAGGTATAATAGATGGTTCATTCTAAGATAGATAGTCGAATACCTATAGCAATATGAGGTGCAATAGTTGGTTCATTCAGGTAGTCCAATACTCTTATATGCCTCATACCGCTCCTAGTATCCGATACCATTTGAATGTACGATCTATCCCATGTGAGGCATGATACTAAGAGTGGCATAAGGCATTTCACTCACAGCAGACCAGACGTAGAAAAGATTAGTTAAATTAATGGGGGAAAAGTTTTACGTTAAATCAAAATAATTTGAAATTTCCACTCTGCGACGATAATGTTTAGGCAACAATCTTCTATTAGTAAAAAAAAAGTTTAAATCATAAATCTTTATCTATCGTTGAAAAACGAAATTTTATAAATAGATCAATTTATAAATGGTGTTGAGACGTGGCGTACATGTAGTGTAGAGTTTGTTAAAAAAAAGAGGCTGGGATAACAAAAAACTTTAACAAGAAAAATCATCAAGGCTAGAGCTGCGTTAACGTCATTAGGAGAGTTGGGTAGAAACAGTAAAAAAAAACAACAGCGAGCGATAAATGTATAATGATGAAATGAGAAATCAAACAACTCGATTCCCAACTTAAAATGTGGAGTCAAGGGGCTCCAAGCCAGAGAACACACCAGAAAACACGAAAAAAATTTTTTAAAAAAAATCAAACTTTGTATGTAGACGTAGAGATACAAACTTGATAAATTTAATCATCTACTTCTCATGCAAAGGATAGACAACCCGTCACTAACAAACCAGAAAACGTACTAACTCTAACAGAGCTCAACTCACCGACATTGTCAGGACCTTGGAATTAGTTTATCAAAATTATAACCGGCTCTTACTTGAACACTAACACGTAAACAACATCACATCTCTGCGTCTATTTCCACCACACTTCAAATGATTCACCATCATTTGTTTATAAGACGGACATTGTGTCCTCCCAATAGCCACACGCCTTAAACAGGTGGGTGTTTTTATAACTTGTCCCAAGCAGACGATCGATCGCCCTTAAAGTGACAGGATCGTGAATCCCTTTGGGGTGGGGGGGAGGGGGGTAACCATGTGCCTTGGCTCCCCCGCCCCCAGGAATTTGTGTAGGCAATGAGATGAGTGTGTGTGTCGGTGTGTGGAGTACACTCAAGGAAATCATACATCGTCTAAAAAAAATACCTTCTGAAATTCTGGTCTATTCAAAATTTCATTTTTTTCCTCCATAATGAATAAGATTTCTTAAAGCATTGGTAACACGGGTGAAAAATCCGGGTTATATTTACAATAAGTGTTTTTGAGTACGCGTGTACAACTCGTAATTTTGCGTGTACAACTCACAACTATGCGTGTAAATCACCTTATTACACGTCTACAAAACTCATGGGTACACATGCACAACCCATACGTACGCGTGTACAACTCCTCAATAAACGTGTAAAACACATGTGTAAAACCCACGGGTACACGTGCACAACCTAATGGTAACACATACAAAAACCCACGGGTACAACTCATGGTACAATTAAAGCACTCACTCCCCTCCTCGGGTTCTGGCGGCTCCTCACTCGCGTAGTTGATGAAGTACTCGTGGAGAGACTTGGTCCAGTAGCCCGCCGTCCGGATGTGGAGCCAGATGGAGTCTGCAAACATTGGTGAGATGTGCATGTTTGTATTTTACAAACATTGGTGAGATGTGCATGTTTGTATTCTACAAACATTGGTGAGATGTGCATGTTTGTATTCTACACACATTGGTGAGATGTGCATGTTTGTATTCTACACACATTGGTGAGATGTGCATGTTTGTATTCTACACACATTGGTGAGATGTGCATGTTTGTATTCTACAAAGGTACAAACATTGGTGAGATGTGCATGTTTGTATTCTACAAACATTGGTGAGATGTGCATGTTTGTATTCTACAAACATTGGTGAGATGTGCATGTTTGTATTCTACAAACGTACAAACATTGGTGAGATGTGCATGTTTGTATTCTACAAACATTGGTGAGATGTGCATGTTTGTATTCTACACACATTGGTGAGATGTGCATGTTTGTATTCTACAAAGGTACAAATATTGGTGAGATGTGCATGTTTGTATTCTACAAACATTGGTGAGATGTGCATGTTTGTATTCTACAAACATTGGTGAGATGTGCATGTTTGTATTCTACAAACGTACAAACATTGGTGAGATGTGCATGTTTGTAGTCTACACACATTGGTGAGATGTGCATGTTTGTATTCTACAAACATTGGTGAGATGTGCATGTTTGTATTCTACAAAAATTGGTGAGATGTGCGTGTTTGTATTCTACAAACATTGGTGAGATGTGCGTGTTTGTATTCTACAAACATTGGTGAGATGTGCATGTTTGTATTCTACAAATATTGGTGAGATGTGCGTGTTTGTATTCTACAAACATTGGTGAGATGTGCGTGTTTGTATTCTACAAACATTGGTGAGATGTGCATGTTTGTATTCTACAAACATTGCTGAGATGTGCGTGTTTGTATTCTACAAACATTGGTGAGATGTGCATGTTTGTATTCTAGTGATGATGTTTATTGACTGGCGAATCAAATTCTTTTGGTAATGCATTGATGTGCTTTATACAAATTATTTATTAGTGATGTATTTTGTTTTATGAAAGGGCAGTTAAAAAAATTAAATAACATTTGTACTGACGTTCGTACATCTTTGACTCACAGATGTTAATTTTGTGTAGATTAGAAGGAAATGTGGAGCACAGTGATACAAAGCCAAGGATGATGCTCTGACTTTGTTACAAATGACGGAAGGGGCAAGCATTGGTACGTCAGATAGTTACAAACATACAATTACTAGAACAGGGTGTTTTTTTTATGTCTACCTAGTAGAAGAGATATATGACTGATTGACAGACGGAGAGAAATAGACAGACGTGATAGAATTGATTGTAGGATGGATGGGCGAATGGATGGGCGAATGGATGTTTGGATGGAAGTGTGGATGGAAGGGTGCATGGATAAAAACCTGTTTGTTCAGGGGCGGAGCTGACGGTAAAGGGATGCCACTCGTATTTGGCTATGACCGGTATCTGAATAAAAACATAGTCACCGGCCTTGAAGTTAAACCCGTTTGGTCTTGATATAACCAGATGGGTCACCTGCAGGGAGTAGAAAGGTCAAAGGTTAGCAGCATGGTAGGTCAGGGGTGCAGGTAATTTTTTTCATGAAGCTGACCACTCGTGTAAGGGTCAACCGTGGAAATGGATATGGGCTCTCCGTTCATTCTTGGAAAGGGACCCTTCATGATTTAATATTAGTCCGATTTATTAATGGTCACATTGTTCATTTTCGCTGACCATTCGTACAATAGGCCTATCGTGTTTTTTAAAATCACTTTAAAAAAAAAGACACTATCATATGGACCAAACGCGTTAGAGCAAAACACAGCAGAACACACAAACAGAGACGTGACTCTCAGTTCACTAGCTAAGTTAGACACCTTATGTGAGGCAAAGTTTTCTTTACAACGAAACGAAGAATCCAATGGTATGCGAGCAAGTTTTGGCACGCAATGCTAGGCACATGAGGCTATGCATGAAATGCTAGGAACGTGAAGCTAGGCATGCAATGCTAGACACGTGAAGCTAGGTACGCAAGCTAGGCATGCAATGATAGGCACGCGAACCCATGAGTTCTTAAACTCAAAATGGCAAACATGACCTTAAAGTCAACACCCAATTTTTTCCAACTGTGGGAGAAAAACAAACAAATGCTTTACAAGTTCTGCAAGCTTGTTGCTAACGATCTCACCTCAGACGGAAGCAAACATGCACTCTGGATGTAGGTCCGGCCCATGTAGGCCACTCGGACCCACTGCATCCTTGTGATGGACTCTACGATGAAGACCAGGCCGGGAATGACGAACCACTTCCAGAAGTTCTTAGCGTGGACGATGAGCAGGATCCAGAAGATGAGGTACAACTTGTGACTCCAGTAGAATATCTGCGCGGACACGGGGGCGTGTTGTAGTGGGGCGTGAGGAGGTTCTACCGCTTTTGTTCAAACTAAGCAAATACCTAAAACTAAAACCTGAACTAATACTTTAACTGAGACGCAAACTAAGAACTAAAATAATACGTTAAAAAACAACGCCCTAAACTAAGATCCAAGCTTAGGCCTAACCTAAGAACTAACCTAAGAACTAACCTAAGAACTAACCTAAGAACTAACCTAAGAACTAACCTAAGAACTAACCTAAGAACTAACCTAAGAACTAACCTAAGAACTAACCTAAGAACTAACCTAAGAACTAACCTAAGAACTAACCTAAGAACTAACCTAAGAACTAACCTAAGAACTAACCTAAGAACTAACCTAAGAACTAACCTAAGAACTAACCTAAGAACTAACCTAAGAACTAACCTAAGAACTAACCTAAGAACTAAACTAAGAACTAACCTAAGAACTAACCTAAGAACTAAACTAAGAACTAACCTAAGAACTAAACTAAGAACTAACCTAAGAACTAACCTAAGAACTAACCTAAGAACTAACCTAAGAACTAACCTAAGAACTAAACTAAGAACTAAACTAAGAACTAACCTAAGAACTAACCTAAGAACTAACCTAAGAACTAAACTAAGAACTAACCTAAGAACTAAACTAAGAACTAACCTAAGAACTAACCTAAGAACTAACCTAAGAACTAAACTAAGAACTAAACTAAGAACTAACCTAAGAACTAACCTAAGAACTAACCTAAGAACTAAACTAAGAAATAACCTAAGAACTAAACTAAGAACTAACCTAAGAACTAACCTAAGAACTAACCTAAGAACTAACCTAAGAACTAACCTAAGAACTAAACTAAGAACTAACCTAAGAACTAACCTAAGAACTAACCTAAGAACTAAACTAAGAACTAACCTAAGAATTAAAATAAGACATGAATCAAGACTTGACTAGAAAATTAAACTAACACCTATTGTAAGATCTAGTCCAAGACTTAAACTAAGCCATACAAGTCATTGTTCGATCTATGATCACGTGACGTCTGTTGGCGTGACTCACCTCAAAACATCCTTTCCGTCTGATGAAGGGGAGGGAGAGGGGCACCATGACGAGCAGGACGAGACACAGCACGACCCCTGGTGGTGGGGAATAAATGGGGAATAAATGGGGGGATGAATGGGGAATAAATGGGGTAAATGGGGAATAAATGGGGAGATCGTCATTGAGACAGAGTAAAATGGAGATTAAAAGAAACACACTGATAACCAATAATACTGATCGGTGAACGACTTTGTCAACAGTTCAATGAATGTAAAAGGCTATTATGATAACGGGAGATAATTTGAGATCATCTGGGCGCCACGTTTAGAAAATTGGAAATTGCGATAATCTCCGACCCAAACATAATTTTACAAACTTAAATGTTTGTTGTAGATAGACCAAAAATAAAATTCTTAATTTAAAAAAAGCCTTAAAACCAATAATCTTACTGTAAACTAATGACATATGAATTTAATTTACCAAATTATTTCTATAAGTATGTTAAAACGAAAAATAATGATGTGTTCAGAAACTAGGGCAATGTACCTATTAAAAAAAACAAACATGTTTTTGAGCAATTATTTTTAAAAAAGCTCCTTCTTCTAAGATGTCCTCCATAATCTATTTCTCTTAACTTTTCTTGCTTTAAAAAAAACGATTCTGATTTAAATCCGTTACACCAAAGACCCTGTCATCACGTGACTCCATTTACCTGTTATAGGAGCGAGTCCGTATATCCAGCCGATGTCAGCCTTGTGTGTAAATATGACCTCCCAGAGCGCCATTTGTTTCGCATCCGCCACCAGCACTGTAAAACAAGAAACGTTATCCACAGATGTTCTTTATTCAAAGGTAGTGTTATCACTTACAAATAGTTCACTTGTTACAGAACGTTGACATTTTTCAAATCAGTTTTCTGATTTCATAAACTTTTTTCTGAGGGATCGAGACATACAGGGCAAATAGACTGATTAAATTGACCTCCGTCACAGCGATGTCCAGGTGATTCCCGGTGTAACAGGCCAGATTAAACCCCCGACCAGAATATACCCGGGTATAAACTGGCCTAGGCCAGAATATACCCGGGTATAATCTGGCCTAGGCCAGAATATACCCCGGGGGTTAAATTGGCCTAGGCCAGATTATACCCCTCCAAGCCAGAATATACCCCTTTGACAACATGAGGATATATAGTAAAAAATGACTGAATGACTATTTAGACATTCTATTGGAGTTTTAGCTTTGTCATAGAGGTTAAACTTATTTCTTAAGTAGGAAAGATGTTTTATTAACAATAAAAAAAAACAATTTCTTTTATTACGATGTCTAAAGTTGAATTATTCAAACAATAGATGAATTTATTATTTAAAAAAAAAGTAATTTAAGCGCGATAGGGACTATAGTTGTAGCTTTTCAAACACTTGCGAATATTTTTTTCGTGTACCTCGCTTATTAATCCAATCATTGTTTAATTATTTTGAGTATGGCAATAAAGATTTTTTTAAAGTATTGAATTAAATTATGCATGAATGTTTTTTCATGGCATACATTTTAAATGTTACTGGCAACCAAGGTTTAGAGCTATCTTCATTTTATTTTTGAAATAAACATATCATGGCACTTTTCCTTTTTAAAAAAAATCTATCTGAATACACACTGATCTGCAAAATAATTAAAAGAATGGGCCGAATAAAGTGTGGGAAACATCGTTTGACTTCACCCCATGTTGCTTGTCGTATTTCCGAACCTTTATCTGTAGCTCGGTTTGACATTGCGGCGTCTTAAGACATTCAAAAGAAACCTTTGTTCCAGTAGCGCAAATTATTGTTATTTTTTAAATCAGCGTAATTCAGTTACCTGTGTTACCCTTAAAACAGTACGGTCATCCTTATGGATTTCGCCAAAGTTGGATTGTCCACTTTCCATGCATTTATCTATTGTAATGAAGCACGGATTGCGTTCCGTTTTATCTGTATTCAAAAGAACCTCTGATCTCGTCGCCCACTATTATTATATTTTAAACCAGCCTAATTTATTTTGAAAGCCGTAAATATAAATCATGCAACCCTGATGGATTGGTCCCTACCTCGTGGTAGAATCATTAAACAAGAGAAGAGTTTAGCTAAAAAATATATCGACTGACAAAATACTAGGAAACACCGACAATGTCAGTAACGTAAAAGTTTACAGCAATTAACAGGTTTCTTCACCCAATCAGTTCCCCGATGACTCTGTTAAAGGTAATGTCAATTGGAGCATACAACAAAAGGAACAAGAAAGCACAGGTGAATAAACAGATATCATCGTAAATACAACATGTCTCAAAACAAAAGCAGATCAGGACTTTTAAGCCACTAACAATTTCAAGAAGAAAGCGTCTTAGCACAACTCTTGGCCTTACTTTAGACAAGTTTTCATATTATGGCCGCACTCGAGATCTTAAAAAACCAAGGTGTACATATTAAAAGGGGGAGGGAAGGTACCTTCAGGGCCATACGTCCATAAGCTACATTCTGACAGGAACAGAGGACAACCATATCCTCCTTAGCGATAAAGTAATTCAACACATGAACACTGGCAATACATAACAACTACATAACAACCACATAATAACTACATAACTACATAACAACTACATAGCTACATAACAACTACATAACTACATAAAAACCACATAACAACTACATAACTACATAACAACTACATGACAACTACATAACTACTACATAATAACTACATAACAACTACATAACAACTACATGACAACTACATAACAACTACATAACAACTACACAACTACATAACTATATAACAACATAACTACTACATAACTACATAAATAATACATAACTACTACATAACTACATAACTACTACATAACTACTACATAACTACATAACAACTACACAACTAGATAACAACTACATAACTACATAACTACTACATAGCTACATAACTACTACATAACTACATAACTACTACATAACTACTACATAACTACATAACAAATACACAACTAGATAACAACTACATAACAACCAGGAAAACCAAAACTATCAACATTTGAAACCAAAACTATCAACATTTAAAACCAACATTATCAACATTTAAAACCAACTATATCAACAGTAAAAACTAACATTATCAACATTTAAAACCAACACTATCAACATTTAAAACCAACACAATCAACATTAAAAACTAACACTATCAACATTTAAAACTAAAACTATCAACATTTAAAACTAACACTATCAACATTTAAAACCAACACTATCAACATTTAATTTAACTCTATCAACATTTAAAACCAACTCTATCAACATTAAAAACTAGCACTATCAACATTTGAAACTAACAATATCAACATTTGAAACGTAAAATGTTTTATAAATATTATTTTATTTTAATTAAAACAATTTTGCTACTTAAGAAAAGAGTTTAATTTCTTTGACACAGCTAAAACATGAAGAGAAAGTCTAAAAAGTCATTTATCCATTTTTTACTATATATCCCCATGTTGTCAAAGGGGTATATTCTGGCCTGAGGGGGTATATTCTGGCCTAGGCCAGTTTAACCCCGGGGGTATATTCTGGCCTAGGCCAGATTATACCCGGGTATATTCTGGTCAGGGGTTTAATCTGGCCTGTTACACCGGCATTAAAAAAGTTAGTTCATGACGCAATATGTGTGAAGATTTTTACCAATGTCTCAATGCTAAACCTGAGACACAAACTAAAAATATTTGGTGAAAGGTCTTTCTACTTTTTGTGCCCCAAAACAATGGAATTATCTACCATTACGCATTCGCAGTATTCCAACTACTAAGGCCTTCAAGACTGCAATAAAAACAAATCTCTTCAAACTTTACTTTCAAAATTAATTAAACAACAATCAACAGTTACTTTAAATGATAAACGTAGGTTATATGCAATGTAATGACATTTTATGTTTTATTTAGGATATGAATGTTTTATTTGAATGAACTGATCATTATGTGTGTTACTATTTTCATGTAAAGTTCTGTGAGCCCAGTTGCTTGCTGGGGTAGAGCGCTGTTTAAATGATCAAATTATTATTATTATGATTATTTCCGACTTGTGCTAGCATATTGCACTGTGTGAAGTGTTAGAGCAGTGCCGTAATGCTACATCTACTTACTGGCATTCCCGACATGGGCTACCGTGTGGCCTATGCTCTGCAGCGTAATCATGTAGCCGCACAGCTTGTGGAACATGATGTGCTGGTCCAGGGGCAGCACCCTGACCAGAGGCGTAGCCCGAATGTAGGTGATGACTCGTCTCAGCATCAGCACAACGATGAACGTGCAGTTGAAGTCCAGGGGCAGACCGAATGTCCGAGCCGTCTTGTGGTCAGGAGTGGACAGTGGTCAGGTTGGACAGTGGTCAGGTTGGGCAGCGGTCAGGTTGGACAGTGGTCAGATTGGACAGGTCAGGTTGGACAGTGGTCAGGTTGGACAGTGGTCAGAGTGGACAGTGGTCAGAGTGGACAGTGGTCAGAGTGGACAGTGGTCAGGTTGGACAGTGGTCAGGTTGGACAGTGGTCAGAGTGGACAGTGGTCAGAGTGGACAGTGGTCAGAGTGGACAGTGGTCAGAGTGGACAGTGGTCAGGTTGGACAGTGGTCAGAGTGGACAGTGGTCAGAGTGGACAGTGGTCAGGTTGGACAGTGGTCAGAGTGGACAGTGGTCAGGTTGGACAGTGGTCAGGTTGGACAGTGGTCAGGTTGGACAGTGGTCAGAGTGGACAGTGGTCAGAGTGGACAGTGGTCAGGTTGGACAGTGGTCAGGTTGGACAGTGGTCAGGTTGGACAGTGGTCAGGTTGGTCAGTGGTCAGGTTAGTCAGTGGTCAGAGTGGACAGGAGAAATATATGGTAACAATAAAAAAAATCAATAGTCTTTCAAAAATGATTGCAATAGTTAATATTTCAAAACCAAATGTATGATCGCTATTACATCTAAAAATAAACTCTACTAATTTAAACATTGAACATTATATCATCATCGAGTGAGCGCTACATCAACATAGTATCATCATGATACTATCATCGTGATACTATCATCGTGATACTATCACCGTGATACTATGATACTATCACTGTGATATTATCACCGTTATACTATCATCGTGATACTATCACCGTGATACTATGATACTATCACCGTGATAGTATCATCGTTATACTATCATCGTGATAGTATCTGACAGGTAGCATAACTTTAACTTATGGTCTCAAAACGTCAAACTCTTTCAATTACCACACTGTTAATATCTTTGGAAAAGCATTCATAGAACTTATGGCATTCCAAAGTGTGATAAGGACAATTTTGAATACTCTAAAAAATTAACGGTACATGGCTCTACTTACTATCAGCCAGTAGTTAGAGCCCCAGTAACTCTACGCGTTAAAAGCCCTTCAAGGATCTACTTACTATCAGCCAGTAGTTAGAGCCCCAGTAGCTCCACGCGTTAAAGGCCCCAAGTCCGGCGTTGACCAGTAAGTACGTGAAGAAAAACAAAATCTTCGCCATGTTGTTCTGAATGTAGGTCAAGGTCAAATGACGACAGCAGCCACCGTTTTTCTTCTTTGCCTTCTGGGAACTTGAAGGATGATGGAGTAAAACAATATCTGTATACAGGATGGCATAACCTTATATCATATAACAATATGACCCTATAGCAGTGGTGGAGAACCTTTTTTGGGCCCGCGTTCACAAAATTCAACCAAAACCCACATATTTATAGCAAAGTGCCAACACTCCAATGAAACCCGAAGATGTGGGTTTAGCTTAGCTGTTTTGAAGTAAAATTTTAGTCGCGTGCCAGCTGATGAGGCTCTGCGTGCCGATTGTGGCTTGCGTGCCATAGGTTCACTATCACTGCCCTACAGCATTTGTTTACTTTCAGATATTTTCCATCCAGCATTTTCTACATTCTCAAAAACTTACACAAATCAGAAGAAATTAAAAAAAAACTAGGAGATTTGTAATTTATAACGCCGTTGTTTTCTTTTCACAATGAATCCTATTATCGTCACCGAAATTTATTGAAATGTCACACGAGTCAAATGTTTCAGGGGAAATTAACTCAAGGGCGATTGGCCATTCCGGAGGGGAGAAAAGCAATGTTGATATCAGGGCAAGAAATAGTAAGAGTTGAAGACAGTTGAATAACTATAACTGACTAACGAAAGCTTCAGTTTTTCGATGAGACGATATTGCACATTAAGGAAGTTTTAAGTATCGATCCCGAATAAGTGTGATACTTACTAATCTAAGTCGTACTCGATACCACCATGTTTTTGTGACATCAATGTGCTGGAGAATCAACGATATAAAAGTGTTAGATGGGTGGGAATGGGTTGTGTGGATATGATATTGAATGCATGGATATTGTCATGTATGGATATTGTCATGTATGGATATTGTCATGTATGGATATTATCTTGTATGGATATGGTCCTATATGGATATGGTGTTTTATAGATATTGTCTTTAATGTATGTTGTGTTGAATGTCTTGCACTGATTCACACCAAATGGGTTATTTGTTGTGATTGGCATGCTTTTCGATAGTTTGGCCATTGAGCGCTTTTAGCGCCATGATTTGTGACTTACTTATCTGCTTAAGACGATCCATCTCTACAACAGGAAACTTACGACAGTAATGTATAATATCAGGACTTTAAACAGGAATTTTGCGAAGTCTGCTCACCTGACGGCCAAATTGTTTGCCACCTGCGGATTTTTGTCCACCAACATTTTGAATTCTTCGAATGAGATTTTGTTGTCCCTGTTCTTGTCGGCAGCTTTGATGAGAGCATCAGCCAGGGCCTGCGGGGTTGGGGGTGGGGGGATACACATGTTAATAACATACTACTAGGGTTTGTGGTTTATCTTATCTTATCTTATCTTATCTCATCTTAACTTATCGTATCTGTTACAGACGCTAGCGCTATACTGAAGATTATTGCGTCCTACGCTTATCCATGGTTTGTGTCTAGTCTTGCAGTTTTATTAGAGTTTTAAATGTTGGTAAAGTGTTTATTTTACTGGTTCCATCAGGCAACCCATTCCAAGCCCAAATTCCAGGCGAAAAGAACTAGAATTTGTATGTTTGTTTAAGCATACCGAATAAAAAAAGTGTTTTTTTTTAAATCCCTGAGCCTATCTGAGGGTTGTACTAGTTTGTCTTTGTGTTGTAGCCAAGGCATGTAATAGAACTTATGGCTGGTCAAGTGACAAGGCTTTAACACACTGTGGTCTGGTTAACAACTGTATTTAATCACTATATACAATCACTGTGATCAACTGTACAATTAACCACCTAAGTAGCTCGTCTGCCATCCACTGCAATCCACCCCCGGTTGCCTCATGAACCGTACATTTATAGCCAGCTATTCTCTCAGTCTCACACACCACGTGTTTCACACCAGGTCAAGTCATTGCATTCTCATACAATGTAAACACAACAACACGTCTCTCACATCTCCCTTCTAACAAAAACAAATGAATGACCCAGATTAGCAATAAGAGAATAATACAATTTAAAACATCGAACAATTCAGTACATGAATTCTAACTAACACTGAATCTTCAAATGTCTTTCAAAGCACGGCACACCTTCATGTCTCTTTGTCTGGGTATCTCTTTGGTGGCTTCACCTGTCTCCTGTATCTTGTTTGTGTTGCTGCTGACTTCTCAAGCTCAGTAGCGACTGTTGCTGATGACCCATTTCTACCAACGCCGGGAGCGTGTTCTTCATGCTCTATTTCTGGTGTGTCATACTCGAAAGTATCTGTCACACCTCTCCTTCCACGAAATGCCTGTCTCAGCATGTTGTTGTTTCGTCTGTATGTCACACCATCGTTAGTCTCAACAATGTATGACCTTGGCGCCGTTGCTGCGGACACGACGACTGCTGGCTGCCAAGAGCCTTTATATTCTTTCTGCATTGTTGCGTTGCTTACATGCTGAGAGTGTGCACGTCTGTTGATTCTGTTTGATTCGTTGTAATTTTTCTTCTGCTGTTTGGACCTCTGATAAATGTTGCTTTTTAAGCCCACGATTTTTATCAGATTCAGCTTTTGACGAGCTTGCAGACCAAGTATAGGCTTTCAGTGCGTCTTGACTATTTGAAACTCCAGCATCTCTGTCTTGTCTTTCACAGGGCATTTGATCGATGTTTTGCCTACAACAGGCAGTGTTTCCTCACTGTATGTAGTGAGCCTTGCTGTTGATTTCTGCATTCTTCCTATTCTTAGTTGACTAAACAATCTGTATGGCAGAATGTTTACTTGTGCGCCCGTGTCCAGTGTGAACATCACTGGCCTCTGTTCAAGCGTAACGATTGTCCTCCATTCATCACTTGTTGCGTGTTGCGTGGACACACTTCCTAAGCAGAATGTTTGAATATAGTCCACGTGATCTTTCAGTTGACGGTTGACAACTTTTACCCGTTTTGACTTGCATACAGCAGAAAAGTGATTCAATTTTCCACAGTTGTTGCATAACTTGCCATAAGCAGGACATTTTCTAGGCTCATGTTTTCTTCCACAATACTTGCATTTGCCTGCTTTTATGTGTGTACTTGACCTTACAGCTTGCTTTACAGGTTGACTTGTTGTCTTATGCGTACTTGGTCTCTCATGTGCCTTTGAGTTCACAGCTTGAACATTCTTTTCTTCATTTAAAGCGTTTGAGTTGCCTTTCTGAAGTTTCCGCCGCATTGCATATACTTTCAGCCTTGTTCAAATTCAGGTCTACTTCTCTCAGTAGTCTAGCCCTGAGATATTCATTATTTATTCCAGCCACAATTCTGTCTTTTATCAACGACTCTGTTAAACTTTCAAATTCACAAGTCTTTGCTTTAAGTTTAAGGTCTGTTATAAAAGTATCGAAACTTTCTCCCTCACCTTGCTTTCTGGAGAAAAACACGTGTCTCACTACTGTCACATTCTTTCTTGGCAAGCAATAGTTCTCGAATTTTCGTAATAAGCACTTCACTGAATGAAAATGTGTGTCACAATCGTCACATTCGTTTCCAGTCCATTGGAATGTATTGTACACTTCTACCGCTTCCTGGCCTATAACATGCAGCAGTGTCATGCTCTGCACTTCTTTGCTTTTTGTGTCGAGTCCACTGGCTATCTTATATATCTGGAAAGACTGCTTAAATCTGTTCCAGTTGGCAGCAATGTTTCCATGTAGCTCCAGTGGTTGTGGCGGATGGCGTCGGTCCATCTGACACCATGTAATAGATATGGCGTCAGTACTTCAAATGTTCTTGGGGTTCTTTACTTCTGACACCATGTAATAGATATGGCGTCAGTACTTCAAATGTTCTTGAGGTTCTTTACTTCTGACACCATGTAATAGATTATGGCGTCTGTATTTCAAATAGTCTTGAAGTCCTTTACTTCTGACACCATGTAATAGAACTTGTGGCTGGTCAAGTGACAAGGCTTTAACACACTGTGGTCTGGTTAACAACTGTCTTTAATCACTATATACAATTCACTGTGATCAACTGTACAATCAACTACCTAAGCTGCTCGTCTGCCATCCACTGCAATCCACCCCCGGTTGCCTCATGAACCGTACATTTATAGCCAGCTATTCTCTCAGTCCTTGACCAGGCACGCTTACAGTTCACCTCACACACCACGTGTTTCACACCAGGTCAAGTCATTGCATTCTTATACAATGTAAACACAACAACACGTCTCTCACAAGGCCTGTGTGCTTGGGGAATTATTACAATTAACATACACCAGTCTACAAGTGTGTATCACAAATCGAACAGCCAACAAGTGATTAAAAACAAACATAGACTTACATCAGTCTACAGTGGAGCATATGTTGTTGATATAATTTTGAATAGCGCGAATGTACAAGATAATTGTCCGATGCACTCACCCCAGTATTCTCTTCCGATATCGTCAATTTACTGTCTATAATACAGGCCTGGAGTACCTGGACAATCTCACTCTTGACCAGCTTGCCAGTACCTGCGACAGTGAAGGTTTCAACAATAGTCACTAGATCAATTACTATAGTTAAGAACTTTAAACAAAAATAAGTAAATGACAACTTATGGTGCTGGTTTGAAGAGAACTCGTACGCTTTATTGTAAACCTTTAAACCAAAATCATTTTTTGGTTAATTATTAAGGAAAGGTTTTGTATTATTTTTTTATGAACTTAAATAAATGTGTTTCTTATTAAAACATAAAAATTCAAAATTAACGACATATTCAATGTCCAAAACAAATTGTGCTCATAGTTAAAATTAAAAAAGAAAACCCAAAAGATATGCCTTGTATTTGACGTAGGAATCAACAACCTTTACTTCTTTACTGCATGATTCCTGTGAAAACATTGTTACTTAGACAATGTGTGCAAATCTACATTCTGAAGATGAATCTGTGATTCTATAAATCCCTCTTGGCTTGAAATTTAAAGGTAAAGTTTCAACGCAACAGACTAATGTTGGTGATTAAACTTCATTGTAATAATCACTTTTATTTGAATTCAAATACTTATGCAATGATCTTGTGTTTGATACAATCACACGAGGCATACATCTTGTTATGTTCTGTAGAACATATATAACGTTTGTTTTAGAAAATTAAACTTGGTATGTTTTATATATCTTCTTTTTAGATATAAATAGATCACTTTATATAAAAATAATGCCACTTGCAAGGACAGATTGCATTGGTTTAACAATAGTTTCATATTATATTTATATGATTGGGTTATAGACAAAACTTATTAACTGTGTTACCTACATAAAACATTGTGTTACATACATAAGACATTGTGTTACATACATAAGACATTGTGTTACCTACATCATTCGATATAAAATTACAACTTTACCAGTTTATTTAAGGGTGAACAAGTTGACAAAAGCTTAAAATGATTTTTTTTTGTTTTGTTGAAAAATGTTAATAATTTGTCTGGGGCCGTTTTGACCGGGGCCGTTATGTCGGGGCCGTTATGTCGGGCCGTTTTGTCCGTGGCCGTTTTGACGGGTCACCAACAAATTGTGTTAATTTCGTACCCAATTGTGATATATACAAAAAAGTGTGTTACCTACAGATTAAATTGTCTTATGAAAGAGATTCCACTTCGTAAATTGTACAAGCTTACATACCTAATTCTAATATTGTACACTTAGTGAACACACTAACTCGTATATCATACACACCTACCCCGTATATTGTAGACGTTGAAGAGAAACCGTAACTTCTCCTCCTGTGAGGCAGCCACCAGGTCCTTGATCTCTTTCGTGACCTCTTGAAGGTTGACCTCGCCGTCATGATCTTTGTCAAACAGTTGGAAGCAACGCTCTGCAAAGAAGGACTATGTGGGGTGCTAGTGTTAGTGGTGGTGGTGGTGGTGGTGCTGGTGTTAGTGGTGGTGGTGGTGGTGCTGGTGTTAGTGTTAGTGGTGGTGGTGGTGGTGGTGGTGGTGCTGATGTTAGTGGTGGTGGTGCTGGTGTTAGTGGTGGTGGTGCTGGTGTTAGTGGTGGTGGTGCTAGTGTTAGTGGTGCTGGTGCTAGTGTTAGTGGTACTGGTGCTGGTGTTAGTGGTGGTGGTGCTAGTGTTAGTGGTGCTGGTGCTAGTGTTAGTGGTGCTGGTGCTGGTGTTAGTGGTGGTGGTGCTGGTGTTAGTGGTGGTGGTGCTAGTGTTAGTGGTGCTGGTGCTAGTGTTAGTGGTGCTGGTGCTGGTGTTAGTGGTGGTGGAGGTGTTGGTCATGGTGTAGCTTGAGATTGTGGTGGTGTACATGAGATTGTAGTGGTGTAACTTGAGATTGTGGTGGTGTAGCATGAGATTGTGGTGGTGTACATGAGATTAATGTGGTGTACATGAAATTGTGGTGGTGCAGCATGAGATTTTGGTGGTGTAGCATGAGATTGGGGTGATGTAGCTTGAGATTGTGGTGATGTAGCTTGAGATTGTGGTGATGTAGCTTGAGATTGTGGTGATGTAGCATGAGATTGTGGTGGTGTAGCATGAGATTGTGGTGGTGTAGCATGAGATTGTGGAGATGTAGCTTGAGATTGTGGTGATGTAGCTTGAGATTGTGGTGATGTAGCATGAGATTGTGGTGGTGTAGCATGAGATTGTGGTGGTGTAGCATGAGATTGTGGAGATGTAGCTTGAGATTGTGGTGATGTAGCTTGAGATTGTGGTTATGTAGCTTGAGATTGTGGTGGTGTAGCATGAGATTGTGGAGATGTAGCTTGAGATTGTGGTGATGTAGCTTGAGATTGTGGTGATGTAGCTTGAGATTGTGGTTATGTAGCTTGAGATTGTGGTGATGTAGCTTGAGAATTTGGTGATGTAGATTGAGATTGTGGTGATGTAGCTTAAGATTGTGGTGATGTAGCTTGAGATTGTGGTGATGTAGCATGAGATTGTGGTGGTGTAGCATGAGATTGTGGTGATGTAGCATGAGATTGTGGTGGTGTAGCATGAGATTGTGGAGGTGTAGCTTGAGATTGTGGTGGTGTAGCATGAGATTTTGGTGAGAGTAGCTTGAAATTGTGGTGATGTAGCTTGAGATTGTGGTGATGTAGCATGAGATTGTGGTGGTGTAGCATGAGATTGTGGTGGTGTAGCATGAGATTGTGGAGATGTAGCTTGAGATTGTGGTGATGTAGCTTGAGATTGGGGTGATGTAGCTTGAGATTGTGGTTATGTAGCTTGAGATTGTGGTGGTGTAGCATGAGATTGTGGAGATGTAGCTTGAGATTGTGGTGATGTAGCTTGAGATTGTGGTGATGTAGCTTGAGATTGTGGTTATGTAGCTTGAGATTGTGGTGATGTAGCTTGAGAATTTGGTGATGTAGATTGAGATTGTGGTGATGTAGCTTGAGATTGTGGTGATGTAGCTTGAGATTGTGGTGATGTAGCATGAGATTGTGGTGGTGTAGCATGAGATTGTGGTGATGTAGCATGAGATTGTGGTGGTGTAGCATGAGATTGTGGAGGTGTAGCTTGAGATTGTGGTGGTGTAGCATGAGATTTTGGTGAGAGTAGCTTGAAATTGTGGTGATGTAGCTTGAGATTGTGGTGATGTAGCTTGAGATTGTGGTTATGTAGCTTGAGATTGTGGTGATGTAGCTTGAGATTGTGGTGGTGTAGCATGGGATTTTGGTGATGTAGCTTGAGGTTGTGGTTATGTAGCTTGAGATTGTGGTGACGTAGCTTGAGATTGTGGTGATATAGCTTGAGATTGTGGTTATGTAGCTTAAGATTGTGGTAATTTAGCATGAGATTGTGGTGGTGTAGCATGGGATTGGGGTGACTTAGCTTTAGATTTTGGTGATGTAGCTTGAGATTGTGGTGATGTAGCTTGAAATTGGGGTGATGTAGCTTGAGATTGTGGTTATTTAGCATGCTATTGTGGTGGTGTAACATGAGATTGTGGTGGTGTACATGAGATTGTGGTGGAGTAGCATGAGATTGTGGTTATGTAGCATGAGATTGTGGTGGTGTAGCATGAGATTGTGATGGTGTAGCATGAGATTGTGGTGATGTAGCATGATATTGTGGTGGTGTAGCATGAGATTGTGGTGGAATACCTTGAGATTGTGGTTGTATACCTTGAGATTGTGGTGGTGTATCATGAGATTTCTGTGAGAGTAGCTTGAGATTGTGGTGATGTAGCATGAGATTGTGGTGATGTAGCTTGAGATTGTGGTTATGTAGCATAAGATTGTGGTGGTGTAACATGGGATTGTGGTGATGTAGCTTGAGATTGTGGTTATGTAGCATGAGATTCTGGTGGTGTAGCATGAGATTGTGGTGATGTAGCTGAGATTGTGGGGATGTAACTTGAGATTGTGGTGATGTAGCTTGAGATTGTGGTGATGTAGCTTGAGATTGTGGTTATGTAGCATGAGATTGTGGTGGTGTAGAATGGGATTGTGGTGATGTAGCTTGAGATTGTGGTTATGTAGCATGAGATTGTGGTGGTGTAGCATGGGATTGGGGTGATGTAGCTTGAGATTGGGGTTATGTAGCTTGAGATTGTGGTGATGTAGCTTGAGATTGTGGTAATGTAGCTTGAGATTGTGGTGGTGTAGCATGGGATTGGGGTGGTGTAGCATGATAATGTGGCGTTAAATAGTATTTTGGTCATGTTGCATGTTCGTGGTAGAGTTTAAATTTGTAAACATCATATGCTATAAGATTGTTGTAAAAATGGCGTTTGGTGGCAGTTTTGTTTCGTGGTTTTATATTTCAGCTAAAATCCCTGTTCCAATGACCGAAAAAAAATCAGTTTGAAATAAGTGTTTAAACATGGATCGGAATGTTTTCATTTTTCATTGCATATTTCTTTACGCGGTGAGTACAATATACTAGAGCAGTGCTTCTCAACGTAGGGGTCCGCGGACCGGTGCCGGTCGGTGGGCCATCCACCGCCGGTCAGCAGAAGTTCTCAGGACAGAAAAAATTGTCAGTACAGGGAAAAGAGTGCACCGGTCCCTGGCGCAATGGAAAAAAAATACTGCCGGTCCGCCATACTTAAAAGTTTGAGAAGCACTGTGCTAGAGAAACAAAGAAAACTCTTTACCAAGCTGTCATCTGAACTGTTGTAACATATGCAAGTGAAACTTAGACACTAACAACAACTGCAGAAAACTTGATAAATACATGGGAAAGGAAAGTTATCTGAAAAATATAAGGACCACAAAAGAATGAATACGGATGGAGAATACCAACAAACTATGAACAGGGTCACTCAATGGTAGCAGAAATAAATAAGAAAACCCCGTAAAAAAACCAAGTTTTTGACTATAAATCCTTTATGTACGAGATGTAATTAAAAGAATGTTCATTATACTACGCAGCGCCAGACCATCCAGAAATACAAAATTGCAGTTGTGTCGTAAAACATGTTTAATATAATGCGCACCGATCAGGAATATGTTTATAAAAAGAACTGTCAATAAAATACGCACCTTATTGCGCGACATAAAGGTTGTTCAATATAATACGCACCGCGACGCTCTATCTCAAAAAATAGCATGATACATAGGAATAAATAAAATAATCTAAAAAATCAATAATTTAATTACGGTACATGCGATCGATCTGAAATTTTGATACATTGTTTTTATCATCAATACAAAACTGCCTGCAAAATTTCAGCTCGCTATCTTGCGAGCAAATGGGTTAAAAATCGATCAAAAGTTTTGGCGACAAGGTCGGTCGGTCGGTCGGTCGGTCGGTCGGTCGGCCGCAGACACCACGAGTTAATATAAAGGATTTAAAAAGGGCTGGATGGATGGATGGATGGATGGACGGACGGAAGGATGGGTGGATGGATGGATGGACGGACGGAATGATGGATTGATGGAGGGAAGTGAAAACAATGTCGAATCGAAAAGGGGAAATAATACTTTTCAAATAAGAATGATTATCAGGTTTGTTTGGATAGCTTTTCGAAATTACAAATAGTTGTATTGAAGAAAAGACACATCGCTGAGATAACAGCGTCCAATTCTATTTCGTTTATATGCAACAGCGGGTAAACGAGGCGCACTGGAAAAAATCAGGTCAATTTGAAAGCCAATGACGTCATTGTTTATATTTTTCTCACCTCTCGAACTTGCAATGCCTCTTTAAACTGTGCCAAGGTCAAGGTCTCCGTCTCGCCTGCTCGAATGCTGAGTCGTAACTCGACCGAGGCCAGCCACGCCTCCTCCGGACTCCTGAATAGACAATCGTTACCTACTTAATTACGTTGTATTTCGTTACAAAACACATATCACAAAACGTATCACATCGTCACATAAAACGTATCACATTTTCAAGTAACACAAATCACATCACAAGACACATAATAATAATAACATAACACATATCACTTAACACAAATATCATAACATCAAATCACACATCATGACATAGCAAATATATCATATATCAACACAATACTTCAACAAAAAACAAAACCCATATCATTTAAAACATCATAACATAATCCATCACATAACATATCACAACATAACACACACAAATACCATCACTTAACACAGTATAACATAACACATATAAATACCATCACATAACACATCAAAACCATGGGCGTCGCTAGGAATTTTTCCAGGGGGGGGGGCAAAAAAACCCAACTTTTTTTATTTTAACTGACAATGCCATACAGGTACAATTTTCAATTAGATTCAAGTTCAGTATAAAATAAGGTTCGAAAAAAGGCCTTAGAAATTAATAAGACTTAAAAATTAGTGCTGTAATAGCTAAAATTGAACATTTATTAATGCATTTTAATAAATTAAAAACTTAAGTCCTCACCAGAAAATTGAATTTTGCTGTGAAATAATATATGTGTAGAAACTGCAAGATTACCAAGGATGGATTTCAGAAATTTTTTTACAGGCTAAATTTTTTTTTCGAAAAGTAGACCAATCGCGGGATTCCGAAATGCCGTTATTAGAAGATTTTGGGGCGGTCTGCAGCATCTGATTTATCATTGGCATTGAGGACAACAGTACACGTTCAACAGCCAGACACAACTGAAGCAACTGTTCCTAATTTGATTGTCGCTGACACTTATTCATTTCCTAAATTGGATATTGGAAGGTATGTCTGGACATACGACCTTTCAAATAAGTTGAAATTGCCACTGATTCGTGATTGTTGGACCCTTGATAAAAATTATGAATTTAGAGGTGACAGTGAGGGAAACAGAGTTTTTAGTTTTTAGATATGCATGGTTATCAGACTATTCACCGTGGCTTGTATACTCGCAAATGTTAATAGGTGCCTTTTGCAAATATTGCGTGTTGTTTCTGCAAAAAAAGTAATTCTATGAGTTCAGTGGGTATTTGTCATCAAACCATGTACAAAATATAAAGATTTCAACGAAGATGCAATTAGCCACCTGCAAAGTACATGGCACAAAGGCTCTCATGAAGAGGCAAGCAATTTTATTTGCTTTATTGGAAGCCAAAGCAGTTTCTATAGATGAGCAGTTGGACTCACCATTTAGAAGACAAATTCAAGAAAATCGCAACAAACTGGGTCCCATCATTTCTACAATCCTATTTTGCTGCATGCATGTTTTAGCACTTCGTGGAACAGAATCAAATTCTGGTAATTTGTATGAACTGTTAAAGTTCCGTGTTGAATATGGAGATGAAGTTCTTGGTAATCGTTTGTCAATTGGTTCTTGTAGTGCTGAGTATGTTTCATCGACAAAACGCCCCGGACAAAACGGCCCGAAAATTGGGCTCCGACATAACGGCCCCGACAAAACGGCCCTGGACTAATAGATGGACTAATAGTAAAATTTACAATAAAATATATTCGTATTTTTACTTACCTATTCAGTGTCAGGTTTAGCTAACAATAAACAATAATAATAACACCGCAAAAGTGAATTTAATAGTCTTTACGCGAAATGGTACCAATAACGGTTGTTTGTTTACAAGAAACAATATAATAACATCACAAGAAATAATTTTACAATTTTACCACTTTTTTTAAGGGTGAAAAATTTGACGAAAGCTTAAAATGCAAAAAAATGTTTTTGTTAAAAAATATTAATTTGTCTGGGGCCGTTTTGACGGGTAACCGCTGAGTGTATCTCGGCAACTACGCAAAACACTAAAATCGAAATTTGTGGGTCTCTCTTGCGTGAAGACATTGTTCATGAAGCAAATAATTTAGTTTCATTTTCTATAATTGCCGACGAGACAAATGACATTTCGAAAAAAATACCCAAAAGCAGCATTTGTACATTGCAGTTCACATAAACTAAATCTTGTTGTGAACGATTTAAATAATGTGAATGTTGTACGAAACACAATAGGAAAAATTAAGTAAATTATAGTGTTTTTCCGAGAAAGTAATCAGCAAAGAAAACTTATTCTAAATGTTCCTTTGTTATGTGAAACTAGTTGGTCACAAAAATATAAAAGCTTGCGGATTTTTGCTCAAAATGTTACAGAAATTGTTAAACAACTGGAATATTCAGAACAATCAGTAATGTAATCAGTTATACTTGCAGATATAATTCTTTTTTATGTTTGATAAATGTAAACTGTCTTCCATGTAATAAACTTTCAGGAAATTTAGTTCAGTTTTATTGTAACAACTTTATGACATTTTTATGACATTTTTTTGTCAAATGTAGGGGGGGGGGCAAATGCCCCCCTTGCCCCCCTTCCCTACGCCCATGATCACAACATAACACATATAAATAGCATCACATAACACATCAATCATAACACATATAAATACCATCACATAACACAGTATAACATAACACATATAAATACCATCACATAACACAGTATAACATAACACATATAAATACCATCACATAACACAGTATAACATAACACATATAAATACCATCACATAACACAGTATAACATAACACATATAAATACCATCACTTAACACATCACAACATAACACATATAAATACCATCACTTAACACATCACAACATAACACATATAAATACCATCATATAACACATCACAACATAACACATATAAATACCATCATATAACACATCACAACATAACACATATAAATACCATCACTTAACACATCACAACATAACACATATAAATACCATCATATAACACATCACAACATAACACATATAAATACCATCACATAACACAACACAACATAACACATATAAATACCATCACATAACACATCACAACATAACACATATAAATACCATCATATAACACATCACAACATAACACATATAAATACCATCATATAACACATCACAACATAACACATATAAATACCATCATATAACACATCACAACATAACACATATAAATACCATCACTTAACACATCACAACATAACACATATAAATACCATCATATAACACATCACAACATAACACATATAAATACTATCACATAACACAACACAACATAACACATATAAATACCATCACATAACACATCACAACATAACACATATAAATACCATCACATAACACAACACAACATAACACATATAAATACCATCACATAACACATCACAACATAACACATATAAATACCATCACATAACACATCACAGCTTAACACGTATCACATCATCACATAACAAAAATTCACATAAACTTATCACTCCATAACACTTCATCAAAGAACACATATATCATCTAACACATATCACATCATTAGAAATATCTAGTCATCACATAAGACAAAATGTCCACAACTGTTTGAGCCGGACCAAGCTACCGTCGAGAAAGAGAAACCAGTCACCTATCTATTTCGTACATCAGCTACAAGGCAGCCATGTTTGACATCACCCCTAAAACATGTCATAAATGATCACAAAATAACTCACTTCTTACTGTTCACACTTTGTTCGATGAGAATAAAAGAAAAAGTAAAAGACAGTCCCTCAAAGTTCAAAGTTCGCAGAGACAGTCACTTAGACTGACAGACAAAGACGAATGTCCATTTTGTGACGAATGCATTGGGAACGTAAAGGGAGGTTAACAGTAGGCGTATGATCACCTTAAAGATACAGACCGAATGGTGGATAATCGTGATGTTAAAAGTGCATTGTCTCCCTTGTTGTTCACTCAACTCTTTACTTATGTCATATCTGACATGCGAAATAATATGACTTCGGTAGCTAGCTGGTGTGAACGCTCTACACAGAGATGGCATAACGTTGGTAGCTAGCTGATCTGAACGCTCTACACAGAGATGGCATAACGTTGGCAGCTAGATGATCTGAACGCTCTACACAGAGATGGCCTAACGTTGGCAGCTAGCTGATCTGAACGCTCTACACAGAGATGGCATAACGTTGGCAGCTAGCTGATCTGAACGCTCTACACAGAGATGGCATAACGTTGGCAGGTAGCTGATCTGAACGCTCTACACAGAGATGGCATAACGTTGGTAGCTAGCTGATCTGAACGCTCTACACAGAGATGGCATAAGGTTGGCAGCTAGCTGATCTGAACGCTCTACACAGAGATGGCATAACGTTGGTAGCTAGCTGATCTGAACGCTCTGCACAGAGATGGCATAACGTTGGCAGCTAGCTGATCTGAACGCTCTACACAGAGATGGCATAACGTTGGCAGCTAGCTGATCTGAACGCTCTGCACAGAGATGGCATAACGTTGGCAGCTAGCTGATCTGAACGCTCTACACAGAGATGGCATAACGTTGGCAGCTAGCTGATCTGAACGCTCTACACAGAGATGGCATAACGTTGGCAGGTAGCTGATCTGAACGCTCTACACAGAGATGACATAACGTTGGTAGCTAGCTGATCTGAACGCTCTCTCTACACAGAGATTGCATATCGTTGGTAGCTTGCTGATGTGAACGCTCTCTCTACACAGAGATGGCATAACGTTGGCAGCTAGCTGATCTGAACGCTCTACACAGAGATGGCATAACGTTGGCAGCTAGCTGGTTTGAACGCTCTCTTTACACAGAGATGGCATATCGTAGGTAGCTAGCTGATCTGAACGCTCTACACCAGTGGTTCCTAACCTTTTGGGGTCCATGCACCCCTTCAGATGCCCAAAAAAGTTCATGCATCCCCTCGTGAAACTTTCAGAAAATGCATAATAAACTATGTTTATTTTAGGAACACAACAGTTTTGACCATAGGCAACGGGGAATTTAGTGAGAGATCTGCTGCTTCTTATGATCAATCAGCGATTCAAATCTGATGACTGTTTTGGACAAAGCAACTCTCATGCCATCCTCTGCATTCAACTTATTCATTGCCTTGGTTTTAATCGTCAAAGATGTGGAGAATCCTGCTTCACAGAGATATGTTGTGGTAAATGGAGGGAGAGTCAGTACTGCCCTCTTGGCTTTTTGTGGGTAGGAATCTAGCTGGGCGCACCAAAATTCAATCATAGTATCGCAACTGAAGGCACTACTCAGTACTTCTCTGGTTCTCAAATCAATCAGGTCATCTTTAGCAAAGTCACTGTCATCAATGTTGTCCAAGTCACATAGAAAAGGATTGTGAATCCAAATGTATTTTCCAGCAATTTCTTGACAGAAATACCCATCAAAGGACTTTTGCAATGTTGAAAGGTGCTCTGAAATTTCCCCTTTCATGTCGTCAGGCAGTGATCCCTCAGTGCTTCCTTCTGCAGCTGATATTACAACTTCATCCAATAGTGGAAATTTGGTCAAGTTGGACTTTTCTAGTCGTTATTGGAATAGTGGCAGTTTGTTTAGGAAGGCTGAAAATCTCTCAGTAGCATCCATTACAGTCACAGCTGGTCCTTTGAGAGATGTGTTCAACTCATTCAAGATGGTGACGATGTCAGCCAGATATGCTAAATAATTAATGAAATTTGGACAGTCAAACTTGTCAGCAATGTCACTCTCTTTTTCTCGCAAGAAAATGGCAAGCTCCACTCTCAGTTCTACTAACCGAGAAAGTATCCCTCCCCTGGACAACCAGCGCATCTTAGTGTAGTAGAACAGAACTTCATGCTCAGAGACCACCTCCTGACAGAACAACTTGAAGAGGCAGTGGTTCAAGGCATTTGAGCGGATAAAATTTACAACTTGGACTGCAGTAGAAAGAACTGACTTAAAGGTTTGAGGTAGAGTTTGGCATGGCAGGGCCTGACGGTGAAGGATACAGTGTGTAGTGACAATATCTGGAACTTCTTTCTTTATCAGTGCTGAAAATCCTGACTTATTACCGAGCATGGAGGGAGCACCACCTGTTCAAATTGAAGAAATTCTTGAAGTGCAGTCAAACTGGTTTTCAGCGAAGAATGCCCTGACTAGCTGCAGCACATCAGCAGCTTTGGTAGTAGCTAGGAGTGGCTTACAAAAGAGAAATTCCTCCTTCAGCAATCCACTGAGAACATATTTCACAAATACAAGAATCTGACTGCATTGTGCTACATCAGTGGATTCACCCAGCTGCATGCTAATGGAAAAGGACTGCTTCTCATCTCGCACAAGACTTGATCCAGAATGTCTGCAGCCATGTCACTAATCCTGGAATGAATAGTGTCATTGGACAAAGGAACTTTCTCAACCTGCTTCTTCTGCTGGTGACCACAAATCAGTTCCACCATCTCCAGAGCACAAGGCTTCACCAAAGTTCTCCAATGGTGTGGGGCTTCTTGTTCTTTACAACAAGATATGCAATCTGGAATGATGCCTCCAGTGCAGGTTTCTGTGACAAAGAAAATCCAAGCTTGGGCAAGGTACCTGAGGTCAAGAAGCGAGCTCTCTTCTGCTTGAACACCTCAACACTGTCATTGGAATTGGATAGATGAACTTTCTCCAAGTGCTCTTGGAGTCTAACAGGCTTCATGTTGTCATTGTAAAGGATTTTTCCAAAGAGGAAGCACTGAGGCTTTTGTGTTCCATCACTCTCTCTCTCTTTTTTTAAAAATTATTTATTAACTATTTTGAGGGCGTGATGACAATCGGAAAGTCGTACAAGTCACAGGCAAATTTTTAACTTACGAAGTTGATGTTTTCAATGACTGGAATAGGATGCTCAACACAAGATTTTAGGTTTTAAATTGAAATTCAATGACGAATAATGGCTTACAATTAACTTTTTTAAGACCTTTACAGCGTAAAGAGCAATAAAAGTGAAGTAAAAAAATCCCAACGTATACACCCCCTCAAAAAAGTTAGAGGGTCACTGGAATAGATATATCTGAAGTATTTGATGACAAATTAAAATTATTTTTAGAAAACTGTGAGTTAAAACATGAAATTCCGAGGAACACGGAGAGCGAACCGTTGATTTTGCGAAAAAGTTTTTTCCGTCCATTTTCGACATGCGCAGAGTATCAAAAAGGTTGTATATGGGCACCCTTTAACGCGGCATGCCTTGCTTATGGTCTACATTTTCAGATTACAAAGTTTTTCTTTCTTTTTTTTATATTTTATTAATTTATTTATCAATTATTTTTTTGCTTCTTCTTGTTTTTTTTTGCTTCTTTTTTTTCCTTCCTCTTTTTCTTTTTTTTTCTCTCTGAATGGTTCATGCACCCCCTGGAACCTGCTCATGCACCCCTTGGGGGTGCACGCACCACTGGTTAGGAACCCTTGCTCTACACAGAGATCGCCCCGAACATGCCTGGTTCTGATTTCAAGCAGTGTACGGGCTTAAATGATGCACTTGGTATTCAGTATTCATGCTCATGTTTTAATGTCGTGTGCTCAATTAACCACAGCTGCAATGTTTCAAGCTGAAAAATACGTTAAGATTACAGCTCAGAGGCGTAACAACGACTTGGCATCGGGGCAGTTGCCAAGGACGCAGAGGGATAATCCTTCAATTTATTCAAATTTAGTATTTTCCTACCTTTTTGGATTCTTTTATATCCATTTGTCAAGGGCGCCAAAATTAAATTAGCCAAGGGCGCGGAAAAACCAGTCACGCTTCTGTTACAGCTGTAGACTGAGTCCAAAGAAGAACCGTCCACGAAGATAAGAAAAGTATGAAAAATGTATTTAACAAATCTGCCAAGACATAGATTTCAAAATGACTTTTGTTTCGTATCTTTCAAACTAATTTTTTCTATCTCTGGTAAAACAAAGAGAACTGTGCGCTCAGTATATGGTATTTTCGGCTGTCATCTTTTTTTTTCTATTTAATTATTTTTTTAAAGTCAGCTTAACATAACCCATACACAGAAACCGCAATCTTAATTAAGTTTATCAATAAAAATAATTACATTTATTCCCTTTACTACAGTCGAAATAATACAACATCTCATTCCTGGAAATTCACCGCGTTCTACCACAACAAAGAAAAGAAGCAGAGGAGTAATAATACATAAAGCAATTAATTCTAACTTGGGAATACAGCACAAAGATAAGTTAACACAACCCTCAGATAGATATAGGGATAGAAACACTTTTCTTATTACTTATGCCAGGACAAACACATACGAGTTCTCGTTCTTCCCGTCCGGAATTCGGACTTGCAACCGGTTTCCCGATCAAACCAGGAAAACCAAAACTCTATCAACATTTACAACTCTAATAAAAATGCAAGGCTGGACATAAATCATGGAAAAGCGTTGGACGCATTAATCTTCTGTATAGAAGGAGCGTCTGTAACAGATAAGATAAGATAAGAACAATGTAAACACAGTGGAGCGCACCGCACCGGTAACTTATTTTCATCACCACCTTCTTCAACCCTATACACAACGATAGTGTACCAACGTACTTGGCATTGATGACATTTGTAATGTCAGCCACCGTTGACATTCGTCTGAACGACTCATAGATGTTGAAGTCCGAGCCGGCTAAATCTTCAGTCTGGGACTCGTTAACCTCTGCCTGGTGCTCGTGGTCAGCTCAGTCACACTGGTCCGACCTTTGGCGATCATGGTCAGGCGAGGACTCGGCATGGTGTGGGGGCGTGGCTCACGGTCACGGTCTACTGACCAGACAACGATGGCGCCAGAGGATCAAACAGTGTAAACTAAAGTCTAAATAAAAAGTGGTTCGGGAATTTGTACAGGAAGTGTGTGCAGATGTCACGGGAAGCCATAGCAGTGCAGCAGATACTAGCAAGGCAAACACCAATAGGCCGTAAAAAATAAATAAATCCTGGACATGGATTGTTGTATTATCCAACATTATCAGCTTATCTTGGTATCATACACTAGATCAGATGCCTTTTTGGGGTGTTTTTTTCTAATCATTTACATTACGGACACAATGTAATATTGTAAATTTGCCCCTAACGAATAAAAAAAATAAAAAAACCGTAGCTGTATGCTAGCATTTACCGTAGCTGTATGCTAGCATTCACCGTAGCTGTATGCTAGCATTTACCGTAGCTGTATGCTAGCATTCACCGTAGCTGTATGCTAGCATTTACCGTAGCTGTATGCTAGCATTTACCGTAGCTGTATGCTAGCATTTACCGTAGCTGTATGCTAGCATTTACCGTAGCTGTATGCTAGCATTTACCGTAGCTGTATGCTAGCATTTACCGTAGCTGTATGCTAGCATTTACCGTAGCTGTATGCTAGCATTTACCGTAGCTATATGCTAGCATTTACCGTAGCTGTATGCTAGCATTTACCGTAGCTATATGCTAGCATTTACCGTAGCTGTATGCTAGCATTTACCGTAGCTGTATGCTAGCATTTTGTTTTGTTTGTGTTAAAAAAAAACATTACTTTAGTTTATTTATTAAAAATTTCACAGAAAAGAAATGAGTTTTCTTCAATCCTGGGGAAAATATTTCCTTGAGGAGTTTTTGCATGCCAAAAAATGTCGACATTAATGGCCAATGTAAATGGACCGTAAATAACCCTATACCTATTCCATAAATTTATTTCACGAAATGGAAAACATGTTTTTGACAGTTGTTTGGTTTCAATTAAGTGAATAGATTTTATATAAAAGTATACCCTCCCGGAAAGACAGGAAACGTATAAAATTATTTTTAAGCACCAACATCTCTGAGCTAAAAGTTCTTATAGGCCTTGTCATGATATGGCGGAAATCTATTAATAGAAATATTGGGGCTATATATATCTTTTTAAAGGACACATTTCTGTTATTGTTAATTCTTCGTTAATTTAAGACAGCTTATTGGACTTGAAAAAGGAAAAACAGTTTCGTAATTTTACTATGCTAACAATTTTGAGAACATAGTGATTCCATTGTATTTATGCTTCAAAACGTTGTTCCACTAAATTTTAATCTAAAAATAGAACATTACTCATAGAGCTATGACGTTTTCCGGTTTTAGAACATACAGCTAACTATAGGACAACCCCGGGGATGGTCTGCTCTTAATTTCTTTCACCCAGTTTGCATTGCAAGCTCACAATACATACAGTACAGCTGCAGACGATTCGATTTCTAGGAAAGAGGAAGGTCACGGCCTTGTTGGGTTGACTGTGTTAAAGACGTACATGTATATATATATACATGTATACAATTTTATATATATATATATATATATATATATATATATATATATATAATATTATATATATATGACGTGCTACTCTAGCAGGTCTCACATCATGCGACTTAAGGGTAAAACCTAAATATAAACGCATCTTTCCAAGTGAAAGCGGAGACATTATGAAGTTTTATATTTTGCTATGATTTAATTGGTTTGCCTAACACAAAATACAAACGGACTAACACATATGTTTTGGTACCTATATTATGTTTATGACAAACATTCAAACATAAGAATAAGAAGCTGAACTCACAGGACGGGTTTTCCCTTAAGAGTCTTAGACCCCGGTCTAGAACTTGCTCCCGTGGTTCCCGGCGAAATCCCGTCACCGTCGAGATCTCTCGAGGCGAGACTAGGTAGGATGTCGTAAACCACGGCGGTTTCCTCCGGTTCGTCCAGAAGCATGGCTCCGCTCTCTCGCCTCCGAGTCGACTTCCGCTTAGGCAGGGGCGGCGGCTGGTCGGAGGTCGTCGCGGGCGTGCCGGCCGTGAGCGACGCGGAGGATGCTGCCCTCTTCTTGTTGGTCTTCCTCTTGGCGCCGCCTTCGAACTTAGATTTCTGCGGTATGGTCGCGTAGGTGAGGTACGTCCCGTTTCGCGCGTACAGCTCCTCGTCCGGGAATTCCTCTTGGAACGGCAGCATCGGGTAGATCCGATTCTTTTTTTGAGTTATTTTGGGTGATGACGACGGGGATTTCGCGGAATACGTGTAATCACCTCCTATACCACTGTACGGACTCGTCAATGGAAAGTTACCGCCTTCGGGAACGCCATTTTCAGAGACGAGTAGCAGCCCGTTGAGCTGGTTGTTGCCGTTGGTGACGGGAGCAGCTTCCTGTTTGTCGACGTTGCCCTGTCTGGCCGCGGCCTCTTCCTCTGTGATGTTCTCGTAGATCGTGTCAGCCAGGCCCAGTGACGTCAGCGACTGGCTGCGGCTCGAATAGGCGTCCTCCATGACGAATATTTTGACGCTCGGGTCTTTGTCTTTCTTCTTCTTGGAAAACATTTTCTTGTAGATTAATCGACCCGCAAATCAGAAGCCAAGAAAAATACAAAAACGTATCCGACCTCGTCACATTCCCAGAAATGACTTCACGTGTCTATCCATCTACAGGGAATCAACATTATATCCAGGCTTAATCCAATAGGTTTCGGGCAAAATAGATGGATTTCGTCTCACTGGCTTGATATACTGCGTGTAGTCAATTGTTTATATTGAATCCTGCTCAGAGTACTGTAAGATTTAAAAGATTGAGCCGTATCTGAAATGAAACAATCAGCTTTTATTAAAAACAGGGATTTCAGCTTTTGACGACGCACGGGTGGAATTCATTGTACACAAACAACAGACATACAAGGTATCTATCTATATATATATATGTATCAGTCATACAAGCTATCTATATATAACAGTCATAAAAGCTATTTAATTAAATTTAATTTTTTAAAAAAGTGATCATTTATAACTTCTGCATATGGCCGTGTTAAAATACAAGATTAACTTATGTAACAATGACAGATCCCACTCCACTGATTGGTCGTATTGAGTCACGTGGTTAGTGACGTATATCAAATTGCCTTTTTACGGACATTTATGGTTAGTGGTTTACGCACACCTACGCTATATTCGTTTAGAGCAGGGGTGTGCAACATTTTCCAACGTTGGGCCACATGTGAACTTTGTAACAACAACGAGGGCCAATACCCGTAAAAATGCACTCTTGATAACTTTAGTAAAGTTACTTAAGTACAGTCACTCAAATTGTAAATACATTTGAAAATAAAAACATGATATTTTAAATATTGTATTATTTTATTAATGAGATACTTGGAATTTAGAATGTTTCAATAGTTTATCAATATCTGCTCTGACTGATGAGGTAGCAACTCGAAGACAAGTGTTAATCTGTGAGCTGACTTCTGTATTTATTTTTTGTAAATTTCATTCTGGAAAAATTTAAAATAAAGACGCAGCATATTTGCCGACTTACGTAATATTCTGGGTGCTGGGCGATCGAGTACACAGCTGTATACTCGCTCGTCCACTTCCGGTTATCGTAAGTTTCTAAAATTGAAGAGCGTAGTAAGCGATAATATTATAGAGTTTCAGATTGCCGCTTCGAAATTGTTGAAGCGATATCCTAAGAAACGGCATTCTACAATCTAGTGACCTACAGTCCGACATTGCAATTTACAAAGCACAACATGGCAGCGCTATAGTGCGCTAGCGTTATGCAACCCATCTCTAATATGGAAAACGATAAAAAATACTATAGCCGTTTAGCAATATTTAAAAGTATACGAATTATTAAAGTGCGCGAGTATAAAAATCAAATATGATTGGCGGGCCACATGAACTGGTCTCGCGGGCCGGATTTTGGCCCTCGGGCCGCCTGTTGCACACCCCTGGTTTAGAGTTTAGCGTTACATTGCGTGAAATGGATTACGTACACTTACGCTTATGATGGGTGGAAAAATTGAACGAGGTCGGAAAACACCACTGGTGAAATTTTATTAACCTATCAAAGAAATTATATTATTATTATTATTATTATTGTTATTATTACAAGCCTGTGACGTCAGAGTAAGGGAGACACCGATCCAATCCGAAATGAGGCTGACAATTTTTTTTATTTTTTACGTGAAAAATTTAAAAAAAAACAGGTTTAATTAAATATTTAGAGAGTTTCCGCTATGTAATTTTCACCAATGTGTATTATTAGGTTTATCTAGGACTGATTTCATTGGAAAAATATCATTTTAAGGTTTTTCTAATTTTTCTATTGGTCCTTAAAAGCTCATTGTGCGAAATTTGTGTTTTCCATTCCTTCCGGTTTGTTGTAGCTCCATGACAATCTTGCGTCTTTAATTGATTGCACCTCGTCAAGTTTCTCTCAATCTGTCTGGTCTCCCCCTCGCCCTCTGGTTGCCATGTTTGCCAGTTCCATCGGAGAACAGTTATTAAGTTTCTTTGTGTCTAAAACTTTCGTTTATGTAATTTTGGTTTTACAGGTCATAAATCCCCCTTTACCTGTATCACGTGACCACATACGTAAAACTTCATCCGGGGACCTAACGCCTTATGCGCCTTAATTGTGTGTTGGCGATGACGCCTAATGCGCCTTAATTGTGTGTTGGGTGAAACAAGTTCAAAAGTATTCTCGCCGCTGTGACTGGGGACAAGTTCGACAATCCAAACATTTGGTCATCAACACGAGCTGAAATTGTGGCGCCTGGGGCGCCGTGTCGAGCTGCTGGCGAGGGCGCTGTGTGCCCGTCAACGAGGACACCGGGAAACGCCAGTGGGCGGGGAACGGCGATAAGTGGCCATGTTGCAGTTTGATTCAAATGTTGTGACGGATTTGAGGACAACTTTGATTGCGTACAGCCATGTTGGCATGACGTCAGAGGACGTTTGTTACAGATTGGCTGGTTGCCACATGTGACAATGACGCTAATGCATACATTAGCAGATTCAATTTGAAAAATAAGGATAAGAAAAAGAAAAGGAATAAAAAAAATAAAAATAAATGGAAATTAAAATTTACCTGAAAGTATAAATTGGTGTTAAGTTAATGAAATGAAAATCATAACAGCGTCGTAAAATGACTAGTCATACTGTTAATTTGAGATTAACATTTTTTTTATTTTACACATGCAAATACAATATATATATACATAAATATATATATTTGGCTATTTTAAAAAGTGTAATTTCTCACGCTCTTAAGAACCCCTTGTTTTGTTTTTCTGTTTTAAAAAAAATTATAAGTAACGGGCGGTGTTACAGACGAACGCAACTAATGAGGGATTTGAGATCTGAGGATTATCTTCTCCTGTTAACCGAGCTGAGCGATTTAAAAGTATCTATGGCCTACAGGGAGTATATAGCTTTTCGCTTTAAAAAACAGTGTGTGTGTGTATGTGTGTGTGTTGGTGGGTGTGAGAGGGGGGGGGGAATTTTTCATTTTACTTCTTTTGATCGTTGGAAAATCTGACCGTTGGGAAAAGTGAGTGAATTCGAGACAACATGTAGAAATTCGGAAGTCCACAAGGTTAATGGGGTACAGGTTTTTCGGGGCCCTAGCTCACCCACGGGGAGGGGTGGTTGTGTAGCTATGGGGGAACAGGGGGGTTGGGGCCCTAGCTCACCCACGGGGGGTGTGTGTTTGTAGCTATGGGGAACAGGGTGTTTGGGGCCCTAGCTCACCCACTGGGGTGTGTGTTTGTAGCTATGGGGGAACAGGGTGTTTGGGGCCCTAGCTCACACACGGGGGTGTGTGTTTGTAGCTATGGGGAACAGGGTGTTTGGGACCCTAGCTCACTTACTTGGGGGGGGGGTGTAACTGCTAGAAGAGCATTAAGCAACCCTAAATCTGTCCGTTTAAACAAGGACAGTGTAGTGGGTATCCCTAAATCTGTCCGTTTAAACAAGGACAGTGTAGTGGGTATCCCTAAATCTGTCCGTTTAAACAAGGACCGTGTAGTGGGTATCCCTAAATCTGTCCGTTTAAACAAGGACAGTGTAGTGGGTATCCCTAAATCTGTCCGTTTAAACATGGACCGTGTAGTGGGTATCCCTAAATCTGTCCGTTTAAACAAGTACCGTGTAGTGGGTATCCCTAAATCTGTCCGTTTAAACATGGACCGTGTAGTGGGTGCTCGGATCATTTCCAGTTAAATTCTTGTCTATAATTTTACACACGAAACAAAACAAAATGATCACTGATGCCGTACGTTTGACTCGCGCATAAAGAATAAAATAGGAACAGCCTTGACCGCCTGACATCGATGGAAATGATAGAATTTCGTTTTATTTTTTAAAAAAAGTTATTTTTAGCAAGGCATAGAATTTATAAAAAACCTTTGAAATCTAGAGAAAAATGGACGGCAAGAATATTCGTCTCATTTATAACTATTTACTATTTACACTTTTAAACAATTCTCTAGTTTAAAAAAAATAATAATTGCAATGGATAAGTTAAACAAGAAATAAAAACTGGTATGAGTATTTAAACGCAATTTCCAACAAGGAATTTCCGATTTTTAAATCCTTTATATTAACTCGTGGTGTCTGCGGCCGACCGACCGACCTTGTCGCCAAAACTTTTGCTCGATTTTTAACCCTATTGCTCGCAAGATAGCGAGCTGAAATTTTGCAGGCAGTTTCGTACCGATGATAAAAACAATGTATCAAAATTTCAGATCGATCGCATGTACCGTAATTAAATTATTGATTTTTTAGATTATTTTATTTATTCCTATGTATCATGCTATTTTTTGAGATAGAGCGTCGTGGTGCGTATTATATTGAACAACCTTTCTGTCGCGCAATAAGGTGCGTATTTTATTGACAGCTCTTTTTATAAACATATTCCTGATCGGTGCGCATTATAATAAACATGTTTTACGACACAACTGCAATTTTGTATTTCTGGATGGTCTGGCGCTGCGTATTATAATGAACATTCTTTTAATTACTTCTCGTACATAAAGGATTTATAGTCAAAAACTTAGTTTTTTACGGGTTTTTCTTATTAAATCCTTTATATTAACTCGTGGTGTCTGGTTGACTGCTTGCTTGTTTGCTTGTTTGTTGAAAAAACTTTGAATCGAATTTTAACCCACTTCCTCCTAAGCTGGTGAGCTGAAATTTTGCAGGCAGACTCGTGTCGATGATAAAAACGATGTATCAAATTTTCAGATCGATCGCATGTACTGTAATTAAATTATTGAATTTTTAGTTTTTTTATTTATCTCTATTTATCATGTTAAATTTTTGAGATAGAGTGTCGCGGTGCGTATTACATTGAACGACCTTTTTATTAATACTTTCCTGTTGCGCGATTTGGTGCGTATTATATTGACAATACTTTTTATAAACATATTCCCGATCGTAGCGCATTATATTAAACACGTTTTACGAGACATAACTAAAATTTTGTATTTTTGGATTCTCTTGGGCTACGTATTATAATGAACATTCTTTTAGTTAGGTCTCGTACATAAAGAATTTAAATTAAAAAACTTGGTTTTTAACGTTTTTTAAAATTTAACCCTTTACATTAACTTGTGGTGTCTGCTTGCTTGTTTGTTTGTTTGTCGAAAAAACTTTGGATAGATTTTTAACGCACTTTCTCGTAAGCTAGCGAGCTGAAATTTTGCAATCAGTTTCATGCCGATGATAGAAACGATGTATCAAAATTTCAGATCGATCGCATGTACTGTAATTCAATTATTGAATTTTTAGTTTATTTTATTTATCTCTATGTATCATGTTATTTTTTGAGATAGAGTGTCGCAGTTCATATTATATTGAACAAACCTTTCTTTCGCGCAATAAGGTGCATATTTAATTGACAACGCTTTTTATGAACAAATTCCTGATCGGTGAGCATTATATTAAACATGTTTTACGACACATAAATACCAATTTTGGATGGTCTTGCGCTGCGTATTATAATGAACATTCTTTTAGTTATGTCTCGTTCATAAAGGATTTATAGTCAAAAACTTGTTTTTTTTACGGGTTTTTAAAAATTAAATATTCCTCAGTTATTTGTGTGACATTTGGAATACGGTAAAATTCAAAATTAAAAATCATAGTGTTTTTAAAGAGCAATGTAAAACGGATGAAGAATATAACATTAACTTATCCCAGGGACAGGGTTAGTGGTTTGTTGCAGGTACTTTTTTCTAAATATGTTTATTGAATCTTAACCAAAAATGGAACAAATATCCACGAAGATGCCGAATCAAACACATGAGAGTGATAAACTTTCAGAAACTCTACTTTTTTTTAATGAGCTATTTGAATGTAAATTTAAGCGTAGGTCAAAGGGTGGGGAGATGGATAGATGGATGGATGGATGGATGGATGGATGGATGGATGGATGGATGGATGGATGGATGGATGGATGGATGGATGGATGGATCTAGACCAAACTTGGTTTCAGCATAACTTTATCATCGACATTAAAATACTTTTGGGAAAAGAACTCATAATATCCATTTCTTCGGGACAGAAAATCGTCATAGGAGGTTTCACAACAAAATAGTGTTACATTTGGATTACATGTTAAATGGCTCAGATCAATGAGTCATGAAGAGATTATAAGCGTTGTATTGGTAAAACTTTTAGGAAAAGAATTCTATCAGATTACTGGGTTTTCTAAACAATGGGATATTTTTGTGAATGATTTTCAATCTGGGGTACTTGTAGCCATGGAATATGGGATCATTTGGGGGAAAGGGATCCTATCGGGACCGAAATAATGACAAAATTACTGCAATTATACCAAGAGTTTCCTTTAAAATTTAGTGACGTAACACTTTTTTTAATAAAAAAAGGACCCTTGTTTAATTTCATATCATAAGTAAAATTCTGTCTTGCTCTATTTCTGAATGGTGACCTTAGATATTCTTGGTAAATGAGCTAGTATTTTAATGACGGGCGTTAGTAGAATGGAACTTTCGTCAAGTAATTCTAGTCAACAGGATCTTCAGTTGCGGTATCAACTGTGTGGCGGAATGTGATCTTCAGTTGCGGTATCAGCTGTGTGGCGGAATGTGATCTTCAGTTGCGGTATCAACTGTGTGGCGGAATGTGATCTTCAGTTGCGGTATCAGCTGTGTGGCGGAATGTGATCTTCAGTTGCGGTATCAACTGTGTGGCGGAATGTGATCTTCAGTTGCGGTATCAACTGTGTGGCGGAATGTGATCTTCAGTTGCGGTATCAACTGTGTGGCGGAATGTGATCTTGAGTTGCGGTATCAACTGTGTGGCGGAATGTGATCTTCAGTTGCGGTATCAACTGTGTGGCGGAATGCACTATACATCCTAACAAATGTTCCCTCTAAGATTCGTTGGTCGGTGAGCAAAGTAAAATAAACTCTTGTGCAAAGTTGCTCAGCATCCGTTGTGTGTGTGTGTGCAATATTTTTACAAAATTTGCTACGCGGTAATTCTAAACTACTGCGCGGCGTCGGTTAGTTATCTGTTTAACAAATGTTGTAGTTGGTAAAGTAAACGTAGCGCGGCCCCACCCCACTGAAGACTTCCACAAAGACACTCCGCAGTTCATATAGATTCTGCAATTTGACAAGAGCTTGAAGCCAAATATTTCACCAATACATTCGAAGACCTATAATATATTAAAGATTGATTGTATAAAATTGTAAAAATTTAGATTTGCTTTTAGTAGACAGGCAATTGGTTGCTATTTCAAGTAAATACTTACTGGGAAAAATCTGGGAGATGAAGCAAGAAAAAGCCGCTGAAGTCACCAAGCCACCAAGAAGCCACCGAGTCACTATGAAGCCAGTGAGCCACAGAGAAGCCACTGAACCACTAAGAAGCCACCGAGTCACTATGAAGCCACTGAACCACTAAGAAGCCGCCGAGTCACTATGAAGCCACTGAGCCACTGACAAGCCACCGAGAAGCCACAGACCTACTAAGAAGCCACCGAGCCACTAAGAAGCCACATCCACCACTACAATCCGTTAATGAAAAAATCTCAGGGTTGAGGGGCGGCAACTCCCACTCGTCAAGAATGATGCGATGAGTTACCGAACCTGAGGTACACACCATCAGACACACGCCGGCACACAGACACACACACACACACATGCACACGCGCGCACATACAGACACCTGATCAGCGAACCAGGAAGGGCGTGAGGGTGAGATGGATGGAGGGAAGGAAGGGGTGGGATACAAGAGGTGGGGAAACTGGGAGGGTTGCCTTTTAATAAGCGTAAAAGGGGGTGGGGGGGAGATAGATGGAGGGGTTACAAAATTAGTCTATGCCATGGCGATTAATTACAGATGATGTAATTTGGTGTTCATTGATTGAGTTACCTCCCTTAAATCTTTAATTTTAATAGAAATGATTGGCAATGCAGATTCCATTGTGTCACTCGTCAAGAAACAAAAACACTAACTCCTAACCATAAGTATTTTGTGTTTTTTTTGTTTTAAATTAAAAAAAGGCCTACGTTGCGAAATATAATGATATCGTTGATATGAATGGCGTAAATGAAGATAAATATAATGGTTATATTCCTCAAAAGAATAAGTATGGGGAAAAGAAAGATAATAAGAATTCAGCCCTGGCTAAAGACTATGCTTGTCAAAAATAATAGCTATTATTATCACTGCAGTATTAATAATAATAATACAAGTAATTGATATAGCAAGGTATTCGACAAAAAGTCAAGGAACCTTCACTCACCGAAGCCAAACAATAAATGACATCAGCTAAGTCCAAGAAAATAAACAAAACAATCGGTATTGGCAATGATAAAATACATCTTAATTCTCAACAGCGATCAGCATAGACATGTCACAATGTATCAAAAACTACTTTAGCGCAGCTTTGTCACAAAGGCAAGTCTGACAAAAATAACGATATGCGTAGCTATGCCACAAAGGCAAGACTTACAAAAACAACGATATGCGTAGCTATGTCACAAAGGCAAGACTTACAAAAACAACGATGTGCGTAGCTATGTCACACAGGCAAGACTTACAAAAACAACGATGTGCGTAGCTATGTCACAAAGGCAAGACTTACAAAAACAACGATGTGCGTAGCTATGTCACAAAGGCAAAACTTACAAAAACAACGATGTGCTTAGCTATGTCACTATTGTGGAGGACCCGGGTTGGGATAATTGAGAACATTGGGTTAAATATTTGAGAGGGGAGCGGACGGTAGGTAGGCGACGTACCTGAAATGTAATGATGCGCTCAGACAAAGACCGGAAATGAAAGTATTCCGGCATCTCCTCCAGCTACGGAACGTTTGGTTGTAAGAAGCTAGGGGTAGACGGTGGTGTGGAACAATGTCAGCATTGTTAAGACATTTTTTAGTGCCTGTGAACAAGACTAAAGGTTAGAGATCATTACGGGCGACCGGGGGAACATAAGACGCTAATCACTGGACGTGGGTTAGGGAATGAAAGACTGAGAATTTTATTGCTCACACTAGGGGTGCGTACTCGGGTGTCAGCCAAATACCTTGGGACAGTAATATAAGGAAAGGACGGTAGGAGACAGGACAGAACAACCCACCACGGGGTATGGGCGTAGGGAAGGGGGGGCAAGGGGGGCATTTGCCCCTCCCCTTACATTTGAGAAAAAAATGTCATAAAATGTCATAAAATTGTTACAATAAAACTGAACTAAATTTCCTGAAAGTTTATTACATGGAAGACAATTTACATTTATCAAACATAAAAAAGAATTATATCTGCAAGTATAACTGATTACATTACTGATTGTTCTTAATATTCCAGTTGTTTAACAATTTCTTTAACATTTTCAGCTAAAATCCGCAAGCTTTTATATTTTTGTGACCATCTAGTTTCACATAGCAAAGGAACATTTAGAATAAGTTTTCTTTGCTGATTACTTTATCGGAAAATACACTATAATTTACTTAATTGTTCCTATTGTGTTTCGTACAACATTCACATTATTTAAAGCGTTCACAACAAGATTTAGTTTGCAATGAACTGCAATGCTGCTTTTGGGTATTTTTTTTTCTAATTATTGCTTGGACTCTTCCTTTTTTACCTGCCATTGTAGAACATCCGTACTATCCTTGACCAACAAGCTTTGTCATATTTAATCAAAATTCTAATGAATTAGTAATGATGGTGTTGGCTAAACCTTCAGCTGTTCTATTGACAATTGGAATATATCCCATGAATTATTCTGTGACCATCATTTTCCCATTTTGTTCTTTGACAAATCTAACACCAAGTGACATCTGCTCAATGCCTCCTGAAATGTCATTTGTCTCGTCGGCAAGTATAGAAAACGCAACTGAATTATTTGGTTCACGAACAAGGTCTTCACGCAAGAGAGAAACACAAATTTCGATTATAGTGTTTTGCGTAGTTGCCGAGATACTCTCCGCGGTTACCCGTCAAAAGGGCCCCAGACAAAACGGCCCCGACATAACGGCCCCGGTCAAAACGGCCCCAGACAAATTGTTAACATATTTTAACAAAAACATTACTTTTTTTGGGTGCATTTTAAGCTTTCGTCAACTTTTTCACCCTTAAAAAAAGTGGTTAAATTGTAAAATTATTTCTTATGATATTATATTGTTTCTTTTAAACCAACAACCGTTATTGGTACCATTTCGCGTAAAGGCTATTAAATTCACTTTTGTGGTGTTATTATTATTGTTTATTGTAAGCTAAGCCTGACACTGAATAGGTGAGTAAAAATACGAATATATTTGATTGTAAATTTTACTATTAGTCCATCTATTAGTCCAGGGCCGTTTTGTCGGGGCCGTTATGTCGGAGCCCAATTGTCGGGGCCGTTTTGTCCGGGGCCGTTTTGTCGGTGAACCATACTCAGCACTACAAGAACCAATTGACAAACGATTACCAAGATCAGATTCAACACGAAACTCTAACAGTTCATACAAATTACCAGAATTTGATTCTGTTCCACGAAGTGCTAAAACATGCATGCAGCAAAATAGAATTATAAAAATGATGGGACCCAGTTTGTTGCGATTTTCTTGAATTTGTCTTCTAAATGATGAGTCCAACTGCTCATCTATAGAAACTGCTTTGGCTTCCAATAAAGCAAATAAAATTGCTTGCATCTTCATGAGAGCCTTTGTGCCATATTGTGCTTTGCAGGTTGCTACGTGCATCTTCATTGAAATCTTTATATTTTGTACATGGTTTGATGACAAATACCCACTGAACTCATAGTATTACTTTTTGCAGTAACAACACGCAATATTTGCAAAAGGCACCTATTAACATTTGCGAGTATACAAGCCACGGTGAATAGTCCGATAACCATGCATATCTAAAAACTAA
Organism: Ampullaceana balthica; assembly: GCA_944989445.1. Lineage (NCBI taxonomy): Eukaryota > Metazoa > Mollusca > Gastropoda > Lymnaeidae > Ampullaceana > Ampullaceana balthica. The sequence goes on along the minus strand of CALYLW010000172.1, from coordinate 1,309,918 downwards.
AAACTCTGTTTCCCTCACTGTCAGCTCTAAAATCATAATTTTTATCAATGGTCCAACAATCACGAATCAGCTGCAATTTCAACTTATTTGAAAGGTCGTATGTCCAGACATACCTTCCAATATCCAATTTAGGAAATGAATAAGTGTCAGCGACAATCAAATTAGGAACAGTTGCTTCAGTTGTGTCTGGCTGTTGAACGTGTCCTGTTGTCCTCAATGCCAATAATAAGTCAGATGCTGCAGCCGCCCCAAAATCTTCTAATAACGGCATTTCGGAATCCTGCGATTGGTCTACTTTTCAAATTTTTTTTAGCCTGTAAAAAAATTTCTGATATCCATCCTTGGTAATCCTGCAGTTTCTACACATATATTATTTCACAGCAAAATTCAATTTTCTCGTGAGAACTTAAGTTTTTAATTTATTAAATGCATTAATAAATGTTGTATTTTAGCTATTACAGCACTTTTTAAGTCTTATTAATTTCCAAGGCTTTTTTCAACCCTTATTTTATACTGAACTTGAATTTAATTGAAAATTGTACCTGTGTGGCATTGTCAGTTATCATAAAAAAAGTGGGATTTTTTGCCCCCCCCCCTGAAAAAATTCCTAGCGACGCCCATGCCCGGGGTAAGCGAGCAGGTTAGGGACATGCACAGGTTAGGGACATGTAGAGACCAGGACAGAGAGTAACCCACCACAGAGGAAACGACAGGCAGTGAGAGAGAGTCGTAGAGAGAGAGAGAGAGAGAGAGAGAGAGAGAGAGAGAGAGAGAGAGAGAGAGAGAGAGAGAGAGAGAGAGAGAGAGAGAGAGAGAGAGAGAGAGAGAGAGAGAGAGCAATTTTAGTAACCAGAAGTTATGCCTAATAAAGAGAACTGTTAGCATTAAAGCTGCCTTTGTGTTAATTAAGTATACGAGTTGAAGAGTCAAACAAGAAGTACGACGAAGGAGCTTTACACTATGTCACAATGGCAAGTCTGTAAAAAATACGCTTGTGCGTAGCTATGTCACAAAGGCAAGAATGCCAAAAAATAACAGCTCAGCAGAAGTTAAACTTTCCAAATCCAGGCCACCACCTGATGAGCGTACACTCACCCACACCTCACCCAGACCTCACCCACACCGCGCGTTCCACACGCCCCTGTCCCCCTCCCCTCATTCGTTTCACACCCAAAGATTTGGAGACAAAGAAAGTTATCGGTTACAGTTGGCTGGCATGTTATTTAGTGGTTCGCGGTCAGGTGGCTTAAAACAGGGTGTCCACAATGGCGTTGTCTACACTCACCACACACACACACACACACATGCGCGCACACTGCACACACAACAAAAAATGTGGTGCATGATGTGTAGTGGCCGAGGTACATAAACATACAGGCACGAAATCCTTGGAGTCGTTCGGGTGGGGTAAAGGTTGATGTGTGTGTGTGTGTGTGTGTGTGTGTGTTTCTTTGCGGGGTGAGTGTTTCGGGTCGAGTGGGGGCATAGGCCTGCGTCTAGACGCACGTGCAATACAGAATCAGCTGTTGGAAGCCGCGCACGTCTGCGAGCTAGATCAAGGGGAGGTAAACAAGGTCACAAGGGAAATAAGTGCTAGTAAATTTTAAAACTAAAATAAATATGTAATTTAAAAAAAACAAAACTTTGCATTATTTCATTAAAACATTTATGATTTAATTATTTCGTATTTCAAGGCAGTTCTGAAAATAATTAAAATAAAAAAAAATAATAAAAAAATAGAGTCACATTAAGGAAGCCAATAGGCATGCTCAAAAGTTTTGAAAAAAAATTGTAGGAACATGTGTATAGGAACATGTATATATGAACATGAAGACATGAGCGGATTTATAGGAACATATATACAGTAATATGTATTTAAGAACATGTATATAAGAACATGTATATAGGAACATATATATAGGAACATGCAGACAGGAGCGTATATATAGGAACATGTATATAGGACATGTATATAGGAACATGTATATAGGGACATATATATATAGGAATATGTATATAGGAACATGTATATAGGAACATGTATATAGGAACATGTATATAGGAACATGCAGAAAGGAGCGTATATATAGGAACATGTATATAGGAACATATATATAGGAACATGTATATAGGAACACGTATATAGGAACATGTATATTGGAACATGCATATAGGAACATGTATAAAGGAACACGTATATAGGAACATGTATATAGGAACGTGTATATAGGAACACGTATATAGGAACATGTATATAGGAACACGTATATAGAAACATGTATATAGGAACATGTATATAGGAACATAGTGGTGGCTAAAAACTTGTGAACGCTACATCACTTGCCCCATAGTCCGCCATGGACTGGAAAGGGGGTCATTTCATTCATTTTATATAGGAACATGTATACAGGAACATGTATATAGGAACACGTATATAGGAACACGTATCTGATATGCACTTATCAGTTTTAACAAACAAACTCAACGTGCAGTAAACGTATTTTAATATTTAACTGATTTCATTCTTCGCCTGTTACCTGTGAGTAAACAGATGTCAAGTTATGAAGCGGATGTAAGCTCTGTGATATTTGGCGGAAGCGATAAGGGCGGTCCATAAATGACGTCACGCACCTAGGGGGAGGTGGTCACCCAGTTGGTACCATTGCGTGACGATGGGGAGGAGGGTGTTTTTTAAAGATCTGTGACGTCACATCAAAACGCGCAGCTTTTAGAAAAACGTTCGAAAACAAAATATTTCATTGCTTACAATTTATCTCATGGCTTCACGTGTTACGATGTTAGAGTGAAGCCTAACACGAAATACATAAACAATGACAAAAATTTGATTTAAAACTAGGGCTGTGCCGGATTCAACTTTTTGAAATCCGGTCCAGCCGATTTCTGCCCTGATTTATGAAGTGAAATCCTCCCGGAGCCGCAGCCGGATTTGTAAAAAAAAATGGTCCGATTCCGGTTTTGCCGGAGTCGGAGACGAAATGCGGCACACCCCTATTTAAAACATTCTCATTTTCAAGTAGGAAATACGGCTTTTAAATAGGGCGGGGGGCAGGGGCGAAGCTTTGTGACGTCATATTTTAGTGGGGTCTAACTTTTTGTGACGACGTGTGAATAGGGGGGGGGTGAAGCTTTGTGACGTCATATTTTCGTGGGGTCTAACTTTTTGTGACGACTATTGACTAGGGGGGGAGGGGGGAGCGAAGCTTTGTGATGTCATATTTTAGTGGGGTCTAACTCTTTGTGACGACGTGTGACTAAGGGGGGGGGAGGGGGTAGAAAAATCGACCAAAATCATGTGACGTCATTTTAGGCCGGCCCCACAGAGTAGTTTTAACCTAACAATAGATTCTTATTTGTAACGCAACCCCTTGGTGAAGTCATGCAGTACCATTCACGGACACGAGGTCGTCTTTTTTTAATGACGTGACGTAATGTTAAGCATGGTTTGAGACCATCTGTCTGGGTATTTGTTCCAGCCAGCGATGAGATTAGATCGATGAGGATGAGGACGTCTGGGCATCAATCAACTTGAAGGGGAGATGGCGGGGGGGGGGTGATCACCTGGAACTTTTAGGTTTGAATATTTGGTTGACAGATTATAATCTTCTCCTGGCCAGCGATTGACATAGATTTTTGGAATGGTGTAGGTGTAATGAGGTCAAAGGTCTTCGTCGGTAATCGGGGGACTGGTTACCTGAGCAGATGATCAACGCTCTCCGTCGGTAAATGGGGGACCGGTTACCTGAGCAGATGATCAACGCTCTTCGTCAGTAATCGGGGGACCGGTTACCTGAGCAGATGATCAACGCTCTTCGTCGGTAATCGGGGGACCGGTTACCTGAGCAGATGATCAACGCTCTTCGTCGGTAATCGGGGGACTGGTTACCTGAGCAGATGATCAACGCTCTTCGTCGGTAATCGGGGGACTGGTTACCTGAGCAGATGATCAACGCTCTACGTCGGTAATCGGGGGACTGGTTACCCGAGCAGATCAATACGCAACTATGTTTAGGAAACTTGGAGAGTGCAAAGTCTTTTCACTCAGGTTGTTGGGGATGTATGTAATATATACATACATATATGTTATACAGACAAGGTATGTATGGGCCTGACAAGACATCACGGAACAACGAACGTTTCGGCAAAGAGCCTTCCTCAACGTGGACGCGGTGTTCGAGTGGCAGCGTGCTCGACTGGCGTACCGATGATCACGGGTTCGAATCCATGCCAAGGCAAGGATTTGTTCCCGGGGCCTAGGGCGTCCCTGAGTCACCCAACTCCGAATGGGTACCTAACACTAGTTAGGCGGCTTGGTAATGCGTGGAACCCACAAAGCCGTGGCCTGAACGCTGCATCACTTGCCAACAGATCATCTGTCATGGTCTGTGGACGCAATTATTTACTGCATAGAAGGAGCGTCTGTATTGATAAGATAAGATAAGATAACGAACAAATAGACTAAAAAATAAACTATAAAATGAAATGAAAACTAAGCTGTGGTGCGACCCTAAGCCAATAAAGCGCAATGCCGTACCCCACATAGACTGTTTAACATACTATATCTATTTATCTATAAGCCTTATTGCAATCTCACCCATATTTTGGAAATGTCTGTAAAGTGCTGTGAACCTAGGGTACAAAATAAATTAAATAATCGTATTGGTGAAAATGTATGTCGATGTGAATTTAAATGAAAACGATTCAAACTAAATTAATACAAATGTATTTTTTAAAATGTTTGGTAGAAAATATTTGCTAACATCTATACAAAAAAGAATATTAAAAAAAAACAAAAAACAAATAGAGCTCTACTTGATGTAGTCGGGTCATTTTATTATTATATGAGCTCACTCGATTTTCCCTGTTAAATAAATCACTTATGATACAACGTCCACACGTTTTTTCACTGTTTTTAAATCCCTAATATCAATTTCACCGTCTTGTCTTTCTGTCTGTCTTTCGTGGTCCCGTGGAAAAACAAAAGTAAATAAAACAAACCCGTAAAAACAAAGCTTTTGACTATAAATCCCTTATATGTGAGACATAACTAAAAGTATTGATTATGTTCAAACGCGACAAATATTTACAGACTGAATCTGTCTTAACTCCCCTTTGCTTTTAACCCGGGGGAGGGGGGTGGGGTGGGAGAGGGGAAAGGTCTTGTCACCGATCACTGAACCGAGCTCAGCGTGACACGCAAAATGTAAACAAAAGCACGCCGGTACACCTGGTTAAAACACGAGATGTGTTCACCTATGCCTGGGGTGGAGTCAAGTGATCCGTAAAATGTAAACGATAGCGAGCGCTACATATAGTTTATACAGATAAACAAAAAATGCATTAATTTAAAAACTGTACGTTCGATCGATCTGAAGTTTTGATACGATGCATTGTTAGGTGACAAGGGTCCGTGTGCCAAATTTCAGCTCGATGGCATGACGGAAAGTGGGTCATTTTTTACTTCTGTTTTTCCGCGGTGCCAAAGACAGAGAGAGACGGCGGTGAAGTTAATATAAGGGATTTAAAAAAACAACCCGTAAAAAAACAAGTTTTTGACTATAAATCCTTTATGTACGAGAAGTAACTAAAAGAATGTTCATTATAATACGCAGCGCCAGACCATCCAGAAATACAAAATTGAAGTTGTGTCGTAAAACATGTTTAATATAATACGCACCGATCAGGAATATGTTTATAAAAAGAGCTGTCAATAAAATACGCACCTTATTGCGCGACAGAAAGGTTGTTCAATATAATACGCACCGCGACGCTCTATCTCAAAAAATAGCATGATACATAGGAATAAATAAAATAATCTAAAAAATCAATAATTTAATTACGGTACATGCGATCGATCTGAAATTTTGATACATTGTTTTTATCATCGGTACGAAACTGCCTGCAAAATTTCAGCTCGCTATCTTGCGAGCAAGTGGGTTAAAAATCGATCAAAAGTTTTGGCGACAAGCAAGCAAGCAAGCAAGGTCCGCCGCAGACACCACGAGTTAATATAAAGGATTTAAAAAAACAACCCGTAAAAAACCAAGTTTTTGACTATAAATCCTTTACGTATGAGACGTAATTAAAAGAATGTTCATTATAATACGCAGCGCCAGACCATCCAGAAATACAAAATTGCAGTTGTGTCGTAAAACGTGTTTAATATAATGCGCACCGATCAGGAATATGTTTATAAAAAGAGCTGTCAATAAAATACGCACCTTATTGCGCGACAGAAAGGTTGTTCAATATAATACGCACCGCGACGCTCTATCTCAAAAAATAGCATGATACATAGGAATAAAAAAAATAATCTAAAAAATCAATAATTTAATTACGGTACATGCGATCGATCTGAAATTTTGATACATTGTTTTTATCATCGGTACGAAACTGCCTGCAAAATTTCAGCTCGCTATCTTGCGAGCAAGTGGGTTAAAAATCGATCAAAAGTTTTGGCGACAAGCAAGCAAGCAAGGTCGGTCGGCCGCAGACACCACGAGTTAATATAAAGGATTTAATAAAAACAACCCGTAAAAAAACAAGTTTTTGACTATAAATCCTTTACGTATGAGACGTAACTAAAAGAATGTTCATTATAACACGCAGCGCAAGACCATCCAAAAATACAAAATTGCAGTTGTGTCGTAAAACGTGTTTAATATAATGCGCACCGATCAGGAATAGGTTTATAAAAAGTGTTGTCAGTAAAATACGCACCTTATTGCGCGACAGAAAGGTTGTTCAATATAATACGCACCGCGACGCTCTATCTCAAAAAATAGCATGATACATAGGAATAAATAAAATAATCTAAAAAATCAATAATTTAATTACGGTACATGCGATCGATCTGACATTTTGATACATTGTTTTTATTATCGGTACGAAACTGCCTGCAAAATTTCAGCTCGCTATCTTGCGAGCAAGTGGGTTAAAAATCGATCAAAAGTTTTGGCGACAAGCAAGCAAGCAAGGTCGGTCGGCCAGAAATACAAAATTGAAGTTGTGTCGTAAAACATGTTTAATATAATGCGCACCGATCAGAAATATGTTTATAAAAAGAGCTGTCAATAAAATACGCACCTTGTTGCGCGACAGAAAGGTTGTTCAATATAATACGCACCGCGACGCCCTATCTCAAAAAATAGCATGATACATAGGAATAAATAAAATAATCTAAAAAATCAATAATTTAATTACGGTACATGCGATCGATCTGAAATTTTGATACATTGTTTTTATCATCGGTACGAAACTGCCTGCAAAATTTCAGCTCGCTATCTTGCGAGCAAGTGGGTTAAAAATCGATCAAAAGTTTTGGCGACAAGCAAGCAAGCAAGCAAGCAAGGTCCACCGCAGACACCACGAGTTAATATAAAGGATTTAAAAATGAACCACTTCCCGTGATCCTATCAAGTTGAAATTTTGCACATAGACTTTTGTCACCAAAACATTCTATCAAAATTTCATATCGATCGAATGTACTTTAATTAAATTAATTAATATTTAGATTATCTATATGTATCTCTATGTGGCATGTAATTGTTTGTGCTAGACTGTCACAAGGTGCGTATGCTATTGAACATAATCAATACTTGTTAGTTATGTCTGATATATAAGAGATTCATTTTCAAAAAAAAATGTGTTTAAGTGATTGTTTAATTTTCCATTTAGCTGTGAACATTAGTTTATAGTAATAATAATAATAAATTGATTATTTATATAGCGTTGTATCCCAGTAAGGAACTGGGCTCACAGCGCTTTACATGAAAGAAATAACATACTTATAAGTATTAAATTAACATTCATATCACAACAAACACACACAATTACAATACATTATACATAAGCTACGTTAATCATTTACAAGAAATGTTGTTTCATCAATTTTAAAAATAAATTTTGAAAAGATGTGTCTTAAGTGCAGTCTTGAAGGACTTGGTTATAGTCCCACGGGTTTCAAGGCTTTTATAGTTTTAAATATTTCTCTATTTTATTACTAGATGGACCATAATCCGAGTTTCACGGCCACCATTTGGCAATTATCAAATTATTTTTCGATGATTCGTTTGTCAATGAATGACTTGTCGCCCAACCAAATTAGCACTGTGTCAACACACTTGACCAGACAGCCTCCAGGTCACTAGTAGCAAGTAAGCACACAGTACAAGCTGTCAATGATCTCCACATCATCTAATCGGATTTAACAACTCATCGCTGACCCTAGACACTCTCAGACCAAACTTGTTGGTGATTCACCCGGCCGCGTCCCACCACCGAGGCCTGGCGTCCTGGACTGAGTGACATAGAGACAGGTGGATTGACAGCTGTGAACACACTGACATGCTAACTTGCAGTATGGAGGTTATCTTTTTTGGTTTTTTTAACACTCAAGTGTTGCTGAAAGTTGGAGCTGAGGCAAATTTTGCAGTCAATATCGCGTTTCACTCAATCAGGTTTAGTCTCACATAAAATTGAAACGACCGCCTGTCGTAAACCTCTAGGCGGGGCACATTTTTTTGGTTTGACATGACATGACATATACACGTAATCCAATGGTCGAGATAACCTGATCTCTTCATTAAAAGACAAAATGTGGGTGAGACTGCAATCAGTTTTTGTTATGAAAACATATATGCTATTTAAACACCGTATGTGTAGGCCATACAGGACGTCACTGAACAACGAACGTTGCGACAAAAAGACCTCCTCAACGATTAAATAGACACAAAAAACCCCAGCAATTTTACTTTAACAGGGTTTAATGGCTATGAATATGTGTAGTTTGTTCGCCCCGTTCTCATATGTATCGTTTGTGATTTATATGATAGCTTGGAGCATCCAATTTTTGTTATAACCGCCTTCATTAAATAAAGCTAATGTAATCATTATTATATATTTATGATTTTTGATTATTAATTAGCGACATTAATATAAACAAAAAGGAATGAAAAGATTTCTCCGAGAACGTCATTGTGGTAAAATTATGATACTTTATTAAAAATTTGTTTTTGTCTAATGTTTGTAAAGAACAGCTGTTTCCATAACTTAAGTACATTCTGCGGACCCATCGGGGCCAACTCACACAGTGCTAGACGCCTTCGTACTCACAGGTCATCTCTAGCTTCCCACAGGTCATCTCTAGCTTCCCACAGGTCATCTCTAGCTTCCCACAGGTCATCTCTAGCTTCCCACAGGTCATCTCTAGCTTCCCACAGGTCATCTCTAGCTTCCCACAGGTCATCTATAGCTGCCCACAGGTCATCTCTAGCTGCCCACAGGTCATCTCTAGCTGCCCACAGGTCATCTCTAGCTGCCCACAGGTCATCTCTAGCTGCCCACAGGTCATCTCTAGCTGCCCACAGGTCATCTCTAGCTGCCCACAGGTCATCTCTAGCTGCCCACAGGTCATCTCTAGCTGCCCACAGGTCATCTCTAGCTGCCCACAGGTCATCTCTAGCTGCCCACAGGTAATCTCTAGCTGCCCACAGGTCATCTCTAGCTGCCCACAGGTCATCTCTAGCTGCCCACAGGTCATCTCTAGCTGCCCACAGGTCATCTCTAGCTTCCCACAGTCATCTCTAGCTTCCCACAGGTCATCTCTAGCTTCCCACAGGTCATCTCTAGCTGCCCACAGGTCATCTCTAGCTTCCCACAGGTCATCTCTAGCTTCCCACAGGTCATCTCTAGCTGCCCACAGGTCATCTCTAGCTGCCCACAGGTCATCTCTAGCTTCCCACAGGTCATCTCTAGCTTCCCACAGGTCATCTCTAGCTTCCCACAGGTCATCTCTAGCTTCCCACAGGTCATCTCTAGCTGCCCACAGGTCATCTCTAGCTGCCCACAGGTCATCTCTAGCTTCCCACAGGTCATCTCTAGCTTCCCACAGGTCATCTCTAGCTTCCCACAGGTCATCTCTAGCTGCCCACAGGTCATCTCTAGCTTCCCACAGGTCATCTCTAGCTTCCCACAGGTCATCTCTAGCTGCCCACAGGTCATCTCTAGCTGCCCACAGGTCATCTCTAGCTTCCCACAGGTCATCTCTAGCTGCCCACAGGTCATCTCTAGCTGCCCACAGGTCATCTCTAGCTGCCCACAGGTCATCTCTAGCTTCCCATGGTAAGACAAGATATTAATCCATAAAATTTACCACGTGAAACGCCCGCAAGACACCAAATTTGAAAAAAAAATTACATGTAGTAGGATAAATAGCATTAATCCACAGCTCTGAAGCTTTACCGCAATCCTCGTCACATGTTCGTTGATTTGTTTTGTAATTTCAAGCCTAGCAAAACTGCTTTTTAATCTAACCAAGGTGGTCGTTAATTTTGTTTCGTTATTCCGATTCTAATTAAACAAACGCAGTTAAAGTTTCAGGTTAAAAATATGGAGAGAAGTGCTTGTTCCATAAATACTATTCGACATGGCACTCGATATATTCACAAATTTATTGATTTAAATAACGGAAAATAAAGACACGGCCTTAAAATGTTCAGTGAGTGATGGGTAATAACGTCTTCTTTGCTGCGCATTTGGTGCGCACGCTTGCAGTAAGCGTGGAGTTAGAATGCTTCATTGTGGCGCGAGTCGGTGTCGGAATACAGTAGAAAAATAAATATTAGTCAATATCCCAATCCCAATCGTTGCCCGTTCAATGCATTGTGAAAAAATGTGTCCACAGGAATTTAGTTCTATAACAGAGCTTTAGAAAAAAGAAGTCCAAAATTGAAATTAAAAAAGAAAAATTATTTTAAAAAAACTATTGTATGAAAATGACTAAGTATTAATTTTCTATTGCCGAACATGTAACACCTCTATGCACGCAGACTATCATTTGGCCAGTTATTAGATTGAGTCGAGCGTATGGATGGGGACCATGTGATTGATGGTGAAGACTCCCCCTCTCCCCAGCCAACGCCAATTAGGCTGACCAAGATGTGGACTTTGGGCGCCGTGGTATTACTATGCTGACATGAGACCTACATTCTAGGATGCAAGGTCAGTGACCGCGAAAGGTAGCAAGCAAAGTGTTACTGTGTTAGCAAGGATTCTTAGAAATATATGAGAACATACTCTTGTATTTTAAAAGAATTCTAATATAATATAATACAATATTATATATATATATATATATATATATATATATATATATATATATATATATATATATATATATATAATTTTAAAAATATAGCCAGCCTCTGACAAAAATTAAGGAAATAGTATTGGCTCATGAAATTGTTTGTAATAAATATAGTTAAGATGAGAATATTACGATTATACAGTTTATGCATTGTTCTCTATCTTTTACCTTTGATCAAATGTGTGTGGCAGGATTTTAATATATTATGTAGGTATTGAGTTACTTCGAAGTAGTCATTTTACAATCGTTCTTTATAGGTTGGTAATTTTGTTGTTGGTAATTTTGTTGTTGGTAATTTTGTTGTTGGTAATTTTGTTGTTGGTAATTCTGTTGTTGGTAATTTTGTTGTTGGTAATCTTCTTGTTGGTAATTCTGTTGTTGGTAATTCTGTTGTTGGTAATTCTGTTGTTGGTAATTCTGTTGTTGGTAATTTTGTTGTTGGTAATTTTGTTGTTGGTAATTTTGTTGTTGGTAATTTTGTTGTTGGTAATTTTGTTGTTGCTAATTTTGTTGTTGGTAATTTTGTTGTTGGTAATTTTGTTGTTGGTAATTCTGTTGTTGGTAATTTTCTAGTTGGCTGCCTTCCCTTTGGTCATTTTCTTTTTGGCTAATTTCTTGTTTGCAATTTTCGATTTGGTCATTTTCTCGTTGTCAATTTGCTTGTTGGTCGTTTTATTTTGAAAATGTTCTTGTTTACTCTGACATTTCGATCGTGTGAAACAAGCCGTTTATAAACTGCTCATATTGTTGCCATCAGTGCTCATCACTGATATATAAAGGTCAATAAGTAAACCATAAGTATAGTTAAAAACAAAATAAATATAAAGCATGATAACAATAGAGATAAAAATTGTCCTTGCTATAGCAGTTGACCAATTTTAATAACCACCGCCAACAAATTCCAGAAAATGACAGTAAAACTAGATCAAAATTAAATTAAGCCAAGAATTTCCTCATCCCTTTATCACCGATCCTGACTGCACCACCGATGCAAGGAAGGAATGTGTTAGCTGCGGACAAAATAAAATCAGAGAATCTATAAAAATACATATCAGAGGGAATCTGCTGAATATAAATATAGGCTACTCACTTTTTAATGACTTAGAAGGACAGGTGAACAGACGGTACAAAAGTTAACAGCTTCCATAAAAACCGCACATATACCATTTTCTTATCTTATCTATTACAGACACCCCTTCAATGGACAATTGGACAAAATGAATATATACCGCATGCAGAAAAATGTGGGACAGTGACACAGAAATATTAGTACCTCAAAAGCAAACGCATGTGGTAATGCTGACACAGAAAAATTAAGAATAAAACTTAATTTAAAACAATATTCTGGATTGTATATGGAAACCAAAACAACTAATTATTTATTTTTTTGAAAAGGACAGCAAAACAAGCCAGGAATTTAAAATAACGTTAGATCTGTTCTCTTGGGGCATGGGTAATTCAAGCAATTATGATGTTATAATAATGAGCCCTATCAGACAGATGAGAAGCCGAAAGACTTTAAGTGGACCAAGTGTTAGGCCTTCGTCTGGGCCCATGTAAGCAATCCTCCACTGACTCTATCCGCCATTTGGTTCATTAGAAAGGTACAAGCTAGAAAAGGTTAAAGCATTAATCACCAGTATCTATTCTAACATATGTACAGTTCAACGTGTATTTTTCAGGTATAGTTATATTTTGAATGAAAATTGTTGCCAAATTGAAAAAAAAATATGTCTCAGCTCATCTTTGGCAAAGATATTTATACTTCAAAATAAAATAGAAACATCACAAGAATTTTTTTATTTGAAACTATTCTTTTCATTTATTTATTTTTAGAACTATTTTTTTTGCCTTAATATTAAAATAAACAGTTATGTCCGCATTTGTCTAAAGAAAATCAGCAACTGCTTCTGTGTGCGATTCTTGGCGCAACCATTTCTCGCGGTGCGCAATTTTATGTGTTTGCAACTGTCGGCGATTGAAGTTTTTGCGTCAGCAGACATTATTGTGCACACGTATTTGTTTACGCGTTCATAACGTTATGTGCGCTGATTTGACAACGAAGATAAAACTATAATGCACAATTGTGTGTTAGTTTGTTATCCTAAAAGACTCGGATACAATCACTTACGTGTTTTTTGCCGGGTTATGTGCCTTTAGTTAATGGAGTTTATTTAAGACTTTTGTGTGTGTGTCAAAATGAAGGTGCATTTTTATTTCGAAATATTCTGTGATAATAAAAAACCCCGTAAAAAAACAAGTTTTTCACTATAAATCTTTTATGTACGAGAAGTAACTAAAAGAATGTTCATTATAATACGCAGCGCCAGGCCATCCAGAAATACAAAATTGCAGTTGTGTCGTAAAACATGTTTAATATAATGCGCACCGATCAGGAATATGTTTATAAAAAGAGTTGTCAATAAAATACGCACCTTATTGCGCGACAGAAAGGTTGTTCAATATAATACGCACCGCGACGCTCTATCTCAAAAAATAGCATGATACATAAGAATAAATAAAATAATCTAAAAAATCAATAATTTAATTACGGTACATGCGATCGATCTGACATTTTGATACATTGTTTTTATTATCGGTACGAAACTGCCTGCAAAATTTCAGCTTGCTAGCTTACGAGCAAGTGGGTTAAAAATCGATCCAAAGTTTTGGCGACAAGCAAGGGCGGGCGGCCGCAAGGGCGGGCGGCCGCAGACACCACGAGTTAATATAAAGGATTTAAAAACAGGAACAAACAGCTGAACTAAACAAATACTTAAAAACTTATAAAAACACGACGGTCCTCACATAGATTCTGATGATCACCCATAAAAACCAGATCCAGTCTCTTAGCGTGAACACAGAGGCTTCGCCTCGGTCCCAAAAAACTCCCCTCTTGTTGGCAGAGATCCTCGGTAGCGCATGGTCCCCCAAAATTTGTTATGTGGAGAAGATATGAGGGAAAAAAAAACAACTATCACAAAATATATCGCGACGCCTCCGTGCGCACCAAGGTTTCAAATTTTCGGGAATTACAACTTCAAACACTGCGAACATGTCTCGACATCTATGAACATCAAATCAGCTATAACTCCAACGATAACGTGAGCCCCGTGAGCTTTCTTACAAATGAACGCCAAGCAAAACTGTCAAATAACAAACAAATAAATAAATCCGTGTCTTTTCAACATTCACAGTTTTTTTTTCTTCAAATAACCGTTGGGGAGTGGAGGCCCAGCACTTCGTCGCTGGACGATATCATCTGTATGTCTCTGAGGATCCCCTGGCTCTTCGCGGTGGCCGATTCGCTGAGCACGGTCACCGGCTCGGACATGACCGACTTCGGGCCGTGGGTGACGTCGACGTTGGAGCTGGTGCCCTGCCGGTGTTCCTCCATGACCGCCTTGTTGTCGTGCTTGAGGATGCTGTGGATCTTTGGTCTCAGCATGGAGATGGACTTACCGATCCTCGGCCGGGGCGGGAGGCTGAGGGCGAGACACATATGGTAGACGTCATTCAATTGTGGCTTTCCTTCTATGAAATACAAAAGTGAGGATATGACGATATGCTTTGATTTGAGCCCAAAGGAGATGAATTTTAAATTGTTTATTTCGAACGGCATACATTATTTTTTAGCATTCAAAGTATATGTGTGATTTTTTATGGCAAAGTTTTTTAACGTATGGCCAGCCTGTCTGGCAAGGAAGGGCTGCCACGCGCATTCCAATTTTCACTTTTAACCTAACAGCCCCTTATTTTTAAAACAACCTAGGATTACAAAAAATTTCGCTAATTAACCACAGACATATTTTTATAAATATTTTAAATTATCTATGAGACGTTTTATGTCAGATCCCCGCGGCAGTGCCGACCGACAGAGCGACAAATAAAGTTGAGCTCGCAGATGGCAAGGGGCGGACCACACACACAATAACTAGTGACATTCTTAAACACAACACTGACCTACCCACAGGCAGGTTGGCATCGCTACAGGTATAACTTTACCTAAATGAGCTCAAAGTTTAATAGACCGCAGGCTTACAGTCAGGATTCAATTCTTACACAGTGTCATTGACCTTCGTTTACCCAGCGTTGACGAAGAGCATCACGAACAAAGGGCCATTGAGTACTTGGTCAAGACTCACCCACAGAGGTGGTTGACCTACCAGTACCGAGAAAAACAGCAACCCCACCACGACCACAAGATATTTTGAACAGCCACCCGATGGTCAAGACCTACCTGCAGACTGAAAAGATGACGAAGGCCGCCAAAAAGTAGCCCCCCCCCCAAATCACCAGAAGTGATGCTGAACAACGACCCGATGGTCAAGACTTAAACACAGAGGTGGTTGACCTACCAGTGCCGAAAACAGCAACCCACACAGAGGCAGTTGACCTACCTGCAGATGGTGTAGACGACCAGGGCCGCAAACAACACCCCCCACCATCACCACGAGGCCGAACTCCCAGAAACAACCTTCGAACTCATCGTCATGAGCTTCCTCGAACGCGGGCGGGACGTGGTGGAAACTCATCGTCTGGGCCACGAGTCTGAACGAAGTAAACATTTTTTTGTGTTGGTTAGTGTTAGATCCAACACATCCAGAAATGTTAGTGTTAGATCCAACACATCCAGAAATGTTAGTGTTAGATCCAACACATCCAGAAATGTTAGTGTTAGATCCAACACATCCAGAAATGTTAGTGTTAGATCCAACACATCCAGAAATGTTAGTGTTAGATCCAACACATCCAGAAACGTTAGTGTTAGATCCAACACATCCAGAAATGTTAGTGTTAGATCCAACACATCCAGAAATGTTAGTATTAGATCCAACACATCCAGAAGAGCATTATCTGAATTGTCAAATACTTTAAACAAAATATGGTTGCACTACAAAGAATGTATTTTTTTCTAAATCGATCTCAACTATACAGTGATATACAGTTACAAAAGTAGACCAAAATATCGCAAAACATCTAAGATGAGTGACCCCGGAAATAACCAAGTTTTACATATTTTTTAATTTTTTTTTATACATCACACCTATCTGACAATTAAACAACCCGTAAAAACAAAGTTTTTGACTATAACTCCCTTATATATGAGGCAGAAGTTAAAGTATTGATTATGTTCAAACGCGACAAACATTTACAGACTGAAACTGAGTGAACTCCCTTTGGTGTAAAACACGCGATGTGGTCATTGATAGCTGGCGTGAAGTCTAGTGACACGTGAATGTAAACAATAGCAGACCGCTACATATAGTTATATAGGGATAAACTAAAAAATACATTAATTTAATTACGGTACATTCGATCGATCTGACATTTTGATACAAAGCATTGTTGGGTGACACGAGTCATTGTGCAAAATTTCAGCTCGATAGCGTTACAGGAAGTGTGCCATTTTTTACTTCTGTTTTTTTCACTCGCCCAAGAAGGACAAGACGGTGAAGTTAATATAAGGAATTTAATAAAACTGTCACATACAAATAGTTCTACACATACAAATGAGTGGATTCCATGTAAAACATTCGTATAATAACTACAACATATAACCACATCGCGGTGTACATAAGCCAGAGAGATGTAACTAGAAATAAGTCGGACAAGGACATTAGCTCACTCGTTGCAGCACATCCTCAGCTTGGTCACGTTATGAGAGCACGAGCAATTCGTGCAGATGGTCAGCGAGAGGTCAGCATAGCAGGGCATCTTCAACACGGCACCTGAACGCATGACAAAACACAGCTATGTATTGAGCACGACAACTAAACACGTCGTGACTAAACTCACATAGTGATTTACTGAACGCGTTACCTAAACACATGACAAAACACATATAGTTATGTAATGAACACGGCAACTAAACACACGAAAACCACAGGAAGTGATGTTCTGAACACAATTAAACACATGATATATAAAATATTTAATAAAAATTGATATTTTAAAAAAAATTGTCATAAATAATTGATGCGTTCCTTGTTCTTTAACTGCTCTCCCTTACAAAAGGGGAACAATCACGAAAATGAAAAACTAATGAGTGGAGTACGAGTTTTTGCATCATGTAATCTTTTCTACTTATCACTTTGAGCTCATGTCAAGATTACCCCATTCCCTTGACATAGAACGAAATACAACATATTTTAAAATATTATATGGACTTTATTTTTGTAAACCTACTAAGCCAAGCGTAACTAGATTTTTAATTATGATTAATAAGATACATTAAAAGCCATAAGGATGCCTGGTTTAATTCACTTGTGCAAAAGTTCCGCTTGAACTATCAATAGAGGAAAGTACAGCTTAAGTATAAGGTAAAGTAAAGTAAAGGATAATGATAGAGGATATTATTAAGATCTGTTTAACCCAAGGCAATTAGAGATTCATTCTAAACTACTTTTTCATATGGTCTCGATTTATTCCGAAAAAAATTATTAAAAATGCAGTCGCATACCTCTTAAAGGGGCCATCTCAAAGATGATTTATATCAAGAAGAAGAATTCGTTTAAAAAAAATGAAAATGTTTGTTTTAAATATTTGAG
Organism: Ampullaceana balthica; assembly: GCA_944989445.1. Taxonomy (NCBI): domain Eukaryota; kingdom Metazoa; phylum Mollusca; class Gastropoda; family Lymnaeidae; genus Ampullaceana; species Ampullaceana balthica. The sequence goes on along the minus strand of CALYLW010000172.1, from coordinate 1,292,203 downwards.
TTATGTGATATCGCCCGCAGCTAAGATAAAGGATTTTATTCTACAACTTCCTGTTTCAATAAGCATTTCTATTTTTGTGAAAACATATTGTGTTTTGGATATTCCCGAAAAAGTGCGTACAGTTTTGAGAATGATAATTGTGAATAAAGGAAGTTTTTATTTTAATTTTAATATCTTGTTCAATTTTTTATGTGATGCGTTGAATCTTCACTATTGCGCCCCTGCAACTAGGCGCCCCGGGGATATGTATGTATACCCATGGCCTCCTCACCACGCATCGGTACGCCTTTCATAATAAGAAACCAGGAAAACCAACACTCTAACATCATTTAAAACTCTTATAAAAATGCAAGACTAGACATACACCATGGGTAAGCAACGTAGGACGCCACGATCTCCTGTATAGAGGGAGCGTCTGTAATAGATGAGATCAGATAAGCCTAAGATATGGCTATTGTATAGCTCAACAATAGATAGTTACATCAGGTACAGAAAAACCGCTGAGAGCAACTGGCACTCTTGTCACCTTTTTATGTTCTATCACTTTATGATTTTGTTGGGAATTTAAAAAAAATGGTTTGTTTAAAAAAGCTTTTATAGTAAATTTAAATATTATTCCCGTCAACGGGATATAAAATGAATATCTGTTTGGGTATTAAATCATCCTCCAAGGTAGTGTTCCAAGGTGTCGGCGAAGAGGTCGACAACTGAAAAGTTGGCCTTACAACATAAAAGATTGGACATGGCTGAGTTTGAACGAATTACCGGCCAACGTTCAAGATAGGCGAACGTGGAGATGGTTGTTTGTTGATATTTCCATGCCCCCCCTCCCCCAAGCACTGCAATCATCACGCGACTGATGATGAGGATTCAATTTTATATTTAGAAATATAATTTTTGAGCACGATCTCATCACTTGATACCAAATAGCACCACCGTGGAACACTAACACAACTTCTTACATAGACTTCTATAGTCAAATACTTTCCTTGTAAGGGACATACCGTGTTGAAAGCTTTCTTGGAAGTACATTCTGCAAACTATGGTGAGTTTACAGAGCACTGTCAATATTCTTAATCATAATAATAATAATAACATAACATAATGTTACATAGAGATTGACACGAGAGACTTGAGTTTAAGGCTCTGACACATACCCCCCCCCTTTTTTTTTAAAGAAGTCACACAAAAAATTGACCCCCCACTCTCTTCCCAACTTTACTGGACAGATGCGGTCATGTTCACTAGGACACAACCCTTAGACCAAGGGACAGTACAAGGCCCCTGTGCAACGTTACCTCACTTCTGACAACCGCACTTATCTACCCTGGACCCATTCTCTCTTCGACCAGGTGGTTTTCCAGCCCCCCCCACCACTTATCTACACTGGACCCATTCTCTCTTCGACCAGGTGGTTTTCCAGCCCCCCCCACCACTTATCTACACTGGACCCGTTCTCTCTTCAACCAGGTGGCATTCCAGCTCCCCCCCACCCCTTCACTCACCACAGCTTAAAGTGGCTGGGAGGCAGGCGAAATGGTCATCTAGGCCACAAGCAGTGCTATTTTCGATATACCCCTAGGCCCGTCACAACCATTGTGAAATTTGTTTTCTGCTATAGATAAACGTTGTACTTTTCTATTCTTTAACAAAAAAGTCAGATTTTTTGGGTGTCATCTAAATTTAGGCCATTCCTGTGTAAACAACGAAAAAAAATATGACCAAAAGCACTCGATGTATTATACAATAAATTTAGTCTTCATGCATATCATATTTGACGCACATTTCGTCATGAGTTCTTCAAGGCTTCTCTTTATACGCACGTATAGTTAGTCGTCAACGAAACATGAGACTTTACGTGAAGTTAACATTTAATAAATGCATTTAGCTTTGGTTCGTAGGAGTCCGAATAAGTGCCGCCTCTTTCCCGCCATACAGACGCTCCTTCCTATCTAGAAGATTATTGCGTCCACAGACCATGCAGGTCTTTTGGCAAGTGACGCAGCGTTCACAGGCCACGGCTATGAGGGTTCAACGCTATTCCCAGTCGCTTTTGTTCCCCTAACTAGTGTCAGGTACCCATTAGGAGCTGGGTGGACTCAGGGACGACCTTGGCCAAGGGAACAAATCCCTGCTTTCACGGAGATTCGAACCCTTGACTATCGCTACACCAGCTCGTGTCGCAGTTGTCCCAGCAACCTAGCAAACCATAACCTCCTCCCACCAACACAAGACACAGGTCTGTAAGACAGTACTCTATCCCCAGTTGTTGTAATGGGTGGTGATGACGACTGGACGTGGTGCACGATTGTCCTAGTTGTAATCCTGGTCTTGTTGCTAATGGTGGCGCTCGTGGGCGGAGCCTGTGCGTTCGCTTTACATATAAGGTAAACGAAACCGAGAATTCGAGGCGTGGCCGTGTTTCCATGGTTATCATCATCAGTTTTGATTTTGAGGAAGGGAGAGATGGGGACAGTAGGTCAGAGTTTACGTCATTCAACTTCTTAAAAAGACTTATGTGTGTGTGTGTGTGTGTGTGTGGGGGGGGGGTGTCTCATATTGTCCGGAACACAGTATTAATACGTCACTGTAGCAAGTAATTTAAAAAGAAAAAAATGCATTCGTGCCGTAATCGAAAAAAAATTGTCTTTAAAAAAAGGTGGTTGGGGAATGAATAATTTCTGCCTTTTTAAATAAAGTGCGATCGATCCTGATGTGTACTTTTAAGCTCGGTGTAGAACCGGAAGTTTTGTTGACTTCGAGTGGATCAATAAGTCCAAAGAAACATGACCACGGCTCGTCTCATTGCTGAAAATGTTTTAAGTAATTTCCCCACAAAAAACAGAGTAAAATCTTTTGCATTTCAGCGTCGTCGACAATGCCGTCCACTGAACTACGTCAGGCGATGAACGAGAAAGAACTCAAGAATAAGAACGTTGTCACGGAAGCTGAAAAAGAACAGAACTTAGTCTCTTTAAAGGCTGTAGACGGTGAAACGATATCCTGCACATGGTTCGTCCAGGCAGTAAATCTGCACGGGGGTAAACCGTGAATACGCCAATTTTTTGAAATCTTAACTAAAAAACATACCAGCCGCTTAGCTCTTGTTAAAGAACATCGTCATAGAGAACGCTCTGCTCAGAGATCCTGTGAAAAGATTCAGTAACGATCAACAGGGACGCGGTTAAACAGACCAAGCCGAGATTTAGCGGCAATAAACTTTAGGCGATCTGCATTGCAATTAAAAAAAATAATAACAATTAACAACAGGTGTCTCCGACATTCAGAGACATTCTCTTGGATCGCCTTAAGAGACAACCTTACGATCATAGTCAAAGAATAAAAAAATTCGGTCTGACTAGAAAGAAAAAAGAAAAGAAAAGTGAAACTCAAACAAAAAAGGTGACCAGCAGAACACAACAACCCTAGTGGCCAGTTGGCCCCCGTGACACGAGATGAGTTGACCCACCGTGACTCCGACAGGGGACAGGACAAACAGGAAATACGTTTTTTTGTTGAGATCTGTTTATAGGCCTCTCGTTGAAAAGTCTGCCCGGCGTGCGCGTAAACCGGAAACAAAGACGAAAATGTGGACGTGGTGCACCATAATGTTGCTGGCCATCCTGATAATGGTCATTGTCATAGTCATCATTGTGGTCACGTGCGTCTGCGCTTTGAATCTGAGAAAGTAAGAAAAGCGGTTGGGTGGGGTGGGGGGAGTGGGTGTGGGGGGGTCGTATGATCTGCTCCTCCAGGTTTAGTTTTCTAAACGGGTTCACTTATTAAGTAAACAAAACGCCTACGAAGAACACAAAAAAAAACTCTTTACACTACCCTAAATACTTATGTGTGCATTAGTTTATTTTGTGAACCAACGCGTAATTGTGTAATTCAGTTTGCAGTCTTAGAAACCCAACATCCAAAGACATATCCTTGTTGCATGAGCAGCAAAAAGTTGTCTGTCTAGTATGATAAGATAATAATAATTTGATAATTTATATAGCGCTATACCCCAGCAAGCAGCTGGGGTCAAAGCGCATCACGTAAAAAATAGTCAAGCAAATTTAATTATAATCAATGCATCCAATGTAAAACATTCACATCCTAACTACTACATGTAATGACATTCACATCCTAACTACACCATCTAATGACATTCACATCCTAACTACAACATCTAATGGCATTCACATCCTAACTACAACATCTAATGACATTCACATCCTAACTACAACATCTAATGACATTTCAGTGTATAGAAGATACGTTTATCATTTAAATAAATGTTTGATTGTTGTTTAATTAGCTTTGAAAGTAAAGTTTGAAGAGATTAGTTTTTAGTTCAGTTTTGAAGACCTAAGTAATAGGAACACTGCGAATGTGTGAGGGTTTTGAATTCCATTGTTTTGGGGCACAAAAAGAGAAAGACATTTCACCAAAGTTTTAGTGCGTGTCCTAGGGACGTAGGCAATCTCAAATCAAATGTGTAAGTCATCGATGGATTTCAGATGACGCGCAATCCACTGCTTCGACCATTGCGCCTTTTCACAACCCAATCACTTTCCCTTTTGACTAACCGGATGTGCGAATTCGGGCATTCCCATTGTCTGAAATGCATTTCTTCCGCGTGAGCTACACACTCTCAGAAAAAACATATCTAAAAAAAAACCCCATGACATGGTGTTCTTCACAATTGCTGACACGCGACATCTAAGGCCGACCCAACATAGCCTATAAGAGTATAAGAACAACAAACACATTTTTAACCCACTGAATACAGGCAGTTTTTTCATGATCCTGCTTTTAGTGGATCGGAAAATGTTAAGACAATGTTGTATGGCACTGCTCAGCAAATGGAGCAGGTTGCTCGGGTATTAGCCAAGGCCTTGAGAGACTAGTCTCAGGGGCCTTCAGCATACATGTTTAGTTTTAGTGGAATGGAATGTAAAATTATTTGTCATGCCCAACAGCGGGCGTATCGGAGAAACTAACCATTGTAATTAAAAGGATATAGTTAATCCGTTGACGATATGTCGCGTATCACAACTTAGGCTGTATAAATCATTTAAGTGAAAATTTGTCGATGCACATTGCAGACACGGTCGATTTGGTTGATGCGGGTTTAAGCCCTCTTAAGGTCAAGGCCGTCATCGGTGGTTTAATTAATTGAACTCTTGAACCCCCAGGGGCACTGACCAGCCCCAGGCCCAGGTACACTCCTGTCCTGATTGTTTCGCCATGGCCGAGCGAGAGATGATGCACCCACAGTACAGACGCTACACCAGCCATGGTGTCGACGCCGGCGGATACGCCCCTCTGTCGGTGGCGGATTACAGCCAGCACCCCATGGCGCCGCCCACGGTTAGTATCTCCGGAACTGAAGATTGGAAAACGGTTTGAGACGCTCTAATTTTCAGTGAATTTTTTTTGAGAGAAATTTAGCAGAGTGTCGTTTTGAAATAGAGCTGAACACAGTGACAATTTAAAGAAAATCGCATCGATATGTTTAAAATGCGAGAAAATTTTATGGAATATCTTGTCTAGTTGGGTCTAAATTTGTGGCTTTAATACAAATAATGAATTGAAGAGCTCCTATTGCCAGAACTGAAATGCTATTTTTAAATCCCTTATATTAACTTCGCGGCCGTCTCATCATCTCATCATCTCATCATTTCATGGGCTGGGCGGGCGGAAAAAGAAAAGTCGAAAATGACCCACTTCCAGTGATCCGATCGAGCTGAAATTTGGCACACGGACCCGACTCACCTAACAATGCATCGTATCAAAATTTCAGATCGATCGATAGTACCGTAATTAAATTAATGCATTTTAGTTTATCCTTATATGAGGTATGTAATTCAAATTCGTTCAAGCGAATCGGTGACCAGACTTTTCCCCTCTCACCCTCCCCCCCCCAGGGTTATGAAGCAAACTTGAGTTAAGACAGATTCAGTCTGTAAATGTTTGAAAAAAAATCAATACTGTTAGTTATGTCTCATATATAAGGGATTTATAGTCAAAAACTTTGTTTTTTCGGATTTGTTTTTTATGTAGTTTCAATGCATGTGAAACAATGCCACTGAGCCATTTACCCGTGCCGCAAATTAACCATTTCTTCCTACCCGTGTCGAAATATTAACACTTTCTTCCTACCCGTGTCGAAATATTAACACTTTCTTCCTACCCATGTCGAAACATTAACTCTCTTACTACCCGTGCCGCAAATTAACCATTTCTTCCTACCCGTGTCGAAATATTAACACTTTCTTCCTACCCATGTCGAAATATTAACTCTCTTACTACCCGTGCCGCAAATTAACCATTTCTTCCTACCCGTGTCGAAATATTAACACTTTCTTCCTACCCGTGTCGAAATATTAACTCTCTTACTACCTGTGCCGCAAATTAACCATTTCTTCCTACCCGTGTCGAAATATTAACACTTTCTTCCTACCCGTGTCGAAATATTAACTCTCTTACTACCCGTGTCGAAATATTAACACTTTCTTCCTACCCATGTCGCAATATTAACTCTCTTACTACTCGTGCCGCAAATTAACCATTTCTTCCTACCCGTGCCGAAATATTAACACTTTCTTCCTACCCGTGTCGAAATATTAAGTCTCTTACTACCCGTGCCGCAAATTAACCATTTCTTCCTACCCGTGCCGAAATATTAACACGTTCTTCTTACCCATGTCGAAATATTAACTCTCTTACTACCCGTGCCGCAATATTAACCCTTAACAATAAATATAATTTGAACAGAGTATGTATAGGCTTGACAGGACGTCACAGAACAACGGGCAAAAAGCCTTTCTCAGAAAAAAAAAGTAAAATGAACATTTCGCCGCTGCGTTATCTAAATCAAGAAAGAGCAATACTATTCGTTCTTGTCTATTTTTTCGTTGAGGAAGGCTTTTTTTGCCGAAACGTTCGGTGTTCTGTGACGTCCTGCCAGGCCTATACATACCCTGTTAAAATAACAATTTTTGTTTCTCCAAAAGCCCGTGTGCAGCCTCACCCTTATTTTGTCAAATATTAACCCTTTCTTACTTGCCTTGCCGCAACATTAACGCTGTTCTTTCCGTCACCACAGCAGGCCATGCAGCTGACGCCCTACCAACAGTACATGATCGCCATGAACTGGAGTAACCTGTACAAGAACTACCTCAACAACGTCAAGGAGCAGCACAACCAGAGCAAGGCCGGCGCCGCTACAGCAAAGTCTTAGCTCTGCCAGCTCCCAGTCTTAGCTCTGCTAGCTCCCAGTCTTAGCTCTGCTAGCTCCCAGTCTTATTTCCGCAAGCTCCCAGTCTTAGCTCAATCAGCACCTATTCTTAGCTCTGCTAGCTGCCTGTCTTACTACGGCCCGCGAGCGGGCGTATTTGGCAGTGCAAGTGCTAAGACGAAGTAGAATATCCCTAAAACAGCCTGGCGTAGCTATGTCCTCGCATGTTTGGCAACTGCTTGGGGTAAAACAATTAGGGCTGGGCAATCTTTTGAAACTGCGGCGATCTCCGAGGGATTCGAAGGTCCAAGAAATTTTTAAGTTCAATCTACTATCTAGACCAGACAAAAGAAGACACACTATTATAATTCTGATTAAATTATTTATTCATTGTGACATTTGACCTGTATACGAGATTCGATATTTTCTAAGCTTACTTTTAATTTCCTCGTTTCAGTTTCACCAAAGAATTGAAATTGAATTTATGACATATATTTTTTATTATTTAATAATTTGTCTGTGTGTGTATTTGTTTTTTTTTGGGGGGGGGTTGGTTGGTTAGTATTTTCTATCTATTTTTATTTTAATATTTGAAAAAAAAACCAACTACTTGAGAGTTTAAATATAATTATTTTCTCAACAATAGAATATTTAACTGTGTTATATTTACTTTTGTTTACTCTGAGTTCGTTTAAAAATGTGCATATTTTTTTATTTTTTTAAAATTCACAACATATGAATTTTTTAAAATGCATTTATTGTAATGGTAAAATATGTTTTGTTTATAACTTAAATTGACATATTGAGGAAAGAAATCAATAAATATAAATATAACTTTATTTTAAAATTGTTACATATTCCTTATTTAAATAGTTATAAAAGTGCATTTGTGAAAATGTTGACTGTAGTAATTTTCAAGTAGATATTTGGGACAATCATGCACGTAGATAATGGGGACATTCTTGCAAGTAGATATTTGGGACATTCTTGCACGTAGATATTGGGGACATTCGTGCACGTCGATATTTGGGACATTCGTGCACGTAGATGTTTGGGACATTCATGCATGTAGATATTGGGGACATTCATGCAGGTAGATATTGGGGACATTCATGCAGGTAGATATTGGGGACATTCATGCAGGTAGATATTGGGGACATTCATGCAGGTAGATATTGGGGACATTCGTGCACGTAGATATTGGGGACATTCGTGCAGGTAGATATTGGGGACATTCGTGCACGTAGATGTTTGGGACATTGGTGAACGTAGATATTGGGGACATTCGTGCACATAGATATTTGGGACATTCGTGAACGTAGATATTGGGGACATTCGTGCACGTAGATATTGGGGACATTCGTGAACGTAGATATTGGGGACATTCGTGCACGTAGATATTGGGGACATTCGTGCACATAGATGTTTGGGTCATTCGTGCACGTAGATGTTTGGGACATTCGTGCACGTAGATGTTTGGGGACATTCGTGCACGTAGATGTTTGGGACATTCGTGCACGTAGATATTGGAGGCATTCGTGCACGTAGAAGTTTGGGACATTCGTGCACGTAGATGTTTGGGACATTCATGCAGGTAGATATTGGGGACATTCGTGCACGTAGATATTGGGGACATTCGTGCACGTAGATATTGGGGACATTCGTGCACGTAGATATTGGGGACATTCGTGCACGTAGATATTGGGGACATTCGTGAACGTAGATATTTGGGACATTCGTGCACGTAGGTATTGGGGACATTCGTGCACGTAGATATTGGGGACATTCGTGCACGTAGATATTGGGGTCATTCGTGCACGTAGATATTGGGGACATTCGTGCACGTAGAAATTGGGGACATTCGTGCACGTAGATATTGGGGACATTCATGCACGTAGATGTTTGGGACATTCGTGCACGTAGATGTTTGGGACATTCATGCACGTAGAAATTCGGGACATTCGTGCACTTAGATGTTTGGGACATTCATGCACGTAGAAATTGGGGACATTCGTGCACGTATTTGATTTGGACATTCATGCACGTAGAAATTGGGGACATTCGTGCACGTAGATGTTTGGGACATTCATGCGCGTAGACATTGGGGACATTCGTGCACGTAGATGTTTGGGACATTCATGCACGTAGAAATTGGGGACATTCGTGCACGTAGATGATTGGGACATTCATGCACGTAGAAATTGGGGACATTCGTGCACGTAGATGATTGGGACATTCATGCACGTAGAAATTGGGGACATTCATGCACGTAGAAATTTTGGACATATATTTGTGTTGTATTTCTAAATTAGAATTAATTGCCTTATGTATTATTGCTATTTTGCTCTTTGCTCTTCTAGCCTCTAGTGTTTCAAGGTTTAATGATTTAACTAATGGTGTTATTCTTGTCAGTGTTACATATACTCAGTAATGAATCTGGCAGCTCTTTTCTTATTTGTTTATAGTTTATCGATGTTTTCTTTGGTGGATGTGCCAATAATAAGTCAAACGAAATATATATCAGTTGGACAACGGGGCACGGTGCATGTGAAACATTGGGGCACCGTGCATGTGAAACATTGGGGCACCGTGCATGTGAAACATTGGGGCACCGTGCATGTGAAACATTGGGGCACCGTGCATGTGAAACATTTGGGCACCGTGCATGTGAAACATTGGGGCACCGTGCATGTGAAACATTGGGGCACCGTGCATGTGAAACATTGGGGCACCGTGCATGTGAAACATTGGGGCACCGTGCATGTGAAACATTGGGGCACCGTGCATGTGAAACATTTGGGCACCGTGCATGTGAAACATTGGGGCACCGTGCATGTGAAACATTGGGGCACCGTGCATGTGAAACATTGGGGCACCGTGCATGTGAAACATTGGGGCACCGTGCATGTGAAACATTGGGGCACCGTGCATGTGAAACATTGGGGCACCGTGCATGTGAAACATTGGGGCACCGTGCATGTGAAACATTGGGGCACCGTGCATGTGAAACATTGGGCATGGTGCATGTGAAACATTGGGGCACCGTGCATGTGAAACATTGGGGCACCGTGCATGTGAAACATTGGGGCACCGTGCATGTGAAACATTGGGGCACGGTGCATGTGAAACATTGGGGCACCGTGCATGTGAAACATTGGGCACGGTGCATGTGAAACATTGGGGCACGGTGCATGTGAAACATTGGGGCACCGTGCATGTGAAACATTGGGGCACCGTGCATGTGAAACATTGGTGCACGGTGCATGTGAAACATTGGATATGGTGCATGTGAAACATTGGGGCACCGTGCATGTGAAACATTGGGCATGGTGCATGTGAAACATTGGGGCACCGTTCCTTTTGAAACATTGGGGCACCGTGCATGTGAAACATTGGGGCACCGTGCATGTGAAACATTGGGGCACCGTGCATGTGAAACATTGGGGCACGGTGCATGTGAAACATTGGGGCACCGTGCATGTGAAACATTGGGGCACCGTGCATGTGAAACATTGGGGCACCGTGCATGTGAAACATTGGGGCACCGTGCATGTGAAACATTGGGGCACCGTGCATGTGAAACATTGGGGCACCGTGCATGTGAAACATTGGGGCACCGTGCATGTGAAACATTGGGGCACCGTGCATGTGAAACATTGGGGCACCGTGCATGTGAAACATTGGGGCACCGTGCATGTGAAACATTTGGGCACCGTGCATGTGAAACATTGGGGCACCGTGCATGTGAAACATTGGGGCACCGTGCATGTGAAACATTGGGGCACCGTGCATGTGAAACATTGGGGCACCGTGCATGTGAAACATTGGGGCACCGTGCATGTGAAACATTTGGGCACCGTGCATGTGAAACATTGGGGCACCGTGCATGTGAAACATTGGGGCACCGTGCATGTGAAACATTGGGGCACCGTGCATGTGAAACATTGGGGCACCGTGCATGTGAAACATTGGGCATGGTGCATGTGAAACATTGGGGCACCGTGCATGTGAAACATTGGGGCACCGTGCATGTGAAACATTGGGGCACCGTGCATGTGAAACATTTGGGCACGGTGCATGTGAAACATTGGGGCACCGTGCATGTGAAACATTGGGCACGGTGCATGTGAAACATTGGGGCACGGTGCATGTGAAACATTGGGGCACCGTGCATGTGAAACATTGGGGCACCGTGCATGTGAAACATTGGTGCACGGTGCATGTGAAACATTGGATATGGTGCATGTGAAACATTGGGGCACCGTGCATGTGAAACATTGGGCATGGTGCATGTGAAACATTGGGGCACCGTTCCTTTTGAAACATTGGGGCACCGTGCATGTGAAACATTGGGGCACCGTGCATGTGAAACATTGGGGCACCGTGCATGTGAGACATTGGGGCACGGTGCATGTGAAACATTGGGGCACCGTGCATGTGAAACATTGGGGCACCGTGCATGTGAAACATTGGGGCACCGTGCATGTGAAACATTGGGGCACCGTGCATGTGAAACATTGGGGCACCGTGCATGTGAAACATTGGGGCACCGTGCATGTGAAACATTGGGGCACCGTGCATGTGAAACATTGGGGCACCGTGCATGTGAAACATGGTAATTGAGCGAGAAATTGGTGTGTTCAATATGAACATACTTGTTTTGTTTCATTACTCTTTCTCTTTAATACACACATGTAGTTTCCTGATTACTGCATTTGGGCTACGGAAATATTGCAAGATAACGCCCAGAAACCGTCTGTATGCTTTTGTGTCTAGCGTGCTATACATCCGTCGTTTTAGTTTCTTTGTTACTAATTACTAGACATATTTGAAGTAAATGTTTTATGAAGGCCAACTCATTTGATTTAAAATGAAATGGAAAATAAGTTTAAGAATGTTATTATTTTTAAATTTCAGAAGACAATAGCGGAGGTTATCTCACAGATCTACCTAAATCTAAAAGCAAGCTACCATTACTATTATTTTTATTATTTTATTTTATGTTGTCATTGAAATCAGTATTACATATACTTTAATTAATTAATGTTATTTTATTATTTTTTTTTGGTGGTAATTTTAAAAAAAAATGTCTGCGCAATTAATATATTTTTAATAGTTTGTCTGTTTAATACGTCAATCAAAAGTAGTTCAATTAAAAACATAATAAAAGTAAATAAAAATACAACTAAGCCTATGCAATAACTTAAACAATAAACAAACGTTGTTTTTGAACACATAATACCAGCGTGTTCCACCGTGCGTCTACATAACATTTAAAAAAGAATAAAGCTCTTTGAGTCTTCTATTAATGACGGATTTATTTCATCCATTGTACAAAACCATTTCAAGCCGTAAAAAGTAACAAAGTTTTCAGTTACGTCAAAAAGTCTTTGCGAAATACGCCAGCAACGACTCACAAACACCACTCACAAACACCACTCACAAACACGACTCGTATAACACCTCACTAACACCACTCGTATAACGACGCACGAACACCACTCACAAATACCACTCGTATAATGACTCACAAACACCACTCGTATAACGACGCACGAACACCACTCACAAACACCACTCACAAACACCACTCACAAACACCACTCACAAACACCACTCACAAACACCACTCACAAATACCACTCGTATAACGACGCACGAACACCACTCACAAACACCACTCACAAACACCACTCACAAACACGACTCGTATAACACCTCACTAACACCACTCGTATAACGACGCACGAACACCACTCACAAACACCACTCACAAACACCACTCACAAACACCACTCACAAACACCACTCACAAACACCACTCACAAATACCACTCGTATAACGACGCACGAACACCACTCACAAACACCACTCACAAACACCACTCACAAACACCACTCACAAATACCACTCGTATAACGACGCACGAACACCACTCACAAACACCACTCACAAACACCACTCACAAAAACCACTCACAAACACCACTCACAAAAACCACTCACAAACACCACTCACAAAAACTACTCACAAACACCACTCACAAAAACCACTCACAAACACCACTCGTACGAATAAAATGGTTACATGAATTTTACGGAAAAGAAATATTACTTTTTAAAAATGCTTTTCAAACATATTTTCTTCAAACATGGCTTTTATCTCGTACGATTTACTGAAAACTGAACAATTGTATTTACAATTAAATGCCCTGTTGATCACAATCACCACTTATTCCAAAGGACAAATCGCACCATTATTTATAATAGGGGTGTGCAACATTTTCCAGAGTTGGGCCACATGTGAACTTTACAACAACGAGGGCCAGCACCCGTGAAAATGTAATCTTGATAACTTTAGTAAAGTGCGCGAGTATGAAAATCAAATTTTATTGGCGGGTCACATGAACGGGTCTGGCGGTCCGGGTTGTGGCCCACGGGCCGCTTGTTGCACACCGCCGATTTATAAGTACTTGAGTGTATTGTAAAAGCTCATCTCTATTTTATTATATCCATTTAAAATATGACTAACAAACATAAAGGTGGAGGGACATTCATTAAACTGGGTGAAAGAAAAGTTGACAAAAGGCTTAGAGAATTTTTTTAAAATAATAAAAAATAGTCAGCTAAGAGAACAAATCATTAGACTTTGCAAACATCAGTCGTGAGTGTTTTCTCTCTACATGTTTTTTAACACCTACTATCGCTTATTGATGATTAAAACCTTTCTGCCCCACGGGAACCAAAACCAACAACAAAAAACTATTGTTTTCTTTAAGTTACAGCCATGAAAAAAAGCGATGTTATAAATATATATTATTTTACGGGTCTTCCATCCATATTAATTTCTTTTAACTACAAGTGCCTCTCGTTGAAAAAAAAGCTACTTTGAATTTGGGCTTTGAGTTTCAAATGAGATGAGATACGTACGCTAATAAGGACGCTTACAGTATTTGATCAATTGATAACTGAACACCTACTATTGATAACTGAACCCCTACTATTGGTAACTGAAGCCCTACTTTTGATAACTGAAGCCCTACTATTGGTAACTGAAGCCCTACTATTGGTAACTGAAGCCCCTACTATTGGTAACTGAAGCCCTATCTTGTTGTATGGGAGACGGATCAGATTCGTCACCTTAAAGGTCATCGTGCAACGATTCCAATTTCAGCGAATCTTCAAAACTTTTATCTTCAGCGTTTGTCTTGTCCGATCCCGTGACCTCGAGATTGCGTAAAGGACCAAGTCTCATGTTGTCTTCTGAAATTGAGCGAAAAAGAGAGAACCCTTGGACACACTTCAACAGTAAGAGACCCTCTCATACTTTTAGACTGTTTTATTATTATTATTAAAAAAGAAGATCTTTCATTTTAAGTTCTTAACTCAAGAGTCAACCAACTACGAGTATGAAGCTCAACTTGGAGCTATCAACAGGGGTCTGAAAAAAAATACAATGGCGCCTAGGAAAGTTCGAGGCCTTTCATAAACGACGATGTTTTCACCTGCTCAAGGTTTTAACATGAAACCCCACCACCTCAATCACCCCACCACTGGGACTTGGATACAAGACGTAGCTAAAATATCATTTCCCACAGAAAGTTCTACTGGGCTGCGCGTTATGAAGACCCGAAATGTTTACCAGTTAATGCCGCTTAATGAAGACCTGAAAGGTTTACCAGTTAATGCCGCTCTATGAAGACCCGAAGGGTTTACCAGTTAATGCCGCTTTACGAAGACCCGATGGGTTTACCAGTTAATGCCGCTTTTTGAAGACCTGAAGGGTTTACCGGTTAATGCCTCTTTATGAAGACGTGGCCCGAAATGTTTACCAGTTAATTTCGCGTTCGAACTACATCGTAGCAATCAAACCCCCATCACCCACAAGAGGACTTGGCTCAATATCACACGGGGTTAAGAACATAGGCTTTTAGCTTATTACCACACGGGGTTAAGAACATAGGCTTTTGGCTCAATATCACACGGGGTTAAGAACATAGGCTTTTGGCTCATTACCATACGTGGTTAAGGACATAGGCTTTTGGCTCATCAACATACGTGGTTAAGGATATAGGCTTGACTCTAGAAAGAATACCGGCTGCCGTATGTGCGGGGGGAATCGTTTGAAAACTTGCTGGTCGGAAGACGGCAATTGGGACTGGTTGTTTGTGTGTGGAAAAGTGGTGTAGCCTGCTAGACATGCTCTATGGTGTAGCCCGCTAGACATGCTCTATGGTGTAACCTGCTAGACATGCTCTATGGTGTAGCCTGCTAGACATGCTCTATGGTGTAGCCTGCTAGACATGCTCTATGGTGTAGCCTGCTAGACATGCTCTATGGTGTAGCCAGCTAGACATGCTCTATGGTGTAGCCTGCTAGACATGCTCTATGGTGTAGCCTGCTAGACATGCTCTATGGTGTAGCCAGCTAGACATGCTCTATGGTGTAGCCTGCTAGACATGCTCTATGGTGTAGCCTGCTAGACATGCTCTATGGTGTAGCCTGCTAGACATGCTCTATGGTGTAGCCTGCTAGACATGCTCTATGGTGTAGCCAGCTAGACATGCTCTATGGTGTAGCCTTCTATATATGTTCTATGGTGTAGCCCGCTAGACATGCTCTATGGTGTAGCCTGCTAGACATGCTCTATGGTGTAGCCTTCTAGACATGCTCTATGGTGTAGCCTTCTAGACATGCTCTATGGTGTAGCCTGCTAGACATGCTCTATGGTGTAGCCTGCTAGACATGCTCTATGGGACGTGGTGGTCGAGTGGCAGCGCACTGGACTGTCGTTCCGATGGTCATGGGTTCGAATCCGTGTGAAGGCAAGGGTTTGTTCCCGGGGCCTAGGGCGTCCCTGAGTCACCCCGCTCCGAATGGGTACCTAACACTACATGTAGTTAGGCGGCTGGGTAATGCGTGGAACCCACAAAGCCGTGGCCTGTGAATGCTGCATCACTTGCCAACAGATCATCTGTCATGGTCTGTGGACGCAACTATCTTCTGCATAGAAGGAGCGTCTGTATAGATAAGAAGAAGAAGATATGGTGTAGCCTGCTAGACATGCTCTATGGTGTAGCCTGCTAGACATGCTCTATGGTGTAGCCCGCTAGACATGCTCTATGGTGTAGCCCGCTAGACATGCTCTATGGTGTAGCCTGCTAGACATGCTCTATGGTGTAGCCTGCTAGACATGTTCTATGGTGTAGCCAGCTAGACATGCTCGTCAGCGAATATATGAGTCTGGTTTTAAGAGATTAGCCTTTGCCATGAAAGTAGAATGTCACCTAGTGTGACGCAATACTATGTGATCAACGACAGTGACGATTTACTTATAACAATAATATTTTGTTATTTCATTTGCGCAGTACCCCAGCAGGCAGTTGGACTCACGGCGCTTCACATAAAAATAGTATTTTTAAATCGTATAGATCTACGGAATCGTAGAGTAGCGGAGAGAGAATGGTAAACTTTAGTAAAAGCGGCAGTCAAGTTAGAATTTGAAAAGAGATTATAGCCAATACACTAAAGAGAACGTTCAGTAGAACAGTGAAAATGGTCTAGTACTGTATTGCAAAATAGCCCTACTGAGGCGGAATCGTCCTACTGAAATGGAATCATCCTACTGAAATGGAATCGTCCTACTGAGATGTAATAAACCTATTGAGAGGGAAAAGTATTACTCAGAATGAATCTTCTCACTGAGATGGAATCGTCTCACTGAGATGGAATCGTCTCACTGAGATGGAATCGTCTCACTGAGATGGAATCGTCTCACTGAGATGGAATCGTCTCACTGAGATGGAATCGTCCTACTGAGTTGGAATCAACCTATTGAGATGATGGAAAGGTATTACTCAGGTTGGATCATGCCACTGAGATATAATTGTCTTACTGAGATGTAATCGTCCTACTGAGATGGAATCGTCCTACTAAGATGGAATCGTCCTACTGAGATGGAATCGTCCATTTCAATAGATCAACTCAAATAATACACAGTAGAAATGCGCGATGACGTTGTTTAGAATGTTTACCGTCTGTTGGAGTTTTTTTGACATGAGGAAGGTAGACGCATATTGCGATGACGACAAAAAGAAACGCGAAGAAAAGCCCGTAAGTCCAAAAGGATCCTGAAAGACTTCCCTCCGATCTTCGACCGACATTTTTAGCCGTGGCGTTAACATCCTCGAAATCCAAATCACGGCCTCCTATGGAATTAAAAGAAAAAAATCAAAATTATATTTTTGGGCCAACGTATTTAGTCTTAATTTAATAATAATAATTATAATAATAATTGATAATTTATATAGCGCTGTATCCCAGCAAGGAACCGGGCTCACAGCGCTTTACATGGAGATCATAACATACATATAATAATTGAATAACCATTCATACCATAATAACAACCTAAAGGACAGTACATTACACATAAGCTACGCTAATCATTAAAAACAAATATTGTTTCATTAAGTCTGTAAATACATTTTGAAAAGATGCTTGGAATTTCTTGCTTGGGAAATCTAAATATTTAAAATTAAAATAGAATTATTTTTTTTTAACAAAAACCAAATTTATCAGTATTGTTTTCGATCAGTTTGGTATCAAAAATTGCCTTCTGCTTACCTTGTCTGAATGAAATTAATTTTAGCAATTGAAATTATTGTGTTGTACTTTTTTTAATCAAGACTAAAAAAGTATCATTTGTTATTACATGTAATCCTAAGAGAGAATAATAATTTTATATATTAACAGCTATAACCCAAAGGTTCATCCATCCATCCATCCATCCATCCATCCATCCGTCCATCCATCCATCCATCCATCCATCCATCCATCCGTCCATCCGTCCATCCGTCCACCCACCCATCCACCCACCCACCCACCCACCCACCCACCCACCCACCCACCCATCCATCCATCCATCCATCCATCCACCCACCCATCCACCCACCCACCCACCCATCCATCAATCCATCCATCCATCCATCCATCCATCCATCCATCCATCCATCTATCCATCCATCCATCCCCGAATTGACGTACACTCGATCAATCCATCTAATCACTCATATATTAATTGCTCTTTATCTCATAACTAGTGTATTACCCGTCAAAATGACGGAAGTTTTCAAAATGGATATATTTCAGTTTTTGTAATTGTCCCTTTTACCCGAAAGCCGCATAGTAAATAATCAAAAAATGTAGAGACCAAGAGAGAAAAATTAAATCTCTTTTCCATATTGAACAATTTTATGCGGACGTTTGAAAATAGCGTTATTTTTTCGTTTTTTTCCCCAGTATTTTTTCAAGGCTATTTTTTTAGCGGTGCGCTTTCTAAAATCTAGCGTTACGAACGGAGATAGCAGAGTATATATTTTGATTATATATATGAATATATGTGTTATGAGAAAACCTCCAAGCTTAGGCTTCACGTTATATAAGTTTGCATGAATAATAATGATATAATCAGGATCATAGTAAATGCATAATGAATTACACACAGCATAAGGGGATACTACAGCAAAGAAGTTTGAAGTTCGAAGTATTAACAAATATTGCTGAGGAGTCAGCCGGACGTTAACTTGAGGCATTGAATAGTGCGCACCAATTATGAGTGCACCAATAATACAACACAGTGCGTTAAACATAAATTATGTGACTGTAATGTGATCCACATCACGCATATCTGTGATTTGAAGCAGTTTAAGCTTCATTGATGATTATGACTTGTCAGTTTATTTACCCATTTTTCCATACATTACCACAACATTACCAAAACATGTAAAAAATAAAATGTAATTTCTACACATATTAATAACAAAGAACTATTCATTTTGCATGAAACGTAGTAAGCAAAGTTTGTCACAGGATAACAGAAAAGATTAAATTATCAACTGTTAATCATATTTACAATTTAATATAAACGTGTTAGTAATTCACATAAACGTTTTTATTGTTGTCAAGTCAGCACCTTTTCAAGATCTATTATGACTGGTCAGTTTATGCGCCATTTGGTCCATACATTATTACCGTTACATTATCAAAAACATGTAAATAAAAAATTGTAACTATTTACAAATATGAATAACAACGAACCATTTATTTTGCACTAAACCTTTGAAGTAAAGTTAATCACTGGATAAAAGAAAATATTAAAGTATCAACAGGTAATCGTATATAAAATTTAATATACACGTTGTAGGAATTCAAATAAACGTTTTCATTATTGTCAAGTCAGCACCCCTTCCAGTTCTATATTAAAAGCAAAGATTTGTTTTATTCCAAACTAGTCTAAGACGCATTAAAATATTACATGTAAATTACAATTTAAAAAAAAACTATTGTGAGCAGGAGTCCGATTTTTAAATATGTTATTTTTTTAAACATACAAATAAGCAATCTCAAAGTGTATAAAAGAAAAACAAACGCTAAACTGAAGCATAATTTGGCAAATTTCATTTGGAGTAATAAATAATTGCTTTGTAGTTCAAAACGCATCGAAACTTGACAACCAAACGACAACCAATTGTAAATTTTATAAACCGAAAAACGAATGTTATCTAATATATAAAGCTCAGTTGCTGTTTGTATCTTTGTATGTTTGTATGTTTGTATGTTTGTATGTTTCACTTTTCAACTTTCTGTTAGACAATCACGGAAAAATGTAATGACGGACGGGGACCAAATTTGGCAGGACGGTTCCTTTTACCCTGAAGGTGGTTTTAAGTTACTTTTTGTAATTTTCCCTTTTGCCCGAATGCCGTAAATTAAATAATCAGAAAATGCAGAGACAAAGAATAAAAAATTTAACCTCATTTCTGTATTGAACAAATTTACGCGGACGTTCAAATGCCGTTCAAAGCAAGTTACTGTTGGTGACGTTTTTTTCCCCCCAATACTTTATTTTCAGCCGTGCGCATTTGAAAAAAATATTATGTCTAATTACGGTGCGCACATTTTCGTGTACGCTTCATAATTTGAGCTGTGTAGTACAAAGAATTGTCATTTTCTTTACTGTTACTTTCTATATATTAGATAGACACGTAAACATATTTAATTACAACTGCCACACGATGCATTAGATTTAATTGTTTACACGTTTAAATTTAATTGCGAATTTGTTTTAATTATTTTCTGTTCCATAACTCGACATTTAATGAAAAACCTATTTATGTAATAATTGTGTCAGTATTTTTTTCAAGGCTTCATTTTTAGCGGTGCGCGTTTTAAAATCTTTTATCGCCTGATTACTGTGCGCACATTTTCGTGTACGCATCTTAAATTTAGCTGTGTCCTATTAATATAACATTTATATTTTGTTTGTCTTTTACATAAGCTATTGTCTTTTACATAACCTATACACTTATACTATTTAAACTTAGGCTACCGGACCTATTAACATAAGTATATTAAACTAAATAAAGTGATCCTGAAAACGCTTAATTATTTTGTATTGCGAATTGAATATGTTATGTTCATTCCTTTGATGATGGATTAACATAGGCCATTTTTAAAATCAATTATTGTCATGGTTTCACATGCGTTTTTAACATAAACATTGATTTGTTTTTTATGTTTTTTAAAAAATTAGGAATATAGCCTAATTTATTTATTTATCTTTATTATCTTTATCTCATAGACGCTGTTGCAAATATTGTATTAATTACAATTGTGTTACGATGCAGTGTCGTAAATATATAAGAGCTTTTTTTAGTGACGACAGTGGCAGAGATCTTTTGGAAAAATGTCAACAAAGCAGTGGCCTTTTTTAATGGATACAAACAAACAAACATAAAAATATCAACTGAGCTTTATATATTACATATGCGTTTAAATTATTTTATTTCAATTATTTTCACGATGCATTGTATTAATATTTTACATGCAATGAATAAAATTGGGATTTTTAAAAATTTAATTCATAACTCGACATTTAATTAAAAACCATAGATGTAGCGAGTTTATTTTATGTTGAAAGTGATGGCCTATGTCAAATAAACTTACACTTTAAAACAGTTTACTTAAGCTTTATATACACTATACATTATAAAATTTCGCTACCGAACGTATTAACAAAAGTTGACTAAATTTAATGAAGTGATCCTGAAAACGCTTAATTAATATGAATTGCGAATTGAATATGTTTTATGTTCATTCCTTTGTATTCAGAATAGCATAGGCCATTTCTAAAATTGCCTTTTAATCATTTTAAGATGCGCTTATTAACAGACGGTTGAATCTTTTTTTTTCATTTTTATTTTATTTTTCAGATATAAAATCTGGTGTGTGTGTGTGCATTGAATATAATTTACAAAATATGATGCCTTATCCGAAATAGGGAAACAAAAAAAAAGATTCCTTTTTGAAATTATACACATTGCTTATAAACCGTAAATATAAATCGTAAAATATAGAGACATAAAAAATGTTAAATATTATTTCCCTGTTACAACAATTATGAATACGTCAAAAGGAGGAGTTATTTTGGTCCAGTACCTTTACTTTATAACAAGACTTTAATTTTATGCGGCCAGCTTTCTATATTGTCTAAATATGGTGTGCACATTTTTTGATATCATTTTAATACGACCAATTTTTTTTAAAAAAGTATTTTAGAAAGTACATTTATAATTTTGTTTATTTGCGCTATGAGTCACTTAGCTTTTGCCTTTTAAAGGGTATAGTGCCACATGTTCTTTATCTCATAGACGTGGTTACAAATATTATATAACTTACAATTGTGATACGATGCAGTTTCGTAATTATATATTACATTTTTGAGTGACGAGGGTGGTAGAACTCTTTCGGAAAACCTATAAGTTATGTTAATTTTGTACAAGTGGGAATGAAATTGTAAATTTAGTTATTATGGTCGGCAAAAATCATTATTTAATAAATCATATCTTTTAAATAGTAAGGTTATGTTAAAAGGCACTGCATTAAGTGAAAACAACTCACGCGGTAAAATGGCATATCTCTGTTTCTCATAAGATTTTAACTAAATAGATGAATCTGAAACTTAACTTGGCAAATAAAAATTGTAATAACCAGCAACTAATACTTGGATAAAGGGTCAGCACACTCCCGCTACTAAATGCGGGTATTTTTCTAGTATATTAATATAGAAAATTAAATTTATAATTACGTACGTAATATTGACATGGACACATACACAAAAACGGTCATTGAATACAAAAGAAATAATAATAATATTAATCGCATCAAATAAAACATGGCTCTTTTTACTTCGTTCCCTTCACACATTAATAAAAGTTCAAATAATGACGTCACGTCACAATATTTTATGGCGAGAAACACATTGTTAATCTCGAAAGCAACATTTTTACTTCTATATATTTTTTTTTATCGGGAGTTACCTCGCATAGCGTCACGGACAGACATGACAGACGTGACATAGATTACAAATTATGTATATTGATTGATTGTGTATTTCTAATAAGATATTGTATTGTTTTAAACTAATGTTTAACTACTCACAAAGAAGGCCCCAAATGTCTTGTTTCAAATAATTGTTTTACCTTACTCACTAAGCAACCCTAAATGACATGTCTCAAAGAGTTGCTTACCTGGCCCTAAATGTCTTATTTTAAAGGGTTGTTTACCTGTCTCACAAAAGGGCCCTAAATGCTCGTCCAGACATCGGTGGCACATACCCAAGTAGTTGCACGTTTTATTCCAACAGGTTTTAGGGCAGGACTTCGTGCAGTCTTCTCCGTAGCTTGATTGCGGGCAATCTGTGCACAGGGAAAAATTAACTGAGCAATCTGTGCACAGGGACAAATGAACTGAGCAATCTGTGCACAGGGACAAATGAACTGAGCAATCTGTGCACATGGACAAGTTAACTGAGCAAGCTGTGCACAGGGACAAGTTAACTGAGCAATCTGTGCACAGGGACAAGTTAACTGAGCAATCTGTGCATAGGGACAAGTTAACTGAGCAATCTGTGCACAGGGACAAGTTTAAAGAACAATCTATGCACAGGGACAAGTTTAAAGAATAATCTATGCACAGGGACAACAAGTTAACCGAGACCAGCTATCAGATATACGATAAAAATTGTAATACAAAATTTCTTCAATTAGTTGATTACGCTTTTCAGATTGATTAACCCTGTCAATAGATGAATGCCACATGTGTCAATATTCCGTTCAGTGTTATTAATTTGTGTGGACTCTTGTAGAAATAAAATGAGGGGAGTACTTAAAATATTTGACATTACCATGATCCAATGAAAGCACTCCAGCTTGAACACATCAAATTGCATTTAACGAAATGCACATATAGTTGACTAAGTAAGAAATTTAACCCATTTCCTGTGTTAATAATTTAAGTCTCAGTTTTGTTGACACAGCCCAAATTTTTAACAAAATCTAAAACTTAACGGCCACAGTTAATTAGTTGCATCAATATTTCGTCTGCAACTTAAAATTTTTTTTAAATGATTAATTTTTTAAAAATTGTAAAATTCATACGTTATGCAAAAGTTTTTACACATTAACGTAAACAGACGCGTTCAAAAGACATTTTAACATTACGTGAATACAATGTTTCGTTTCGACATAAGAAACTGCCTACATGCTAAACCAATAAAATTTCTGCCTTTGTGGCATCGCCTCTTCGTATAATAATTAATATGTTTATGAATACAACTTTCATACTTTGAGATAACCCTAAACCTAACATAAAACACTGTTTGTTTCCACTTTACCAGCTAAACATAACTGATGGTAATTTAAGTACACATTACTTCTAAACAATTCCAACATGAATAATACACGGTTATTTACATGTACTAGGATAATGAAGTCAAAGCTCAGAGCTGTAAGTATAATGTTGATTGAATCGTAGATATGGGCGGGTGTAAACGTACAATGTCTTTATTTACTTCTACCCGTAAATGTGTAACAAGATGACCTACTTACCTCCGTAGACGTAAATGTGTTACCAAGATGACCTACTTACCTCCGTAGACGTAAATGTGTTACCAAGATGACCTACTTACCTCCGTAGACGTAAATGTGTTACCAAGATGACCTACTTACCTCCGTAGACGTAAATGTGTTACCAAGATGACCTACTTACCTCCGTAGACGTAAATGTGTTACCAAGATGACCTACTTACCTCCGTAGACGTAAATGTGTTACCAAGATGACCTACTTACCTCCGTAGACGTAAATGTGTTACCAAGATGACCTACTTACCTCCGTAGACGTAAATGTGTTACATGATTACCTACTTACCTCCGTAGACGTAAATGTGTTACCAAGATGACCTACTTACCTCCGTAGACGTAAATGTGTTACCAAGATGATCTACTTACCTCCGTAGACTTCCAACTCACAGACACGCATCACCCCATAGGTCACGTTAAGAATCACCCTGACGACCATCGTCCACCCCTTTAACACGACAGAATTATAGCGGTGACCGGCAGGTCCGGACCTCAGCTCGTGGACTGTGTTCTTTTTGCCATCCCATAATTCCAATGTGAAGTTGTACGGAGCCTCCTTGGAATCCTCTGGGGAATGCAATTTATGTCAATAGATATAAACAAAACAGCTTGAAATAGGGGTGTACCGTTTTTTGGCACCAGTTCCGGTAAATCCGGAATCCGACTATTTTTTAAAAATAAATCCGACTTGGCAAAATTTTACTTCATAAATCCGGTCGAATCAGGCTGGCCGGTAGAGCCATAAATTATATTTAACTATAATAGCCCCCTTTGTGAGGTCAACTTTCATGGGAGTCACTTCCGACCGCGTTGCTTGGTGCCCATGCGGCCCTCTCAAAAGTGACCGTTCCGGGGAGGGGAAAGGTTCCCCTAGCTATTAGTTCCCGGGGTAGGGGGGACATAGTTGCTGGCAGAACATCCCAGGAAGACCAGCAAAAAGCCTCATGCTCAGGCTGCTGACTCCATTTAACATGTAGGATGTGTAGGATGTCACAAATACAATATTTCATCGAGCTCTATTACAAGCTCAATTCAGCCGATAAATATGGATAAGAATAATTTTTAAATAATAAAAAAACGACTTAATAAAAATAGAAATAAAAACTTGTAATTCTTATTTGAAATTGTTCAATAATTGAAACAATTGTGGTGTTTCTGTTATTTGGGGAGTTGAACATGTTCATATTGCACTCGTATCTGTTGATTTTTTTTGTTACAGATTTATTATTTTGTAAAAAGTAGAGTAAATATGAACTATGTTCTTTTAATTTCAAATATATATATTTTTTGCTCTTTGGAGGGTATCTCACTGACACGTTTACACCTGAATGCATGTGTATTCTATTATAATTAGAGCTTAAAAAAATTATTGCTTTACTCACATAAATCGTTTAGCGTCTTGTTTAGTAATTGAGAGATGTGTCAGTGACTAAGCGTTGTGAAATATAGCTTAAATCTCAGGTCTTTACTCTAATCGTGTGACTTGATGTAGTGGTGTACCGAATCACTCACCTGTGTGAATGACAACTTTAGTGACAGGTCTACGGTTAAGTTGTGTGTAGTGTTACAAGGTGACTTGTATTAAGTCACTCACCTGTGTGAATGACAACTTTAGTGACAGGTCTCGCACGTTCCAGTGTCAAGACTACAGCGTTTAGACCGTGAGCCAAGAGCCTAAAACAACGGGCACTCCCCGTGTCCCCGTCAATCGTGGACTTGACCAGGTCGTAGGCCGCGGGTGTGGCGTAACTGAGCTGGGGCAATGCCAACGTGCTCGTGGGAGCAAAGTTTTGACCTGTGGGGGGAGCAGGAGGGTGGTAGTTATTTTGGTACAATATTTCAAACGAATTAACAAACTGAAACATCTGACTGTCCCCCGTTTACAATGATTGAGCAAACATCTGACTTACCACCATTGACAATGAAAGAACAAACATCAGACTTACCACCGTTTACAATGATTGAACACACATCTGACTTACCACCGTTGACAATCATTGAGCAAACTTCTGACTTACCAAAGTTGACAATGATTGAAAAAACATCTGACTTACCACCGTTGACAACGATTGAACAAACAGAAACCACCCCCGACCAGGCCAGAGTCACGCCGTTGATAAGAATTTCATCCTGACAGAAAAGGTCAAGGCTATCCTGTTCTACTTCCAGCCGTCTGATAGACTGGCAGTTGATCTGACCACGTGACCCGCCAATAACGACCAGGAATTTAAGCGAGGACACGTACAACGCGCCTGTTCACAAACGAAGGTATTTAATGAAAGGATCATTCCAAACAAAACATATCATTAAAATAATTGACTTAATGGGGAATGGAGAATAAGAGGGAAAAGAAATTTTAATCTACGATTCTGTATTATTCGGTTCTTGTTTGAAAATGACATTAAATCACTAAAAAAATGTTTTGCACAAGGTACTGCAGAACATTGGACATTTTGAAATGTTTAACATTTTTGTGGCACATATTTTTGTAAGTAGTCTAATACATTAAAAAAATTTGGGCAGTTTTGAAAAATTATTTGTAATGCCCCTGTGATTGAACGTAATTTTTAAAATTATTTTCAATGATCTTACATTTTTAAACGATGATGAAAAAAAGTCACTTTTGGAAAAAATAAAGTATATATAATAATTATTCAAAATGTATTCTTCCTTTGGGTAAACCATTAAAACCAAAGTTCAAATATGGATCTTGTGTGTTTTAAAAATAGCGACTCTGTCGACAACTGTATAGTTCTGTAAAGTGTGCATGGAAACTAATGAATAAATAATTATTAGTTTTATTATTATTATTATTATTATTATTATTTTATTATTATTATTTTTTTAGCTGCCAGAGTAGATAGAACGAGCTGATTACACTAAGGACAGCATATGCCTATGCAGGGAAGCATGTAGCGTCCGGAAGCGATTGCTTAAAACGGTCTGTAGGGCGCATAATAAAATCGATGAATTGCTTATCTTTCAAGCAAGCCACTTGCATGTTCGGTGTCCCACAGATAAATTGTGAAGTTTTTAAAAATATATTTTTATATTTGTTCCTTGCTGCTTACACCAGCTAATGTAACGGTTTGAGCGTTTTAAAATCCCGAGAAATAGATAACACTATATCAGTGGTTCCCAAACTTTTTTGACCCACGGACCCCTTTTATAATCAAAATTTCCTCCACGGACCCCCAGGTGAAAAACTACATAAATGCATAGTACAAAAATTACAAATCCAAAAAAGCAACATTTGGTTGAAGAAGTATTTATTAATTTGTATAACTTTTGATTTTAATAAAATTGAAAACAATTAATAACTTTGATGAACGTGATGTGATTTTATTAGTGTATTTATGTCCGACTCAATGTTTTTGTTTAACAACCGCAAATACCCACGAGCACCAATTTCTAGTCGGTTTCTGCTTTTTTATGATGATGTTCATAACGGCACTGAATCTTTGTTCTACCAAATAGGAAGACGGGAAAGCAGTTAACTTCTGTACAATAAACCATAATTTTTAATTGTCATGTGATTTCGTAACCAGAATGTGTGCTATCCTAGTTCAAACATTGGTTCAAGTTCTTCATTTCAATAATCTGCTCCTGTATTAGTATGGATTCATCTGTGTTTGGGATCTGAGTTTGTCCAAGCGCAAAAGCGTTCAACTGCCAATCGGGAATAAGTGAGGAATACCTTCAAATCGTTGGTTCAGGTCAGCATGAAGAGCTGTTAAGTTTTGACAGTAAGCCAGGAAATCTTTATATCTACTTTGCAATTTTGAAAGATTTGGAAACTGAGAACATTCTCCTGTTTCTAAGTTTTGACTGTACAGAAAAAGGTTTGCAACAAACGCAGATATTACGCTTTCAGTTTTGATTAAATTTTATTGGTTACCTTTTAGATTCAAATTAGTCTTATTAAAGTTGTTAAATAAATCATTCATAAAGGATATGTCTTTTTTTAAAGTTAATTGTGTCGCAAATCATTGTCTTTGTTTTCCTGGAATTCCAGCACTGAATCAAAGAGAGCTGAACATCGATTTAAAAACGTACTTGTTGATAATCAACGTACTTCTGTTTTAATAGGTAAACGATTATAGTCTTCTTCATTTTCCAAACAATTTTGAGTAAATAATCTCTCATTCAAGGCATTCCTTTTAATTTTATTAACTGCACTAATGACGTCATCTAGTGATCCATGCAAACTTTCACTAAGATTGTTTGCGAATAAATGATGTCGATGAATGACACAATGTACTGAAAATTCATATGCTACAGTTTGCTTTAAGTTTGCCAGAAAGTCAAGGGCATTGCTTTAATTTCAATAAATCTTTTTAAATCAGAAAATAACGTTTCACATTTCGAATCTGTTTCCAAACATTTAGCCATACTTCAAATATTCAACAACACTGTTTTATTGGCTCACTCAGTGCTGGATTTACCTTTTTGCTAATCAAGCTATAGCTTAGGCCCACCTCCTTTCTTGGAGGCCCCGCAATTTTTTTTATATCGCTGACATATAATATCTGGACTTCAAAAGGGCCCCAATATCTCAAATAGCCTAATGCCCCAATATCTCAAATAGTCTAGGTCCCCATCAAGTCTAAAACCGGCCCAGAGCTCACTCATTCTCTTATGTGCTGTAACAAACCAGTGTTAATAATTATTAACGTTTTCAACGGCGTGCTACAGTAAAGCACTATTGAAAATAATTTTTGATGATAAGATACAATATAGATAAATATAACTTCCAGACACATCATAAAAAATACCCAAACTTGCAACCCTCGCAGATTCAAGTAAAAAAACGTGTATTTCTCTGACTTAATTATTGAAATTCCGCATTTCTTATGCGGTAGACCTTTCAATAAACCAAGTATTTTGATTGGTTATAGCTGTGGAGATTACCTCAGTTCTACTACATTTTCTAGGCAAAACAACATTGTACACCATTAAAGATAGCACCTAAGATCGTATTTAATTATATGAAAAAATACTATTTTATTTATTGTTATTTATTTTAATTTCCATAATAATAAAAATTGATCACATTTTTATTGTTTAATATTAAACCTTGCGCGGACCCCCTGGCATTGTTCAGGGACCCCCAAATCAATTTTAATTTTCCATGGACCCCCTGAAAGGTACCGCGGACCCCTGGGGGTCCGTACGGACCACTTTGGGAACCACTGCACTATATCATTAATTCTATTTTTTCAATACATGTTATGTAAAGGGCGCACACGATGAATATTTAACTAATTCTGAGATAATTCTATGTGAAAGAGGCATGTGATGCTTCTGTGAATCTTGTACTTCTACATATTTTTGTTGTTGCCCGAGACTTAGTCTCTTAAGGCTCTGACTAATACCTGGGCAACATGCTTCATCTGCTGAGCAGTGCCATATAACATTGTCTTCCCGTGGAACTCGTTTGCCTCCATAATCTCCCCGGCGATGTCTAGTGCTGTACACGAATGTAACACGTGTATTACTGTTTCAGAGGCTAGGCTGCAATGATGACGACACTGTATGTCACTACGGCGCAGCTTTCTGAAAGGCTTACACGTCCAGTTCATATAAATATTAAGTCTTGAGGTTAGGGCCCAAAGACAAAAATGCCCTTTGTTACGAAGAGTTTCTGGAAAGGCAAGCAATGGCCTCGTTGATTTTTAGTAAGGAGGAGCACGATTTAAACCCAGTTGGCAGTTATAAAATATCCCCGATGCCGTTACCTCCCTTCCTAAATTTCACTCTGATCCAAGAGAAGACTACGGCGTGCTCAAAGTCCAATGTGGCATGTTTCATTGTTGGACTCTCGCACGTTGTGTCGTTGCCGTCGCTCAGAACACCTTGGCCAGATTTCGGGAAAGTTGAGGCCACATCATCTAAAGATATTTCTTTTACTGAAATTGACTTTTCATGTCACTTTTTATTACAAATTACATTTATTTGCATTAAAATATGTTTACTTACTGTATCGAGATGCGATCGCTTATTTCAATGTTACATTTATACCCGTTATGAACTTTTGACCTACTTTATTGACACCATCATGTCACAAATATTTGACCTACTATATTCTTCAGGCCATTTTTAATGATAAGTTACGTTTATACATGTCACAAATGTTTGACCTAATACATTGACATATCATTGTTTATTATAACTAACATGCACACGTGTCAATTAATATGTCAGACCTACAGTATTGACAGGCCGTTGTTTATTATAACTAACATGTACACGTGTCAATTAATATGTCAGACCTACAGTATTGACAGGCCGTTGTTTATTATAACTAACATGTACACGTGTCAATTAATATGTCAGACCTACAGTATTGACAGGCCGTTGTTTATTATAACTAACATGTACACGTGTCAATTAATATGTCAGACCCACAGTATTGACAGGCCGTTGTTTATTATAACTAACATGTACACGTGTCACATAATATATCAGACCTACTGTATTGACAGGCCGTTGTTTATTATAACTAACATGTACACGTGTCACATAATATGTCAGACCTACAGTATTGACAGGCCGTTGTTTATTATAACTAACATGTACACGTGTCAATTAATATGTCAGACCTACTGTATTGACAGGCCGTTGTTTATTATAACTAACATGTACACGTGTCACATAATATATCAGACCTACTGTATTGACAGGCCGTTGTTTATTATAACTAACATGTACACGTGTCACATAATATATCAGACCTACTGTATTGACAGGCCGTTGTTTATTATAACTAACATGTACACGTGTCACATAATATATCAGACCTACTGTATTGACAGGCCGTTGTTTATTATAACTAACATGTACACGTGTCACATAATATATCAGACCTACTGTATTGACAGGCCGTTGTTTATTATAACTAACATGTACACGTGTCACATAATATGTCAGACCTACTGTATTGACAGGCCATTGTTTATTATAACTAACATGCACACGTGTCACATAATATGTCAGACCTACTGTATTGACAAGCCATGGAATGCCACCCAGGCTTACACACGGATGGGGGCGTGCACTCACCGGAAGCAGCACACAAATTGTTTTCACAACGGCAGAGGAAGCGCAAATCATTGCTTGGAACTGAACTCGAAAATAATTCAACAGAAACTATGCATAAAATGAGCTGCAACACATCAGCAACATTCTAAAATCAAATCAAGAATGTTATTTTAAAGATTCTGGTAAGTGGTGTTTTGTCAAAAGGTGTTTTGACAATAGTGTTTTGTCAAATGATGTTTTGCCATTAATGGTGTTTTGTCAAATAATTTTCTGAAGACTTTCGAACTTGTACTTTTCATTAATTTTAAGGTCAGCCACAACAAACTGCACTCTCTGTTCGATAAATAGTTTAATTTTATTGTTAACATCTAAAATAAAATAATAAAAAATACTCTTTATTCGTACATGTTTTAATTTTGAATCGGGAACAAATTTTATTGTAAGATTGTATTTAAAAAAAAATTGCTTCTGCGTTTCCACCAGTCACATTAATTTCTACTGCGTTTTGTTCTGAAATTTTAAAAAATTCATTTTTTACTTTTCACTGTTTGACAGTACCATCGTGCAATATCAAGAAGTAAGCGGTACAAAGTTTTACCTCAAGATAGTGGTTTTTATTGTTAATCAATTTTTTTAAACATTAAGAAAAAATCAGACTTGTGAACAAATGAAAGAGAAAAATGTATCCCTAATAACCAATACCTGTTTTCCGAACCTTTCTTTCATTTACACGATTTGTTCCTTTATTGTTGTTTTATAAATAGAGTTTATTCCTGGAACTCTCCTGCCTGGCTCAAACACTAAGTTACACTAAGTTCCTTTTGATAAGAAAGTACTTTAATAAATGTGTTACTGACTATTTAAATTTATTTTATGTACTTACCTCTTGGGTTTTCTAGTTTCAAAGATTCATGGAGATGAAAAAAAGATAAAAGTCTTTCGAATATACAAAGATTTTAGAAATATATTGACAAATACATTTTCTCCAACTTACAAAACTCATTCCCTGCATACTACACCACATATGCTACGTGATACCCGTACTCTGTTAGTATGTGATATGGAAAGATCCTAACCTATTTCTCTATTTTTTCGACACCCTTAATTTTACCTATTTCTTTCTTTACTTGTACCTGAACTAATTGTATTCGTATATCCTAGCACAGGGGTCTCCAAACTTTTCTGCCCGAGGGCCGCATTAACTGTCAAACAGCATTTTGGGGGCCGACCACTAACCCACAACTACTAAGTTTTGTGGTAAACTACAGGTAAAAATAGTATCTTTTTTGGCGATTAAAAGGTCGCAAGGGACCGGATGACAGGGACCTCGCGGGCCGCATCTGACCCGTGGGCCCATAGTTTGGAGACCTCTGTCCTAGCACTATTATTATCATCAGTTGATTTCATGCCGCAAAGGAACAATCAAAGCACGGGATTAATGCCGTAACTACGAAGTGATAGTGAATAGAACAGAATTGATTCTTATCAAAGTTTAAGTAGGGGTATGTTATACAAAATATCGAAAAAAAATAGACAGGGATCTGGAATTTAGACAAACAAGAATAACTCATTACAATGTTTAAAAAAGATTTAAATCTGAAAATATGAATCTCCTTTCAAATCTGTAAATTCTATCAAATCTGCCTCCAAATCTATAAAATATCTCTCCAAAACTATAAAGTCTATCAATTCTCCCTCCAAATCTATAAAATATCTCTCCAAAACTGTAGTCTATCAATTCTCCCTACAAATCTATACATTCTATCAAATCTGCCTCTAAAAATATATTGTCTATCAATTCTCCCTCCAAATCTATAAATTCTATCAAATCTGCCTCCAAATCTATAAAATATATTTCCAAAACTATAAATTCTATCAATTCTCCATCCAAATCTGTTTAAAGTCTATATGAACACGAGCGTTCTACCTGATGTACACAAACTCCCGTGTCTACCAACGGGGCACTGGTGGCAGACTCCCTCAAATGTGCACGCCTTCGTCGAGCATGACTCTGAGCACGTTGCGTTACAGTCAAAGCTAAAACTCGGGGCTCTGCAATCAGTATTTTTTTTATTTAAGGAAAAACCACAACAAACAACAAAGATCCGATTTGATATTAATCTTTTCAATATTTTCTCGTTAAAAAATACGTAGCTTGCTTATTTTTTAATAACCAAAAAAATATCCACCATCAAAAGACGTTATTTTTGAACACTTTCAAAATAGTGCAAGCCAATGAGAGATGAAAAAATATGTTTTAAAACAAAAGTTTTTGAAATTTTCTGTACAAAAAAAACAGAAGTGAAATTTATCATCAATTTATTTTCTGTCTTAAAATCTGTATCTTAGGAGTTATGCGTTAACAACAACTACGTCCAGACTTTAATCAACTGCGTTAGCTTCGATAAAGATTTGAACTCACCTCCATAGATCTCTATTTCACATATTCCCAAAAGTCCGCCGTTCACCGTGATGTATATTAAGGACACTTCAAGTTTTCTCATGAATGGCAAAGAGATGACGTTGGAACGTGATCTCAAGTCCTTACTCTCGAACACAACCGAGTTGTCGTCATCCAGGAACAGCATCGTGTAGTTACAGTCACCGGTGACGTTTACATCTGTTTTTGAAGACAACAGTAGACAGCAACAAATTGTACAGCATCAGTTGTAGGCGCTCTGTTACTAAAACACAAATTTAAAAATTTGGCGAAAGGTCTTTCTGTGTTTGTACCCCCGAAAACAACAGAATTCACTATCGTCAAACATTCGCAGTATTCCAACTACTACTAATGACTGCACTAAAATCACATCTCTTTAAACTTTACTTTCAAAATTAATTGAACAACATTCAATAAAGTTCTTCAAAATATTATAGTAGATTATATGCACAGTAATGTCGTTATATGATTAATTTATTTAGGTATTATTAATGTTTTACATTGACTGAATTGATTAATGTCATATTACTAGCAGCAAAGCCCGTCAAAGAACGGGAATACGTGTAGGGCGACCTGTGAAGTTCATGGTAGCACATCACAACATCAACATCGACTGACTCCAAAATGAAAATGAAATGTCACCAGTCGTCGTCTCAACCAGAGGCTTTGTCCAGAGACCCTACCTCCCCCACAACAGGGTGTGTCCAGAGACCCTCCCCCTCCCCACACCACGGTCTGTCCAGAGGCCCTACCTCCCCCACACCACGGTCTGTCCAGAGACCCTCCCCCTCCCCACACCATTGTCTGTCCAGAGATCCTACCTTCCCCACACCACGGTCTGTCCAGAGATCCTACATCCACCCACACCACGGTCTGTCCAGAGATCCTACCTTCCCCACACCGTGGTTTGTCGAGAGACCCGCCATCTCGACCGTCCATGTGTATCACGTCAAACGTACTATAAATTATAAGTTATAATAAGGAACCCGTAAAAACAAAGTTTTTGACAATAAATCTCAACGCGCACCGCTCAAAATAAAGTCTTGGAAAAAAAACTGCACAAAAAATAACTCGTTTTGAACGTCCGCGTAAATTTGTTCTATATGGAACGGAGATTTTATTTTTCTCCGCTAGTGATTGGCTGTAGGAGTCTGTTGGAGTTTGAGGGACCAATGGGCTAACGAGGTACGCACAGACATCTGCCTTATACATTTATAGATGTGTTACTAATTTTATGCAAAGCGCTGTGAGCTCAGGTGCTTGCAGGGGTACTGCATATCTATAAAATATCAATATAGTATTATTATTTTGCTGTTTGTTTTAAACAATTCTTGTATGACAATAGCAAATAGTTTACTTAATTTCATTCAATAAAAGGTTCTCAACTACACTGTTATCAAATGTATACCAAACAAGACATTTTAATTTTGAAAGTCTTCTGTGTAAATCTATTGAAGTTCTTATAAATAGACAATGTGTCCTCTACGATCAATTTTAATAAGCATAACTTGGAGTCGTTTGTTGATAATCAATTAATATCATGTAGGACTGAATGTAAAAAAGAAATGCATTTAGTTACAAGGCATACATCTTCAGTGAATGTAGAAGAGTGTTGATTAATTAATTCAATCCGATCCCCAGCCAATGTTCAATCTAAGGTTCGTTGGTCCGTTCGTTGGTCCGTATACAAAGGAAAAAAAAGGACTCATGCGCAGAGTTGCGCATCACCTATTTTTTGTGCAAAATATTTACCAAATTTGGTGCAAAGTAAGCCACACAGCTAAACGGGAGCATTGTGCCCAACACGAATAACTTATCCCTGACACTATTCGCAAAACTTTATACGTTGTTTAATCTGATCTAATCAGAAATACTCAAAATATTTTTTTCTAGGTCTCTGCTAACATAAAATAAGATGAACAGCAACGCATTTGATAAATTCGTTCAGAAGCCCACATAAAGCTACCCGTATCATCTGATATCACCCACCCGTATCATCTCTGAGCACCCAACAGTATCATCTCTGAGCACCAACCCTTAACATCTGTTAGCACCCACCAGTATCACCTGTTAGCACCCACCCGTATAATCTCTGAGCACCCATCCGTATCATCTGTTAGCACCCACCCGTATCATCTGTTAGCACACACCCGTATCCTCTGTTAGCACCCACCCGTATAATCTCTGAGCACCCATCCGTATCATCTGTTAGCACCCATTCATATCATATGTTAGCACCCACCCGTATAATCTCTGAGCACCCATCCGTATCATCTGTTAGCACCCACCCGTATAATCTCTGAGCACCCATCCATATCATCTGTTAGCACCCATCCATATCATCTGTTAGCACCCACCCGTATAATCTCTGAGCACCCATCCGTATCATCTGTTAGCACCCATCCGTATCATCTGTTAGCACCCATCCGTATGATCTGTTAGCACCCACCCGTATAATCTCTGAGCACCCATCCGTATCATCTGTTAGCACCCATCCATATAATCTGTTAGCACCCACCCGTATAATCTCTGAGCACCCATCCGTATCATCTGTTAGCATCCATCAGTATCATCTCTGACCACCCACCCGTATCATCTCTGACCACCCACCCATGTCATCTATGAGCACCCACCCGTGTAGAGCAGTATTTCTGTGATGTATCTTCTTGTTGGCAGGTGTAGCTGGACAGAGTCAGTGATGGAACTCTCCAGGTAGAAGCACTGGTCATTGCTAGTGTCTCCGTCGACCATTTAGAGTCAGCAGACGATCTAAACCATCGGAGCTGTCATTCGGATCCATAAATGTCACCTTGGTCATCGGTGCAATGTTACGGCCTGTGATTGAGTTGTGAATAAATTATTTTAAAATCTTTAACTTAGTAAACTGATTTCAGTACAACCGAAAAGACATGGAACAAAATGAACAATTAAAACAAATGTTGAATTTATTTAGCATCCAATATTCAGCTATTAAAATAATAAATTGCCAAAAGATCTTTTCTTAGTTTGTAATAGAGATTTAACACTGTTACATCATTAGCCTTTAAGACGTTCGCCCAAACGTTTGACTTTTTATATACGAATGAACGGAGAGATAGAGACACAAATTAGTTTATATTTGGTAACATCTTTTGACATCAATAGTTCCTCCTACGAAGATCTATTCATTTTTATAACATATAGGAGCAACAAAGCCCGACCAAGGACGTTCCGCCGTCGTTTCGGTGACTTGTGTTCTAGGAGTGACAGTAGTTATTAGCAGGAGTGACACACTTCAAGGTGGGAACACAGTACTGAATGATGACAAAAATACTGCACCAAAAATAACTCGTTTTGAACGTCCGCGTAAATTTGTTCAATATGTAAATGAGATTTAATTTTTCTCCGCCAGTGATTGGCTGTAGGAGTCTTTAGGAGTTTGAGGTACCAATCGCTATCGAGGACCGCACAGAAAACTGCCTTTTATTATATAGGATTTGATTTTCAAGAGAGAAAATTACTTTTCGCGAAAATGCAAAATTGTCTACTTTGCTTTTTCTATCATTTATATTTCTATTTTCTATCAAGGAAAATATGCTAAAAATAACTCACCGCTATTAATGTGCAGGGAACACACCCACCCAGGCCCCCTTGCCCACGTGATCAATATACTAAAAATAACCCAACCGCCATTGATGTGAAGAGAACACACCGACCCAGCCCCCTCCCACGTGATCAATATACTAAAAATAACCCACCGCCATTAATGTGCAGGGAACACACCCGACGCAGCCCCCTGCCACGTGATCAATATACTAAAAATAACCCACCGCCATTGATGTGAAGAGAGCACACCGACCCAGCCCCCTCCCACGTGATGAGTATCTCATCCACAAAGTCTTCATTGCCACACACACAATACGTCAATGCTGTTGGAGGTCGTGTTGACCTGTCGCATGTCCTCACACGGCACGACTTGCCGGACTACCTTCTTCCAGCCGTTGAACTGGAGTGACGTCACAGTGGCAACCGCTGGGAGAATTTTTTGTTTAAAATTTAGAAATGGCAAGGGAGGATAAAAACTGAGACGATCCAAAATTGTCGAAAGAAAAGAAGTGAAAACATTCAAAATAACAAGCTTCGATTTAAACGAGAGACGAATTTCAGAGAGTTATCTCTTCTCTTTGATGGCGGGATGTGAATAAAATAATTTTCATTTTAATGACGCGATTGGAAGAAGGCCATAGTAGACAGATGTGTCATAAACTAAGTCATGTAAGACACTGATTTGTCAGATAGTTCGTCAGAGGTTCTGCAGTTGGCAACAATGCTAGCATATAGTAGACCTTTTCGATGGGTGTGATCTCAACCCAATATATTACTCGGCTCATTGCGGGGGGGGGGTGCAGGGCTGTCTTAACGCATAGGCCCGTTGGGCATTTGCCCGGGGGCCCACGAGCATAGGGGCCCCATGGGAATATGTTTATTTATATATATATTATGTATATTTATTTTTTATTCCTGTGGGGGGGGGACTCTTTCTTTGCCCATGGGCCATACACTATTTCTTTGCCCGAGGGCCAAAAAATGGTGTAAAGACGGCTCTGCGGAAGGGGGGGGGGTTAATATTGTAGAAAAAATATTTTCATAAAAACTTAAAAGCTGGCAAAAAAAAGGCCAAATAGTGACACTAAGTAAAAGTTAAAAAAAAAGATTAGTGAATTTCTACCCCCTCCATAAATCTTACCATTGTTTTCAAACACTACTCTCAAAAATGTAAATAGAATG
This sequence comes from Ampullaceana balthica, assembly GCA_944989445.1. Lineage (NCBI taxonomy): Eukaryota > Metazoa > Mollusca > Gastropoda > Lymnaeidae > Ampullaceana > Ampullaceana balthica. The sequence goes on along the minus strand of CALYLW010000172.1, from coordinate 1,253,748 downwards.
GCACCGCCCAAGACTGCTGTGAGAGAATTGTTTTCTCGTGGTTCACACGATTCATCTTGACCGTCAATCAACCGAGGGCTGCTAACGTTAGCCGTGACAGCAACGTCACCTTGTGAACAAATAATTGCTGATAAAATAAACTCAATACTACATGTTTTTATGACAATGTAAGATGTATAAATTCTTAACCATTGAACTGACTTTTTCATATTTTAATCTGGTTAATTAAAAAAAATTCGTTCTTTTATCAGTTCGATGCCAATGTATTTTTAAAAAATGTTACTTAATAAAATATCCTAAAACTTTAATTAAGAAATTAAATTAAAAAAAAATATATATCATGTCAGAGGTGGCCACACCTGTAGTAACTGAGAGCCATTTAAAAACATTATTTTAAAAAACTGTTGACAGCCGCGTTGAAGCACTAGGCGTCATTAAAAGTGGCTTCGAAATCTTCCAGTAATCCTTGTAACATATATTTCATAAATTGTACGCAAGCCGCAATGTGTGCACAGAAGAGCCTCATGCGGCCTGTGAGCCGAGGTTTGGCCGCCATTGTATTAAGTATTCAGCAAAGTAATATATAAACAGCCTGTTCTTAAAACGAAATAATGCACTCACGGTATTGGCACGCGACACCAAACCAGCCGTTGACGCACTTAGCTCCATTGAGACACACACCGTTAAGTGCGCACGAATAGTTGGCGCAGTGACACAACGGTTCATTGGGATTTCCCATGCTTGCTGTGCCCAAGAGAATAGACGTTGCAATTTAAAAACAAATAATAAAAAACTCGAATGAGTATTTAAGCGCTATTTCCAACAATTTTTATTCAAGGGAAATGATTCTAGATTACATTATATGTAATTTCAAATCAATACTTCTGAAACTAAACAAAACAATTGCTATCTACAAATCGCTGCTAAAATTAGGAGTCGAACGAAATGGGATTTTTTTCAAAATTTACTTCTCAACATTGTTCTAAATATTATTAGCTATCGTCTGGCATTTGTTTCAACCGGATAAATTTTATGGTTGACGAGAAATTAAAAAACAAATATTTTGTTCGGGTTTTAGGATTTTCCAGGAAATCCAGTAAACATTTTCGGGAATTTTTTTGGCTCGTGCACATACGTTGGCGCTCCTTAACATATTTGAAAAAGACCCGAACCCTCTATCTGGTATTGTTCAGGAGTAGTTGCTTGTGCAAGCTCGAACAGACATCCATACAGGACAGACTTTTCAAATATATTATATATAAACGCAATTTGTCCCATGGGGAAAATGCGCTAAAAATAAACTCCCGTAAAAAACAAAGTTTTTGACTATAAATCATTACTAAAAGAATGTTCATTAAAATACGCTACGCAAGACAATCCAAAATTTTAGTTATGTCTCGTAAAACATGTTTAATATTATGCGCATCGATCGGGAATATATTTTAAAAAAATACCGCGCGACAGCTAAGTATTAAAAACGTTGTTCAATATAATACGCACCGCGACACTGGTAGAAAAACACCTAGAACATGGCCCAGAAAATTATCTTATTTTTATCACCGGAAATCCAAAATGAATTTATCCACCTACTTAAATCGACTGTAAGGAATCATCTGTTAAGTGAAATCAGAAAAACCCACCCGATCTAGGACACCGAGAACAGCTTTCTTAAGTCATGAGATTTGTGGATGCGTATTTTCAAACTAAAAATGTAACCATCAAAGAATCATTTTTAGGTTTTGTTCAGATACATTCCAAACCAAAGACGCAGCAAGCCTTGAAAGAGTTATCGTTGAAAAACTAGAATATGAAAACATACCGCTAGCCGACTGTCGGTCACAATGCTATGACAATTCTGTTTTAATGACTGGGCATATATCTGACCTCAACAGCAAATATGTGCACGAAATCACAGAGCATTGTTCGTCAAACTGTGACAAGCATAGCTTAAACTTAGCAGGAGTACACTCAGCTAAACAGGATCCAGTTGTTATCATGTTTTTTGGAACAGTTGAAAAAATATATATTTGATTTTTGTCTCGTTCAACAACTCGTTGGGAAGAATTAAAAAGAGTTGTGCCAATCACAGCGAAGAGGGAGTCTTAAACACACTGAAGTGCACGATCAGAAGCTGTTAAAGCTATTTATGAAGGACTAGATGAACTAGTAGGGCTGTTAGAAAAATTATCAGAAGGTGCATCTATGACGCCTGACACCAGAGGTGATGCACAAAATTTGCTAGCAGGTATTATTAAACTTTAACTTCCTAGTTTGTTACATTCCTAGAAAATCATACTTGGTAAAATTGATCGTGTCCAGAAACCGTCGCTAGATTCTACTATGAAATTCAAGGAAGCAGTATCTGATCTTGAATCGCTGGAGTAAGAACTTGTAAACATTCGTGATAATTTGAGCAAGGTTCCGGTAGTCAATGGGAAAACAAGATGCACAACATGGGGAATCGAGTTTGACAGAAGGATTAGACGACATCGGAGGATTCCTGGAAAATTAGCAAGAGATGCAGGGCCTTCTGCAGCAGAAAAATAAAACGTGTTATGAACAGCGTAATTGATAGACTCCAACAGAAGATATCAATAGGGTTTTTACGTCTAAAAATCCTAGACACCAAATTTGGATTTTTACTAGACGTCAAAACTCTTCTCGCTGAGACAAAAGTCGATACTCGTCATCAAAATTGCTTAGATTTTGGAAATTTCTATGACACTAACGTCAAAGGTCACGAATTGTGCACAGAAATCGGAGACTGCAAAATGCTGCTCAGTACCCGGACTGAAGTTCTACCGGAAACTCCTTTGGATCTTATTTGTTTAATTGTTTCATATGGAGATGACGTGTTTCCGAATCTTCGCATTTCACTGCAAATCCTACTAACAATTGCTGTTTCAATTGCACGCTGTGAGCGATCCTTCAGGAAAATAAAGCTTATTTTGACTTATTTACGTGCTTCAATGGGACAAGATCGTCTGAGTGATCTTGCACTCCTTGGCATCGAAAGAGAAATACTTGAGAATATTAATTTTGACCAACGTGATTTGCGACATTCAAATCAATGAGGATCAATTTGTTGTAGACTATGTATATTACAGTCATGTATAATTAGTATAGTATTTTGTTTTTCAAATAAATTGTTTACAATCGTATGGAGAATTATTAGTCTGTATTCTTTGTCCTTAAAATACCAGATGACTCGAAAATGAACCATATGAACCGTAAAATTTCACAATTTTCTTGGGGGCTCAGTGAACCCCCAGAATCTTTCGGCCACAGAAGGGGTGCAGACTTTGTGTCATGTCCCTGAGCGCAGATGATCCTAGCTACGCCACTGAGTATGGTTAAACACTCTTTATTTTTGTTCTTGCCTGCGCATTGTATACACTGTAGAATATCCTCATAAAAAAAGTAACAATATTGTATTGTATTCCAAAATTTATATGAGGAAAAACATGTAATATCTTTTTCCTGTCTAGTTTAAAAAAAATAATGAAATAAATTTTAAACTGTTATTAGTGCACGGCAGCGAACATCAGGTCCACATATCTATTACAAGTCTACTTCACGTTTTTCTCGCATGAAATGACAGTATTACAAATAAAAATGGAAATTTAGAAAACTGAACCCAGCATGAAAAAACAACAACAAAAACATAAGTACAACTAACGGTAAAATAATTTAACAACCCGTAAAATCAAAATTTTTGACTATCAATTCCTTATATATGAGACATAACTAAGAGTATTGATTATGTTTCATATAATCAATACCGCGCAAAAGACTAGCATAAACCATTACAGTACATTCGATCGATCTGAAGTTTTGACAAAATTGTGCAAAATTTCAGCTCGATAGGATCAGGGGAAGTGGGTCAGGTTTTTACTTTTGTTTTTCCGCGGAACCACGACAGACAAAGACAGTGAAGTTATCATAAGGGATTAAAAAAAAAGCACAGATACATAAGATTACCTCCACTTTCGAACGATGGCCATGAATTCGATTCCTGTTGACAATAGTTACATTAATAGGAATAACAACAAGCATTCTTTTGACATAGTTTGCTATCCTTGTTTATTAAAACAATATAAACTATATGGCTGGATAGCGAAGTCAATAGTGCGCTCGCCTCACAAGCTGAGGGGCGTGGGATCGATCCCACGTTAAAGCCACTATAAAAATGTTGATGAATGACTAACGGTAAGCAAGTCCTCCTCTGACCTGGAGAGGGATGGGCGCCGCCAGGGTCTACCAAGCCCGAGAATTTTCTAATGGAAACATTAGACCCCCCCACCTTACGACCACAAAAAGAGGTTATGGGACTAAAAAACTATATGGGCAGGGCTTATTATCCTTATTAATTCGTTGTCCCTACCCGGTCTCTAAGACCGGCCCTGTATATAGGTAAGTGGACTTTCTCTGAAAATCATGGCCCGCATAACAAGTGGACACACTGTGTCTACCCACTGGTGTAAAAGATAAACAACTAGACTATCATAACAAATTAACACACTGTATCTAACCACTGGTCTAAAAGATAAACAACTAGACTATTATAACAAGTGGACACACGGTGTCTACCCACTGGTCTAAATCCTGCCGTAGTGAGAAATCCCAGACCATCCCCGTAGCCCTGGACGTAACAACCAAACTCATTGCCAGCCAGGCCACGAATCTTGTAGTAGTCGTCACTTGGAAGATTTCTCGGCGAGGCGTAGACCCAGGAGTCACCTTTGTAGTCGGTGTCATACTCAGAGCTTGAAGAGAACAATGGAAAAAGCATGTCAATTTTGACAGCAAAAAATGGTGAAATCATGTCAATTTTGCATTTTGGAGAGCACAATGGTAAAAACATCTCAAGCTTTGGAGACAGGGGCGGATCAAGACAGCACGGGGCCCCTGGCTGCAATTCAAACTGGGGCCTATTCAAGCCAGTGTACCTTTAGATAAATTTATTGCAGCTAATTTAAGACTGTAACTTGTAACTATTCAGCAAAATAGATTGTATATGAAAAAACAACGAACACGAAGAAATAACTGTTTGCCGGTATCGCAAAATTGAGTGTAAAAGACAATATACAGAATAAAAATACAAATTTAAAAATATGCCACACCCTACCGGGGGATCGATCCCTCGACCGCTTGCACTAAAGGCCTATAAACTTCCGATTAGACCAGCTAAGCTCAGCGCAAAAAATGTCAATTTACGACATATAAGTGATATTCTTATATAATTTCCCTTTGTGAGCCTATCAAATCAGGTTTTTCCGATTACTATTTTAAGACTATTATATCGGAATAGAGATCACGTTAATAATAATGGATACGATTTCATTAATTTGTCTAATTTATCAAAATTTCAGAGATTCGTGTAATTTTTTCCCATTTTTATTATAATGTATACTAAATTTGGGTGCCCCTAAATCATCGGGGGCCCCTGGCTTTAGCCCGTTCAGCCCCCCCCCCTAATCCGCCATAGTTTGAAGAGCACAATGGTAGAAACATCTCAAGCTTTGGAGAGCACAATGGTAGAAACATGTCATCTTCGAGCCTCATCTTAACCATTATTATAATATATTAACCTCCCCCGTCGAATGTATTACCCCAAGTTAATGTAAGAGTTCCGTGTTGTGTTATAGAGCTATGGTAATATGAACAATGAACAGCGGGACTGAAACTAAGCTTTTTATATTAAATCCAAATTTCAAACTTTATACCATAAAACGAAGCTGCGTCGAGGTGTGACCGACCATACACACACCTCTTTAAAAAAACAACAAAACAACATCAACAAAAACAACAACAACAGATTTGATATGTTCAAAGTGATGATTTTCTTTTATCAACGGGCAGAATTATTACCATCTCAAAGAATAAAACAATGTAAAATTTAATTACGAAGAAAAAAAACATTATTTTTGCAGCATAATAATAAGTAAAACTTTAAAAAGTGTAATAAACGAATTGAAAAAAAAATAATTAAAAAAAAACAAAACAACAACAACAACAAAACATTTCACATTTTGAAGTGAAGCTTTCTATCATTCAGATACATGTAGTGCATGAATTTTTTTCATAAAAATAATGACAATTTTATAAGTCAGCAAATTTTTTTGAGAAGGACCTCTGAAAAAGAAGACAAGTTTTTAAAGCGAAAATAAATAACATAAATTAAATTGCTGCCAAGCGATTAACAATAAATTGAATCCATTTAAAGAGCTGTTAATAAAAGCCCTGCAATTTGTTTCTTATTATTTGCACAAGAATGCTTATAAATTGTGTTAATTCCTGTACTTTTACTGCGCAGTTAATTCATTACATCGCACTTCTCGGCAAATGGAATGACCAAAAGTAGAATGACCACAATCACATGATCACAATCAGTATGACCACAATCACAATGGCCACAATGAAATGACATCAATCAAAAGACCACATTCCGAAAGACCACAATCAGAATGACCAAAATCAAATGAGAAAAATGTAGAATGGTCATATTTAGAAAGGCTACTATCACAATTATTAAATATAGAATGACAAAAATCAAATGAAAACAATTAGAATGACCACAATTAGAATGACCACTATTAGAATGACCACAATTAGAATGACCACAATTAGAATGACCACAATTAGAATGCCACAATTAGAATGACCACTATTAGAATGACCGCTATCAGATTTACCATAACAATAATTACACAATAAGAATGACCACAATTAGAATGACCACTATTAGAATGACCGCTATCAGAGTGACCACAACCATAATTACACAATAAGAATGACCACAATCAATGCTCCCTCTAAATTTGCAGCGCGTTAATTCTAATCCGCTTCGCAGTGTTGTTGAAATAACTGCGCGGCCACGCAGCCGTGCAGCTTAAAGGGAACATTGACCACGATCAGAATGACCACAATCAGAATGACCACAATCCAAATGAATGGCTCTATTGTTAATGAAAATTATCTGAACTTGATCAGTAAAAATCCCACACTGTGATTTGCCCTAGCAGTTGCGAAAAATTGAGATTTCGGTCAATGGCGGCAGCTGTTTATAGTTACCGATAACTTTGTTTATAGTTACCGATAGTTTACCGATAACTTTGTTTAAAATTTATAAAAAATAAATTAAAAATCAGAATGTAATTAGTCTACAAATGATTGACAATTATTTTTTCGTTCTCTCTTATATTGATTA
>CALYLW010000172.1:1187245-1243770 GCA_944989445.1 Ampullaceana balthica | reverse complement strand
TAGTCTCTTCACGTCATGGAAGCTATGCCAAACTAATGTTACAATTGTTATAGTCTCTTCACGTCATGGAAGCTATGGCCAAACTAATGTTACAATTGTTATAGTCTCTTCACGTCATGGAAGCTATGGCCAAACTAATGTTACAATTGTTATTGTCTCTTAGCGTCATGGGAAGCTATGGCCAAACTAATGTTACAATTGTTATAGTCTCGGGGATCTTGTAACAACAACTCGGTGTTACATGAGAGAAGTTTATAATCCCAGGTGTACTTCCCCGACTACTGAGGATTAAAGTTAAACAAAAGAAAATCATTTTCCGTTCAGTTATAACCAGTGGCGTAGCTAGAACTTTTGCCGCCCGGTGCGGTCTCCAATGTGCCGCCTTTTTAGGGACCGTCCATAAATGACGTCACGTACCTGGGGGGGGGGTTATACACTTGTGATATGTATGACGAGAGGGGTGTGAGCGGTGTGAGGGGTGAGAGGGGTGTGAGGAGGGGTGAGAGCGTTAGAGGGGTGAGAGCGTTGTGAGGGGTGTGTTTGAGAAATGTGACGTTACGTCAAAACGCAAAACTTTAAATATAATTTCCACTTAAATATCATACTGACACTTTATTTAATGACGTTTACGGAAAACGCGTGTTACGATATTACGGTGCAGCCTTGCACTAAAAACATACTGTCCAAAAAAATGATTTGAAACATGCTTATTTTCAAATAGAAAATACGGCTTTCTATGGTGGGGGGGGGTGTCAAAACTTTATGACATTATTATTGAAGAAGGGGTCTTAGCTTTTGTGGTGACGTGTGACGAGGGCGGAGAGGGTGAAAAAATCAGACAAAATTGCGTGACGTCATTTATGGACGGCACATTTGTCGATTATATGATGGTTTTTATAAATTAATAAACATGAATAAATAATTGTAATTGAAACGAAGTAAAGGTGGGGAACATGTTTACCATTGCATGCCATATTTATGTAAGCAGTAATAAAGAGGCTGCATAAGATGAGATACCTATAAATACACATTTATAAAAATACACTATATATTTTTGTTAATTTAAAGGCCACAAGAAAGTTACTGAGGTTGCAGCCCCCACCCCCCACCCCAAATGAAAAAAAAACATATTCCAAATTTACACCCCCAAAAATATATAAATAAATGATTTTTTTAACAAAATTCATAGCAAAATTACAATCTTGGGTACAGAATTTTCCAATCTTACTGTTGAATAAATTTTAATAGATCAAAGGGGCCTTTCCCCCGTTTTTCTAACATAATGCCTATTCTTGTAGTTAGGGGCCGTCCATAGATGACGGTTTTTGACCCCCCCCCCTCGTCACGCGTCGTCACAAAAACTTAGACCCCCCTCTAAAAATACGTCACAGATCTTTGACCCCCCCCCCACTTATATTCTATTTGAAAATAAGTATGTTTCAAATCACTTTTATTGTCATTTAAGTATTTATTATTTATTTAGTGAAGGTCTACATTGTAATATCATAACCCTGCGTGAAGCATTTTTAAAAAAACGTTTAACCGGCCTTCAGAAAACAACTGTGTTAACATCCTTAGATTATATTTTATTTTAATGCATACAAATTAAACATTGACTATTAATCAACACGGTTAACGTCTTTGTTTAGAAAAAAAATATTTAAAAATAACATTTTAAAAATTTATTTTTTAAAAATCCCTCAACTGACTGACGGGCATCCCGTAAGAAATAGGTCGGCGAACAGAGGTAAATAATCTCATCTGGGGTCAAAAAGAGAATTCTTGGGGGTAATGCAGACTCATTTGGGACATATAACATCCACTACAATCCACTAGATATATTAAAATACGTCATGTGTACGTGTACGCTTGGAACATATGCCCATTATTGAACCGGTTCCTTCCAGAAAATGCATTTTTTAAAAATTTGACAACTATGTAGATTTCTTACCTACGTACTCTACGATGACACCTAAATCTACCCTACTTTCATTTATATTGACACGAGTGACAATAATCTTAATTCACATGACTTGTCTGTATCAAGTATCCATTCTGTGATATTTTAAATTAATGCCTTAAAAACTGAGCTAAGAAGAAAAATTCTTTTGTGCTCCTCTCGAATTGCGATGTCAAGAATTTGATGCATTCAATAAAGTTAATGAATAGTTGACTAATTTTAAATGGGCTCATTTACCATTATATCTAGAACAGTGCTTCTCAAACTTTTTAGTAAGGCGGACCGGCAGGAATTTTGTCCATTGCACCAGGAACCGGTGCACTATTTTCCCTGCACTGACAATTTTTTCGGTCCTTTTTTGAGAACACCTGCGGACCGGCTGCGGATGGCCCACGGACCGGCACTGGCCCACCACTTTGAGAAGCATTGATCTAGAAGACTAGAATGGCCAAGGGCGTGTGAACAAAAACCAATCGAACAATTATATCAAAATTAAAAGGTTTTTAAATTTTTCAAACAGATTCCCCCCCCCCTCCCCTTTTAAAGAAAAAGGATATTCCGTGTCGTTTTGACTGAAAATATCTACACATAATCCTATTCAGATAATGTTTAGACGCTTGTCATGCTTGTAAAACTCACCAGTAGCATTTCTGGAAGGGGGGGGGGCCTAACAACACTCCCCCATAATCACCCGAGTCGTGTGAGCAGGACCTAGAGTCTGGGGATTGGGGGAGGTAACGCACACATAAACTTGTATATTTTGGCAAAAAAATCGGACGACTCTTGACATGAGAGAACCAAACGGAGCTGCGGTTACACCACAAATGCTTTGATGTCAACATCAAACGACGCAGTGTAACAATTTCATATGCTATCTTGTGGATTCTCAAACTTAAGGATTATAATTAGATTTAATTTTCGTGTCTTGATAGCTTACGCCAAACAGCGTCTGATGGCCTACCGACCGGCACATTGAGAAGCAATGATTTAAAAAATAATATAATTTTTTTTTAAAGTCATTAAATAAAATGTAAGCGACCAAATATTTAAGTGGAAGTTTTATTTAAAGTTACCCTTTTGATGTGACGTCACATTTCTTCAACCCCCCCTCCCTCCCGCCCTCGTCACAAAAATGTGACCCCCCCCCCTAGGTGCGTGACATCATTTATGGGCGGCCCCTTAGGTACAGCCATAAAAACCTGGAGCCTTTTTCTTTCAGTATTGAACTGTTTTTATCAATGTCAATAAAGTAATTTATTTGATGTTCAAATGCTTCATTTAGTAGGTTACTTGGTATATAAATACGAATATTATCTTGCAAGGACTTGCAACTCATCAAAGCGTTCTTTCATTTTCTGTTATAATTCCATCCATGGATAAAAATATTTCCTGTTGTACTTCTCGTTCTAAAGATAGAACCACGTCTTCTTAATTTTACCCCACTCATATTATTTTCTCCTTCTAACTCACCGTTCAGTTGATATCTCCAACTCATCAAAAATTGTTTGACTGATATAAAAGCGTTTTGTATTAGCACATCTCTTTGATCCATGCAATGGGTTTGCATTAATTTTATATTTAATGACGGGTTCCCATAAATTGAGATAACACAGAAAAGAAAAAGATTGCATTGAATTGAGTAAAATTTAAGCATCTTATATCGTTTTACTAGTTACTTCTTCAGATGTTAATTAAAAAGTATGAGCTTGTTTTTCGAAATTATATATGCCTATTGTGGTGTTTATTAACGGAGAAATTTGAATATTTTCATGTTCTTGTTATAAATCTTAATAATTTTCCATAAAATAGACGAAATCAAATTATATACATATTACTTTAATTGGATAGACGTAACGTTTTTAATGAATAACCGTATTTTAATGAAAAACACAAATTATTTGTGTTACTTTAACGCAATCAAAACAAAATAAATTTAATTTTTAATAACGTACCTTACAATAATTTTCTGGAAACTCAAACAGTAATATAAATTACCCATATTTTATATAAATTACTACTTGCAAGTTAAACACAATATATGAACCACCATGAATTGTAGGTACTTGTTCGCGCATCATTCTGCAAATGTCAAAATTCCACGCAAAAACCATCGTAGCGATATTAATAGCACATTATTGGGCCCCGCGGTGATATGTTTTTTTTGTGTAGTTTTCTTATAAAAGCGTCATCTGGTCGTACCGTATACCGCTTAATTTTCAAAACAGATTGATACCATTTTTGAGTGATTTTAAATTTTTGAACGGTTTTGCGTTACTTATAACATCGACACATCCAATATGTAATCAAACAAATGTTGTGGGAATCCGTTAATTATTAATAGAAATAACGAATATTTTTGCTTCACCTTGGTTTTCACCCCTTCAAATGAAAAAGGGTGGTTGTCGGAATAGGTTGCACTTTTCAAATGCCCAAAAATGCCGCCCCTAAATGTGTGCCGCCCGGGGATGGACCGCCCCCAACGCCCCCTCTAGCTACGACAATGGTTATATCGGTGTCTCGTCTGAGCCAACTGCTCACTGCAGTGATGTGTTTCGTCTGAGCCAACTGCTCACTGAAGTGATTTGTCTCGTCTGAGCCAACTGCTCACTGGAGTGATGTCTCGTTTGAGCAACTGCTCACTGAGTGATGTGTCTCGTCTGAGCCAACTGCTCAATGAAGTGATGTGTCTCGTCTGAGCCAACTACTCACTGGAGTGATGTGTCTCGTCTGAGCCAACTGCTCACTGGAGTGATGTGTCTCATCTGAGCCAACAGCTCACTGAAGTGATGTGTCTCGTGTGAGCCAACTGCTCACTGGAGTGATGTGTCTCGTATGAGCCAACTGCTCACTGGAACGATGTGTCTCGTCTGAGCCAACTGCTCACTGGAGGGATGTGTCTCGTCTGAGCCAACTGCTCACTGGAGTGATGTGTCTCGTCTGAGCCAACTGCTCAACTGGAATGAGTGGGGACTCGTCTGAGCCAACTGCTCACTGGAGTGCTGCCAACCTAGAGTATGTAGTAGAAACACATTGTCTATATGTGAGGCAGTAAGAGAGTGTCGGAACTAAAAGTTATTTTACCACTGTAAGACAACGTTTAACTACTACAGCTAGTGTCAACAGCTTTAACAACTGTTAGTGGCTGCAACTACGCCACTGCCTGATCTTCCTTAGCTACACCTCTGTCTCATCTCCCATTTGCTACGCCACTGATCTCATTTTAACTACGCCATTGTCTGATCTCCTTCAGCCACGCCACTGGTTGTTAATACCATATTTAAGTGCAATTCAAAATTTATTATTTTTATTGTCGGGCAACAGTTACATAAAACTAATTTTTTTTCTACAGAAGATTTCTGATAAGGAATCAATACCTGGAAATTGAACACGTTACACGAGTTTTTAATTGTACGACAAAATAAAATGACAGACTACAGAATGCGGCAAGTAGATTAATCGGTGAAACCAGATACATTTATTTATATTACTTAAAAGCTTTCTTTCAGTCCAAACAAACGTCTACTATGACAGATCAATGAGACCTCGGTAAAATAAGATCTATGAGAACAGCTATGTAACTACAGCTATGAAAAATAATAAATATGTTTAACTAGATTTATGACAAAGTATGTGTTACTAGAGCTATCAAAACATCTGTTTAACTAGATTTATGACAACTTATATGCAACTAGAGCTATGAAATCGTAGGTTTAAAAACAAAGATTTATTTAAAGAAACAATGACATCATTGTACCTTCAAGCTTTTAATCGTATCTTCAAATCAAATGACAACTCGACCACAGTAATAAAGAATACAATACGTCCCATTCATCAGCATTATTGTATGTGGAAATTGGGGCAAAGGGCAACTACAGGGCATGGATGGTACATCCTGTTATTGATATAGCAATCAATAGTTCAATGATGGTACATCATGTTATTGATATAGCAATCAATAGTTCAATGATGGTACATCATGTTATTGATATAGCAATCAATAGATCAATGATGGTACATCCTATTATAGATAAATCAATAAATAGTGCAATGATGGTACATCCTGTTATTGATAAATCAAGAAATAAAAAGAAGTTTCTGGTGCGTAAGTTTTTTTTATTTGTGTGTGTGTGTGTGTGTAAGGAATGATAACTACGAATATATGTTATTTACAATTGTAAAATGAAATTTCGAGTTGTCTCCGCTGATATAACAGTTGTGGTTGTAGGAGAATGTGTCGGTACATGGTGGGGGAGGGGCCGAGGGGGGGTATTTAAAATAGGTGATTGTTAAGTCAACATCACCAGTCCCTCGGTTACAGTCATCATAGGTCCCAGTTGTATGATTGTTGAAGTCAACATCACCACTCCCTCGGTTACAGTCATCATAGGTCCCAGTTGTATGATTGTTTAAGTCAACATCTCCACTCCCTCGGTTACAGTCATCATAGGTCCCAGTTGTATGATTGTTTAAGTCAACATTTCCACTCCCTCGCTTACAGTCATTATAGGTCCCAGTTGTATGATTGTTTAAGTCAACATCTCCACTCCCTCGGTTACAGTCATCATAGGTCCCAGTTGTATGATTGTTTAAGTCAACATCTCCACTCCCTCGGTTACAGTCATCATAGGTCCCAGTTGTATGATTGTTTAAGTCAACATCCCCACTCCCTCGGTTAAAGTCTTCAACAGTCATCACAGGTCCCAGTTGTATGATTGTTTAAGTCAACATCTCCACTCCCTCGGTTACAGTCATCATAGGTCCCAGTTGTATGATTGTTTAAGTCAACATCTCCACTCCCTCGCTTACAGTCATCATAGGTCCCAGTTGTATGATTGTTTAAGTCAACATCCCCACTCCCTCACTTGGCTGAGGACATGGCTGAAGGGTTGGCTGAAGGGCAGGCTGAGGACATGGCTGAAGGGTTGACTGAAGGGCTGGCTGAAGGATATGGCTGAAGGGTTGGCTGAGGATATGGCTGAAGGGTTGGCTGAGGGTATGGCTGAAGGGTTGGCTGAAGGGCAGGCTGAGGACATGGCTGAAGGGTTGACTGAAGGGCTGGCTGAGGATATGGCTGAAGGGTTGGCTGAGGATATGGCTGAAGGGTTGGCTGAGGATATGGCTGAAGGGTTGGCTGAGGGTATGGCTGAAGGGTTGGCTGAGCGTATGGCTGAAGGGTTGGCTGAGGATATGGCTGAAGGGTTGGCTGAGGACATGGCTGAAGGGTTGGCTGAGGATATGGCTGAAGGGTTGGCTGAGGACATGGCTGAAGGGTTGGCTGAGGATATGGCTGAAGGGTTGGCTGAGGACATGGCTGAAGGGTTGGCTGAGGATATGGCTGAAGGGTTGGCTGAGGACATGGCTGAAGGGTTGGCTGAGGACATGGCTGAAGGGCTGGCTGAAGGGTTGGCTGAAGGGCTGGCTCAAGGGTTGGCTGAAGGGCTGGCTGAGGACATGGCTGAAAGGCTGGCTTAGAAAATGGCTGAAGGGTTGGCTGAGGACATGGCTGAAGGGCTGGCTGAGGACATGGTTGATGGGCTGGCTGAAAGGTTGGCTGAGGATATGGCTGAAGGGCTGGCTAAAAGGCTGGCTGTGGACATAGTTGAAGGGCTGGCTGAAAGGCTTGCTGAGGACATGGCTGAAGGGCTGGCTGAAAGGCTGGCTGAGGACATGGCTGAAGGGCTGGCTGAGGAAATGGCTGAAGGGCTGGCTGAGGACATGGCTGAAGGGTTGGCTGAAAGGCTGCTAGGGATGATGGAAATAATTTTAAATATTTATTGTTCTCACTCTGCCAGGCAATTGTTTGTACTATATGTGAGATCTCATCAGAATATCCATGACAATACATAATACATACATCAACAACACATAATACATACATCAACAGCACGTAATACATACATCAACAACACATAATACATACATCAACAATATTTAAGGCATACAACAACAAAGTATACTGAAATAATCCCATGTTTATTTTTGGTCAGAAACAACAAACAATCTAACAGTTTTTGGTGATGGCAGGGCCAGCGGGTCTATTGGTAGCAAAGCCAAATCAAGATACACAATCCAAGTCACATCCTAACTGTATAACACTTATACATCATGGATCTCAGTACACCACGCCCCGCAGTACCCCCACGCCCCACAGTACCCCTATGGACCACCCCACACCTCCCCTGGCAACTCACGTTAACGAAAGTAAAGTAACTATTAAAAACGTATAGGAAGCACAAATCCCATTTGTTAATAGGTGGCCTATTTGACACATATGTAGGGACAGCCCCAGTGTTACACAGTCTACAATCGTGAACTTGAAGGAAGTGTCCACACATATTCATATCAGCAATCTGTCACCCACACTCACTGTCATCCACACACTCACGGTCATCCACCCACACTCATGGTAATCTATCCACACTCCACACATTCTCTCCCTTCACCGCCACCTTAGCACAGTTCTAATGAAAGCATACAATACCCGTTAAGCGTAGTTAAGTTGTCTACTTTATGGCAACTCCATAACATCATGTCATGGGAACTCCATGATATCATGTCATGGGAACTCCATGATGTCATGTCATGGGAACTCCATGTCATGTCATGGGAACTCCATGGCATGGCATGGGAACTCCATGATGTCATGTCATGGGAACTCCATGATGTCATGTCATTGGAACTCCATGATGTCATGTCATTGGAACTCCAGGACACCATTGAATGATACAATAGTTTGACAAGTACCCTAAAGATAATTTCATTCAGGTCTTTAGTCTACCTGTGGAATACTGTTATGCCTTTAAAGCAAGGACATGTTTGTAACATGGTTATAAATTAGTTATAAATCAAACAAAGTGAGAAGCAAACAATTTAATTAATAAAACATTTAGGACAAACTAATTTTATCAACAATAATAAAAGTCCTAGTTAGGATAATTAGAATAAACATGTAGATACAGCAACTGTTTCTTATTAACATTACAGCAACTGTTTCTTATAAACATCACAGCAACTGTTTCTTATAAATATTACAGCTACTGTTTCTTATTAACATTACAGCAACTGTTTCTTATTAACATTACAGCAACTGTTTCTTATTAACATTACAGCAACTGTTTCTTATAAACATTAAGCAACTGTTTCTTATTAACATTACAGCAACTGTTTCCTACTAACATCACAGCAACTGTTTCCTACAAACATTAAGCAACTGTTTCTTATAAATATTACAGCTACTGTTTCTTATTAACATTACAGCAACTGTTTCCTTTTAACATTACAGTAACTGTTTCCTACTAACATCACAGCAACTGTTTCCTACAAACATTAAGCAACTGTTTCTTATAAATATTACAGCTACTGTTTCTTATTAACATTACAGCAACTGTTTCCTTTTAACATTACAGTAACTGTTTCTTATTAAACATTACAGCAACTGTTTCCTATTAACATCACAGCAGCTGTTTCCTACTAACATCACAGCAACTGTTTCCTATAAACATTAAGCAACTGTTTCTTATGAATATTACAGCTACTGTTTCTTATTAACATTACAGCAACTGTTTCCTTTTAACATTACAGTAACTGTTTCTTATTAAACATTACAGCAACTGTTTCCTATTAACATCACAGCAGCTGTTTCCTACTAACATCACAGCAACTGTTTCCTATTAACATTACAGTAACTGTTTCTTATTAAACATTACACCACCTGTTTCCTATTAAGATGTTTCTGAACCATATCAGATTTTCTCCTTAAGCAATGATAACAGATTTTATTTGCTCTGATGATAGTCAAAGATTGTCCTACATTGTACTTGACAGTCATATATTGTACAGGAAAGTGCTACTACATTGTATTTGACTGTCCTATATTGTACAGGACAGTGCTACTATATTGAACTTGACTGTCCTATATTGTACAGGACAGTGCTATTACATTTTACTTGACTGTCCTATATTGTACAGGACAGTCCTACTACGTTGTACTTGACTGTCCTGTATTGTACAGGACAGTCCTACTACATTGTACTTGACTGTCCTATATAGTACTTGACTGTCCCATATTGTACAGGACAGTGCTACTACATTGTCCTACCACTTCGTAAAAGTTGATACAGGGGTGGCCAATCCAAAGGCTTTCTAATTTTGTTTGTAAGAAACACTAACAAATTCTATTAAAATGTGATCTATCCATGTTAAACTGTGATCTATCCATGTTAAACTGTGATCTATCCATGTAAAACTGTGATCTATCCATGTTAAACTGTGATCTATCCATGTTAAACTGTGATCTATCCATGTTAAACTGTGATCTATCCATGTAGAGCTGTATTCCTTTGTCGTTCATACACTAAAACTAAATAACAGATCAGTTATAACTAAACTACTGACATGTCTTGACTGAGATATCATCACTCAACTCAATTTTTTTCAAGATTTTTTTTGTTCATTCAATAAACAACTAATAGATTTATTTAAACTTTGAAAGTTTAACACACAAAAAATATATATATAGTAGAATAGTTAAACACCTTGACAAATATAATGCCCTATGCCCACATCAACACGGCTTTAGAAAAAACAGATCATGTGAAACACAATTAATAGGTTTAATAGATGAACTATCAAAAGGCTTGGACAAAAATGATCAAATAGATACAATATTACTAGACTTCTCAAAAGCATTTGACAAAGTTCACCACCTTAGTTTACTTAAAAAACTTAACTACTTTGGAATCTCAGGTTCCTTACATCACTGGATCCAAGACTTCCTTTTGGGCAGGGAGCAAACTGTAATAATTAATGGATCTAAATCTGCACCAATAAAGGTTAACTCAGGAGTTCCACAAGGAACTGTGCTAGGTCCCTTACTCTTTTTAATTTATATAAATGATTTACCCAACAACATCTCAACAGGTACAAAAGTTAGGTTATTTGCTGATGATTGTATAATCTATAGAACAATTAAATCAGAACAAGATAGCAAAATTTTACAAAAAGACTTGGATGAATTGATAAAATGGGAAACTAACTGGAGTATGTCTTTCCACCCAGAAAAGTGTCAACTGTTAAGAGTAACAAAGAAAAAGAAACAAATAAATTCAAAATATTACATTCATGGAAAAGAACTGACCCAAACTAAAGATGCAAAATACTTAGGAGTCTTAATAAATGAGAAACTATCATGGAATCCCCATGTCAATGAAGTTATTAAAAAATCAAACAAAACCTTAGGCTTTATAAAAAGGAACTTTAACAAATGTAATAGAGATATAAAACTAAAATGCTACCTCACTTTGGTGAGACCTGTACTAGAATATGCATCTTCTGTATGGGACCCATCCACCAAAGAAAACATTGATAAACTAGAACAAATTCAAAAAAGAGCCGCCAGATTCATTACTGGAGAATATTCGAAACTGACAAGAATAACACCATTAGTTAAATCATTAAACCTTGAAACACTAGAGAATAGAAGAACCAAGAGCAAAGTAGTAATCATACATAAAGCAATTAATTCTAATTTAGAAATACAACACAAAGATAACTTAATACAACCCTCAGATAGACATAAGGATAAAAACACCTTTCTTATTCCGTATGCAAGAACAAACACATACAAGTTTTCCTTCTTCCCGTCCGGAATTCGGGCGTGGAATGGGTTGCCTGAAGAATCCAGGAAAACCAACACTTTATCAACATTTAAATCTCTAATAAAAATGCAGGACTAAACACAAACCATAGATAAGCGTAGGACGCAATAATCTTCTGTATAGAAGGAGCGTCTGTAAACAGATAAGATAAGATAATATACTAACACGTCTCCGCTGTGCTGTTAATTAATACTAAAACAGGAAGATTTGTCTCATCCTGTACTGTTAGGACATGAAGGTTATCCTCTATTGAATTATTAAATGAAAATGGGATGGGCCTTTTGAAAATGTTTTGTTTTATTTAAAAACAAAACTAAGACATTAATCTTTAACTAGAATATCAGTGTGGCAACAAAAAATCTTAAGTAACTTATTTTCAAGTGAAATAATAATTTATAATTTTATTACACATAAACAATTTCTTTGAAAAATGAATTATCATTTTTTTTAGCAATTACCCTGATAATTTGATTTTCCTCTGTATCCAAACCATATAAATTGATTGTTGAAAATGAATAATTTATTTTTCCAAAAATAAAAATAAAAATTTAATTTTAATTAAATAAAATAACTGGGGCTGTTATCGATTAACTCTTTCGCTGCGGAATTTTTTATACGAAAAAAATGTACATTATTTTCAAAAGTAAAAAAAAAGTGAGAGGTTGGGTTTTAAAAAAAAATTATTTAAAAATATTATTTTTAGGCTTATAGGGATAAATTTGGTATCAAATGTAAGGTAATTGAATGGACTATGTGTTGTTGAACTTGTTTCTTTGGTTTAAATAAAAAAACTAACATAAAAGAAACTAAAAATGTGAGAATATGACAACGAAAATCACTAAATTTTAGAGAAAAAAAATTCTCAGACGGCAAATTTATGTTAGTGCTCCATAAAAATAATAAAATCATTAAAATTTAATGCAAAAATCAAATATATAACTTAAATAGGCATTTTTATGTTTATAAATGTACAAAAGAACCACAAAAATTAATTTTGAATTGTCTCATAATGTAGCTAAAGATTTGCCATAGCAACAGTATTGATCAACAAAAAAACAGCGAAGAAAATTAATAAAATAATGCTTCAAATGATAGCAAATACACCTCGTCTTCGTTCATAAACAAGGAAGTACCACTCTTCTTTGTTAAAATCTAATTTAAAAATAGCTCTTAAAAAAGTTTAACCGAGAAATAGCAAAGAAACAAACATGATAGTGAAACAACGCACAGTGCGTTGGTCCGTGCTTTTGAGCACGGCGGATGAACGCAGTGTGCGTTGTTACGCATCGAAAGAGTTAATTTAAATTTAATCGCTAACTTTTGAAAAATTATCGATTAATTAATCGATAATTTTGATTAAAGCCAAAAATAGACATTTAATTCATTAAACTGAACATTTCTCCAGGACATTGAAAATTAAGAATATTTTGAACTAAATTTTATGACAATGTGTTGATACTTGATCGGATGTTTGTGCTGATCCTTTAAAAGATAATTTTTATGGCAGTGAACACAGTAAACTTTTTCACCATCTTCGACTATGCCATCCGCAGTTAGCTTAAAAACAAAATTTTTGCTCAACTTTCTAGTTATATGTTTAAATTTAACTGCGCTGATGCTGTCAGCCATTTTTTAGTTGACGTCTGCCGGTCCACATAAAGTAATAAATAAATTATAATATTCCCTGGGAGAAGTTTGTACGTAAAAAAATATATAAAATATATAAATTATTATTAATAATAAACTGTGTTGATTAATAAATTTTTTTAAAAATATTATAAATATTTTCTTTAACTTTAATTGAATTTTTATCTATTAAAATAATTTTAATCGATAAAAAAATTTAACGATTAATCGAGAAATTAATTGTTAATTTCCGCAGCCCTAAAAATAACTGATATATACCAAAATTATTTTAATTTTGAGCCATCCCCCAAACCCCACTTATTACCCCTACCATCCCCCAAACCCCACTTTTTACCCCTACCATCCCCCAAACCCCACTTTTTACCCCTACCATCCCCCAAACCCCACTTTTTACCCCTACCATCCCCCAAACCCCACTTTTTACCCCTACCATCCCCCAAACCCCACTTTTTACCCCTACCATCCCCCAAACCCCACTTATTACCCCTACCATCCCCCAAACCCCACTTTTTACCCCTACCATCCCCCAAACCCCACTTTTTACCCCTACCATCCCCCAAACCCCACTTTTTACCCCTACCATCCCCCAAACCCCACTTTTTACCCCTACCATCCCCCAAACCCCACTTATTACCCCTACCATCCCCCAAACCCCACTTTTTACCCCTACCATCCCCCAAACCCCACTTTTTACCCCTACCACCCCCAAACCCCACTTTTTACCCCTACCATCCCCCAAACCCCACTTTTTACCCCTACTTGGATCAAATCTTAGTTCAAAATAAAATAAAGAGGCTCCCTTTTCTTAAATCTTCTTATGACTAGAATATTTATAGATTTCAATCAAGATTTTCTTATCAGGATATTTAATACTTTGGACAAAATATGGGGGAGACTGCAATCAGGCTTTTAGATAACAAAAATATTTACAGTATATTCCGGCATATAAATTATAAAGAAGACTTGGCATATTAGAATACATCCTACTTTTCCCGATAACATATAGGTTTTAAACTATTTTCGACGTATAAGACCAACCCTATTCCAACACACTTTAAGTTTGAAATTGGGTTCATATTTCTTTCTTCTTGGTGGTGGAGACATGGTGGGGTCTTCACTGTTAGCCATTTGTATACTGAATTGTATAAACAGGTACAAATATGATATGACGATAACCGGCGTATAAGACAACCCCGGACTTTTGAGAAGATTTTTAGGGGTTAAAAAGTCGACTTATACACCGGAATATACGGTATGTTATTTAAAAAAAGGGTATATATAGGCCTGACAAGACATCAGAGAAAAACATGTTGGTAATTAGTTGTTTTTTTTCCTGGCCTTCTCAGTGCTAGACATACTTGCTCCATCCCCCCTACCCCTAACCATATCCAGTAACATGATTGGTTTATATGGTTTAAAACATTATTGCATTAACTCTTTTATTTTGGAAGTACAGTCGAACCCACTTACCTCGAGCTCGGTTAGCTCGACCACCCCACTAACTCGACGTATTTTATTGGAACCGCCAAATTCTCTCTTTGTCTTAGCATTTTTTCATCGGCTAATTTGATTTTTCTAAGTCGCCGAAACCTAGTACCTCGAGCACAAAAGGGGAACAAATTTGCAACTTAACTTGGTTAGTTCGAGGATTGGCCTAGCAATGCACTGGCATTTTTAGTTCAAAACAGTGTTGACATCTCGCGTCTTCGAGACTTCCGGGTATTGTGTTATTCTACGAGATTTCAATAATTTCCGGATGTTATTATCTTCTTTCACTTTTGATCCATGTGTGAATTAGATGTATTCACCCGAGGTGCCCGTAAATCGGCATTAGCGATCTTTAATCCGTCATTATTTCGCAGTGCATGTTATATTATTATTAAACTGAATTCATTTTCTGATGCATTGATCATTTTAATTTTTAAGATAAACGAATATCTTTAGAATTGAAAATAAAGGTTTGTATCGAGAATCGTCGGTGGTTTTTATATAATTTTTAAAAAAAGGATTATTCTTTTAAAAGTTTTTTGTTGCTTTGTTACCAGTAAGATACGTGACTGTGACACTAACAAGCGCGTGACGATGAAATAAAATCATTTTCTTAACTCATTAGCTCCTGATGCGACTAATATTCCAGTACGTGTATATAATATTATTAATATACACGTCATCACTTTTGTAGGTCGAATTCTGATAAGGAATGATTTTAAAAAAAATTCGCTTAGACTTAGTTGCCGGCCGAGGTCTAAACACACAGCCCACAGCGTGCTGTGATCAACGGTCAAGGCCACAATAGTTTTATTTATATTATTACAAGACTGAGGAAATTCGAGAGCGTTCTGATAGTAACAGATATCCTGCACGTCAAAAGCATTAAACTTAAAATTACCATAGTGATATGTTTATTT
Organism: Ampullaceana balthica; assembly: GCA_944989445.1. Taxonomy (NCBI): domain Eukaryota; kingdom Metazoa; phylum Mollusca; class Gastropoda; family Lymnaeidae; genus Ampullaceana; species Ampullaceana balthica. Next base: position 1,228,099 of record CALYLW010000172.1, on the reverse strand, counting down.
TTATTCGCTGATTCGACGGCAATCCAAACGCTAGCGGCGTGACACGCACATGAGGCGAGGCGCTGGACTAATAGATAGACTAATGGTAAAAAATACAATCAAATATTATATTCGTATTTTTACTCAGCAATTCAGTTTCAAGTTTAGTTCACAAAAAACAATAATAATGACATCACAATAATGAATTTAATAGCCTTTACTCGATATGGTACTAATCACGGTTGTTTGTTGACAAGAAATAATATAATAACATAACAAGAAATAATTTTAAAATTTTACAACTTTTTTTTAAGGGTGAAAAAGTTTACAAAAGCTTAAAATGCCAAAAAATGTAAATTTTTGGTTAAAAAATATAAACAATTTGTCTGTGGCCGTTTTGACAGGGGCAGTTATGTCGGGGCCGTTATGTCGTGGGCGTTTTTTCTGAGCTGTTTTGTCGTGGCCATTTTGTCCGGGGCCGTTTTGACGGGTCACCATTTAAATGTTTAATTTATTGTGGTATAATTTTATAAAGCCATCTTGAATAAGAATGATATACATGTTCTTCAACTTAATATTAGTAACATTTTGTAAATAAATTTATAAAAAAGTTCAAAAATTAAATTAACAGCCTTTTTTAAAAATGACCAGAAAAAATCTTTCTCATACTTGTGGTTTTTATCAATATATAAAAATGATATTGACATAAAAGTTGCATCTTTTAAAAGTTGAGTATTGTGGTTTTAAGATGTTCATGTGTGAAAGAAAATGTAAAATGTCTCAGGTAGCCAATGGACAGTATCTATGTCATGAAGCTATGAACTAACAGAGCAGAAGAACAACTCAACTTTACCCAAACAATTTCAGTTTCTGCAATCATCACTCAGTGATGAATGGATCCCCTGTCACTGATGTCACCAATGATTGGATCACCTGTCACTGATGTCACCAATGATTGGATCACCTGTCACTGATTTCACCAATGAATGGATCACCTGTCACTGATGTCACCAATGATTGGATCACCTGTCACTGATGTCACCAATGATTGGATCACCTGTCACTGATGTCACCAATGAATGGATCAGTTGTCACTGATGTCACCATATTTTAAATTTACTAAACGAGATCAGTATTTCTTCCAGCAAAGTTGTACAGTCAACTGCACACAGTCAACACTTAAAAAAACCTGCCAATCAGGATAACCTTGGGTAACACTGCAGGAATGTAGCATGGCAAATCACTAGAGATCATTGATGAATGGAAAGCCTTGAAGCAAGCAGCAACTTGCTTCATAAATCCTGTTCATGTTATGATATTTCATGGATCCTTCGTAGCATTGCACTTTTGTTGAGAGGAATGGATTCCATACGGTCGTACGTGGTACAGATAAAAGTCCAAGATTCTCATGTCATCGGGTGGCACATAATGAAAACTGACTGCATACTTGCTCACCCCAAAGCCCTAGATTATTCAATAAAAACAATTGATTATATGCTCACAAATTCTTAGTTACTTAAATATTTTTATAGAATTGACTTTGCTTATTTTAGATTTATTAAATTGATTTAAAAATTTGATATTGACAGTCTATTATTCATTGAAGTCTAAGGGAAGGAGAACAAATTGTATCCCTTAGAACTAATATTATAATTACGTTAGAGTTTAGAAACTTATCAAAAGGTTAACATTTTGAGTATATGAGCAATTTAATCTAACAATCCTTTAGAGCAGGGGTCTCCAAACTTTTCTGCAGGAGGGCAGCATTAACTGTCAAAACAGCAGTTTGGGGGCTGACTACACACAGTTTTGTAGTCAACTACAGGTAAAAATAGCATCTTTTTTTTTAGATTAAAAGGTCTCCAGGGGCCGGATCTGGCCCAAGGGCCGTAGTTTGGAAACCCCTGCTTTAGAGTAATCAAGCCATGTATTTTTACATTACAATATAATTAAACCTACTTTTTGAGGTATACCAGCCGTGTATTTTCGATGCCAGGCAGGAAACTTGCCCAGGATGTGTATCTCGGGGTGCATGGGATGAAAGACACTTCTCCCGATTTCATCTAAAGACCTGGAAGTCCTGACACCAAGTTTCTCCATGCAAATACCGAACTCAACATCTTCATCACCGCCATCTTCTCGACAAACAGTAGAGTTGACAGCTTTCTTTCCAAACCGACGTAGAGCTTCCTTGCTGATGACATAGCCTCCGCCTCCACTGCCGAGAGATTAATTAGATTCATGGAGTAAAGGTTAACCTAATTAAAAGGTACTTGCAACGCCTGCTTGGCTTTGTTTTGTTAAGACATTCTTAGTTTTTAATAATCGAGTTCTGCCAGGGTGATTTTCATCACAGATGTGGAAATTAAAAGATCATGAATGAAACAGCGCCCCAAAAAAGAAATTCTTACAACTGACAAGTATTTGCATAACAGAGCTATAAAATCAGAGACTTTTACAAGTATTCTTCATCCAATTATGTGTATCAGGCGTAAGTCAACAATCCTTAGTGACACATTTTCTTTAGTTGTAGCAGAAGAAATAATGCCAGTGTCATAAACTTCACCATAATCAAGATATTAGTTCTGTACTGTTGACAACTACTACACAGCTAAACTATTCATGTTTCACATCCAAATATGTTAACAAAATACCCACACCTTTCTATGGAGTCTGTGAGACTAACCTGTAATACCCCTGGCGAACATTTCTTTTGAAGAGATGACCAAAATAGATGGGATCCTCCTTGTTCTTGTCGGACAGAAAGAAGCGCAGATTCTCCAGGATAACATAGGTATCATCATCAGCCTGTGTGTGGGAAAACAAAGTGTCTGTCACTGTCAGCAGAGTGTCTGTCACTGTCAGCTGAGTGACTGTTGCTGTCAGCAGAGTGTCTGTCACTGTCAGCAGAGTGTCTGTCACTGTCAGCAGAGTGTCTGTCACTGTCAGCAGAGTGTCTGTCACTGTCAGCAGAGTGATTGTCAGCTGAGTGTCTGTCACTTTCAGCTGAGTGTCTGTCATTGTCAGCTGAGTGCCTGTCACTGTCAGCAGAGTGTCTGTCACTGTCAGCTAAGGGTCTGTCACTGTCAGCTGAGTGTCTGTCACTGTCAATTGAGTGTCTGTCATTGTCAGCTGAGTGTCTGTCACTGTCAGCTGAGTGTCTGTCACTGTCAGCTGATTGTCTGTCATTGTCAGCAGAGTGTCTGTCATTGTCCACAGAGTGTCTGTCATTGTCAGCAGAGTGTCTGTCATTGTTAACAGTGTCTGTCATTATTAGCAGAGTGTCTGTCACTGTCAGCAGAGTGTGTCTGTCACTGTCAGCTGAGTGTCTGTCATTATCAGCAGAGTGTCTGTCATAAATCGTACCATAGAATATTTTTAATGAACTATTTATGAAAACTTAGACGCCTCTAGGTACAACTATTCAGCGTGTCTGCTACATTATGGCATGCAAGCTGTTTGGACATAAATCCTGTACGGTATTTAGATTGCTACAACATAGGCAAACTCGGCACTCATATTCCACACATGGGATTGACTACTTTAAAAGTAAAGACCATTCTAGCAGGTCCAGCTGGCCATTCTAGCAGGTCCAGTCTGGCCATTCTAGCAGGTCCAGTTGGCCATTCTAGCAGGTCCAGCTGGCCATTCTAGTAGGTCCAGCTGGCCATTCTAGCAGGTCCAGCTGGCCATTCTAGTAGGTCCAGCTGGCCATTCTAGTAGGTCCAGCTGGCCATTCTAGCAGGTCCAGCTGGCCATTCTAGCAGGTCCAGCTGGCCATTCTAGCAGGTCCAGCTGGCCATTCTAGCAGGTCCAGCTGGCCATTCTAGCAGGTCCAGCTGGCCATTCTAGTAGGTCCAGCTGGCCATTCTAGCAGGTCCAGCTGGCCATTCTAGCAGGTCCAGCTGGCCATTCTAGCAGGTCCAGCTGGACATAGCCGGGGAGATTAGAGCGGCGACAGAGTCCTACGCTCAGACAATGTTGTATATCTGTGCCCAGCAGATGGAGGAGGTGGCCCAGCCAAAGCTTTAAGAGAGTGACCTCAAGCTTCAGAATGTGACATTAGATGAGCAGGTCATAAAGACAACATCAAAAAATTCAGAGTCATAGTGTCAGCATGAGGTGTGTTGTTGATAATTGTTATCTACTTTTTGAAGATGACTTTGCCTATTTATTCCCCTTGAATAGCTCATCTCGTGTCTGCTAAAATCAAGCACATGTAATGCATGTTTCATTTTTATATTTTAGCTCACCTTTTAGCCTCTTCTCTGATTTTATTCCTTCTAATTACAAAACCTTGATACAGCCCCTTGACATGCTGACTTACAAACAACCAATTACTGTACTCCAAGTAGTATTACTTTACTAGATGTTTGAGTGTAGAAATGTGGCCTAAGGCAATGTTCAGCTGTAGCTATCAGTCTTACTTACAAACAACCAATTACTGTACTCCAAGTAGTAATACTTTACTAGATGTTTGAGTGTAGAAATGTGTCCTAAGACAATGTTCTGCTGTAGCTATCTGTCTTAGGAGTTCTGCAGTACTAAAATCTGGTTCAAACAAAAGCAACGAACCTTCATAAACCAATCAGCCTCGTCGAAGTGATGCTCATAGATGTATCTGAAGGCCGCCATAGTTTTACCTGTCAGGTGATCCCTGCCCTCCGGCACATCCAGGCTGACCGTCGGAAAGTCAAGGTCAGTCACAGAGCTGTCACGGACAGGACAAACAGAGTTGACACAAAATACACATTTGGTTGACAGATTACGAAAGCTTTGAGTGTATCGGTTATTTTCTCAAAACTGGGGAACATGGCTTCTTATTTAATAATATCTTAAAAGGCCCACAATAAATATTTTAATGAATCATTCTGGATCTATGCATGAACTAATAAGCACTATTATATGTCATTATCACTTCTGTCCTTGTGGAACATACGAGTCAAAGACTTCCACTTTCATATGATTATAAACATACGACTTGAGTCAAAGACTTCCACTTTCATATGATTATAAACATACGACTTGAGTCAAAGACTTCCACTTTCATATGATTATAAACATACGACTTGAGTCAAAGACTTCCACTTTCATATGATTATAAACATACGACTTGAGTCAAAGACTTCCACTTTCATATGATTATAAACATACGGCTTTAGTCAAAGACTTCCACTTTCATATCATTATAAACATACGGCTTGAGTCAGAGACTTCCAATTTCATATGATTATAAACATATGGCTTAAGACTTCCACTTTCATGATAACATTCTAAATAAAAAGAAAAGACCAACCTAAAATAAATAATGACATTGCAGCGTTTGCCCCAAGTCTGTTTGATTGCCAAAGCTTTAGTGTCCAGGTTTTGTGGCGTTGTCATGACCCAGACCAGAACCCGAACTTGTTGTCTTAGCTGTCTGGCAACACTGTCGTCTTCTACAAAATGTGACAAGGGCATTAATATCTTGATACAAAGTAAGTGACAATAATGACAATGTGTTTCTTGACACTAAGTGACAATAATGGCAATGTGTTTCTTGACACAAAGTGACAATAATGGCAATGTGTTTCTTGACACAAAGTGACAATAATGGCAATGTGTGCACAATTACATGGCAATAGCCATTAGACTATCAGTGAAGACTTATATAAATAAAAACTATAACCTATGACCTATGACCTATGCAGTCATACCTAGATCATTGTCTGGTAGGAAGTTGGTGTAACTTGGGCTCAGAGGTCTGCCAGAGTGATTGGAGCTTAGTCTGACTGCACCTTGGGGCTGAAACTGAGGAGACCTTTCTGTCAAAGTGTGAGCACCTGACTGGGGACATGAGGACCGTGAATTAATACTTGACAATGTCTATAAATAGAACAAACCTTTTTATTTCATTTTAGTCACATGTGTTAGGGCCAAAAGTGGTGAGTAGTGGGGACATGGTCTGAGGCATTCTGTGTGGCATGTGTGTAGTGGGGACATGGTCTGAGGCATTCTGTGTGGCATGTGTGTAGTGGGGACATGGTCTGAGGCATTCTGTGTGGCATGTGTGCAGCTATTGAGGGCATGTGTGCAGCTGTTGAGGGCATGTGTGCAGCTGTTGAGGGCATGTGTGTAGCTGTTGAGGGCATGTGTGCAGCTGTTGAGGGCATGTGTGTAGCTGTTGAGGGCATGTGTGCAGCTGTTGAGGGCATGTGTGTAGCTGTTGAGAGGCATGTGTGCAGCTGTTGAGGGCATGTGTGCAGCTGTTGAAGGCATGTGTGCAGCTGTTGAGGCATGTGTGTAGCTGTTGAAGGCATGTGTGCAGCTGTTGAAGGCATGTGTGCAGCTGTTGAAGGCATGTGTGTAGCTGTTGAAAGCGTGTGTGCAGCTGTTGAAGGCATGTGTGCAGCTGTTGAAGGCATGTGTGCAGCTGTTGAGGGCATGTGTGCAGCTGTTGAAGGGCATGTGTGTAGCTGTTGAAGGCATGTGTGCAGCTGTTGAGGGCATGTGTGCAGCTGTTGAAGGCATGTGTGCAGATGTTGAAGGCATGTGTGTAGCTGTTGAAGGCATGTGTGCAACAGTTGAAGGCATGTGTGCAGCTGTTGAAGGGCATGTGTGCAGCTGTTGAGGGCATGTGTGCAGCTGTTGAGGGCATGTGTGCAGCTGTTGAGGGCATGTGTGCAGCTGATTGAAGGCATGTGTGCAGCTGTTGAGGGCATGTGTGCAGCTGTTGAGGGCATGTGTGCAGCTGTTGAGGGCATGTGTGTAGCTGTTGAAGGCATGTGTGCAGCAGTTGAAGGGCATGTGTGTAGCTGTTGAAGGCATGTGTGCAGCTGTTGAGGGCATGTGTGTAGCTGTTGAAGGGCATGTGTGTAGCTGTTGAAGGCATGTGAGTATATTACACCACATTCAGTAAAGACGACTCTAAAAACACCGAGGTTCATCCTACGTCAATCATTTTATGATATAATTTTAAAAATTAAAAATTAACGTAATTTCAAAATACTTTTTATATCATGAAAAATAATTTCTCTCGTCGAACTTAAGCTCCAAACTGATGGGCTATGCAACAGCTAGATTTCCTTTATCAAAATCTTTGTCCTGGTGACCGGGGGGGGTGAGTGGGGGAAGAGAGAGAGAGAGAGAGAGAACTTTGTTGGGCTGCCATTGTGAGCGTGAAGCTTGAAACAAGGCATGTATAAGATAACAGTAACCCATGAGTTACCTCTAAACTCTAACAAATGTGCAGTCTAACGGTTATCAATGTGCAGTCTAACGGTTATCAATGTGCAGTCTAACGGTTATCAATGTGCAGTCTAACGGTTATCAATGTGCAGTCTAACGGTTATCAATGTGCAGTCTAACGGTTATCAATGTGCAGTCTAACGGTTATCAATGTGCAGTCTAACGGTTATCAATGTGCAGTCTAACGGTTATCAATGTGCAGTCTAACGGTTATCAATGTGCAGTCTAACGGTTATCAATGTGCAGTCTAACGGTTATCAATCTGCAGTATAACAGTTTACCATTTGTTAACTTTAACAATGTTAATGTTCACTCTAAGAGTTCCTTGACAATAATTTCCACACAGCCAACAAAGACAGTTAATTCCACTCGCCGCACAACTGTTCCGACGTGACTGTTCTTGTCGTATAGCGACCCGCCATTATTCACCAGTTTATTCAACGATATTAAAACACCGAAATCTTTGACCCCAATTTGGGCCGATTCAAGGCACCCAGACGTTTCTACAGTTCCACGACTTTTATGTGGTAAAAGGAATCAATTGATACGTGTTCTGTGATTTTTTTTGTTTATGGCCATATACCTGAAGACTGAAGAGTATGTGAATGAACCACTTGAACCGCGACTTGAACAAAACGGCGGGCAGGTAAATGTGTTCAAACAGTATTCCACGCTTCTATACTTTGATATATGCCCCACTGGCAGAAGATAACGACTTTTCCGTTTTTATGGCGTGTTAAGTTTTGATTTTTGTATTTTATTTATTTAATTTATCGTGTGTTTGAATTGTATTCACATTATAAATGTATTCCCACCGCGATCCTATATTTAACTTAGAATTGATCACCACCATGGGAAATTTGTCCCCATTTCAGAGGTTTAATCGAAGACACAAGCTCAGTGGCGTAGCTAGAGGGGGGCGAAGGGGGCGGTCCGCCCTGGGCGGCACACATTCAGAGGGTGGCATATGTGGGCATTTGAAAAGTACAACCATTTCCGACAACCGCCCTTTTTCTTTTGAAGGGGGAAAACCAAGGTGAAACAAAAATATTCGTAATTTCTAGTCTTAATTAACGGGTCGCACAACATTTGTTTGGTTACATAGTGGATGTTATTACTAGCGCAAACCCGTTCAAAAATTTTTAATAACTCAAAAAAGGTATCGATTTGTTTGGAAACTTAAGCGGTATACGTCACAGATGACTCTTTTATAAGAAAACTAAACAAAAACACATCACCGCTGGGCAGAATAATATGTGCTATTAATGTCGACAAGACAGTATTTGAATGGAATTTCGACATTCGCAGAATGATGTGCGAACAAGTACCTACAAGGCAAGGCATGGTGGTTCAAATATTGTGCTTAAAATTGCAAGTAGTAATATTTATATTACTGTTTCAGTTTTCAGAAAATTATTGTAAGGTAAGTTATTAAAAATTAAATTTATTTTGGTTTTTATTGCATTTAAGTAGCACACATAATTTGTGTTTTTCATTAAAATACGGTTATACGTGAAAAATGTTACGCCTATCCAATTAAAGTTAAGTGTAAATAATTTGAATTCGTCTATTTTATGGAAAATTATTAAGATTTATGACAAGACTATGAAAATATTCAAATTTCTCCGTTGATAAATACCACAATCAGAAGCGTAACTGGGTTTTCCGCGCACTTGGCTCATTTATTTTTGGCGCCCTTGAAAAATGGATATTTAAAAAATCCAAATACTAAATTTGAATTAATTGAAGGATAAGCCCTCTGCGTCCTTGGCAACTGCCCCAATGCCAAGTCGTTGTTACGCCTCTGGCCACAATAGCCATAAATAATTTTGAAAAAGACATACTTTAGATAAGATGCTGGAATTTTACTCAATTCTATGCAATCTTTTTATTTTCTATGTTATTTATGGGAAACCGTCATTTTTTAAATTAATGCAAACCCATTTGCATGGAACAAAGAGATGTGCTAACATAAAAGGCTGTTCTATCAGCCAAACAATTTGTGAAGAATTGGAGATATCAAATGAACGCGGAGTTAGAAGGAAAAAAAATTGAGTTGGGAAAATTACGAAGACGTGGTTCTATCTTTAGAACAAGAAGTACAACGAGAAATGTTTTTATCCATGGATGGAATTATAAAAGAACGCTTTGATGAGTTGCATTTCCTTGCAATAAAATATTCGTATATAATACCATGTAACCTACTAAATGAAGCATTTGAAGAGGCATTATGTTAGAAAATCGGGGGGAAATGCCCCCTGGATCTATTAAAATTTATTCATAAGTACAGATTGAAAAATTCTGTACCCAACATTGCAATTTTGCTATGATTTTTTTTTCAACAATTACTATCAGTGTCACTAGTTGTGAAAAAAGGAGCTTCTCCAAACTTAAGTTGATAAAAAAATTATCTTCGTTGCACAATGTGTGATTTAAGACTACAAAATCTTTCAATATTGTCCATAGAACCAGATATTATAAATAATTTAAATTTTGATAGCATAATAAACTATTTTTCTATTATGAAAGTTAAGAAAGTAAATGTATAAATATGTTTACATACTAATGTATACAATTTCTTTGTTTGTAATTTGTAAAAAAAAATTTAGAAGTATTTACAAAAAAAAATATAAGAATAGTAATTGGTAATGTTTTGGGGTATAATTTTGGAATATGTTTTGTCTCATTGGGGGGGGGGCTGCGACCTCAGTAACTTTCTTGTGGCTTTTAAAAAAAGTATCGTATATTTTTATAAATGTGTATTTATAGGTATATCATATTATGCGGTCTGTTTTATTACTGCTTACATAAATAGAGCATGCAATGGTTAACATGTTTCCCGCCTTTACTTCGTTTCAATTACAATTATTTATTCATGTTTATTAATTTATAAAAACCATCATATAATCGACTAAGTGGCGTCCATAAATGACGTCACGTGATTTTGGCAGATTAGTCATATTAAATGAAAGTACTTGAACGCTTAAGTTTTACATTATTTTCTTCTTTTTAGTCCACTTATAAAAACGTGGTTTTTAAAAATCCTTTTTTTACCTTTATTTATTTTTAACGGTTAACCGCTCCGCAAAACTGACTTGACAACATTTTATAATATGCCGTTTTAATACTTTTTTACATAAAAATTGAATATCATTACGGATTACTTCTTTGTTCGGGCGAATTTATTTATTGTTTTTTAATTCGTTGTTTTGGCGGCATCTCTGAACTCTAGCGTCGGTACATCACGGGCGCTTTGATCAGACGACGCGAGGCGCAGATTTGATCCATTCTCTTGTTGGATCACAAAACATAGTAAAAATACGGACCGACAGTTATCCCGACAGTTATCCGGTTAACCGGTCTTTTTTTTTGAACGGTTAACCGGTCCTCAAAAATGAGCGGTCTTAACAACCTTACTAAATACTAAATACATTATTGTTCTGAAAGTCCATATTTCCTGTCCCTTATCTATTTCCTTTTGTTTGTTGAACTATCTTGGAATGGTGCAGGGATTTATCAATCAATGTACACAAATGTTGGTGTGATTAAAAGTACCTTCATAGAGTCATGAAAACACCACAGGTAAAATGTGTACATTCACACAACCAAATTTTAAGTAACACAGAAACACACAATGTCACACAGTCACTAAAATAGTCACACATACACACAAAACACACAGTCACAAACTCATAAAAATTGGCAATTTCTCTCACAGCGTTGCTTCTGTACATTTTATACCCTGTCTGTGTGTATGTTAAACCCTGTATGTGTGTATGTCATACCCTGTCTGTGTGTATGTTATACCCTGTCTGCAGTGGCGGATTAAGGGGGGGGGCTGACTGGGCTAAAGCCAGGGGCGCTCAATAATTTAAGGTCCACCAAACTTATTATTTTGTATAATAAAGGTTGGCAAATGTTTGCCTGAATCCCTAAAAATATCATTAAATTAAATATTTTTCACTAGAAAATGTCGAAGAGTGTGAAATACCAGAAGTCGTCAACCATTTGTATTAACATCAAATATACAGGAAAGAGGAAACCTTGCTAAAAAAATTAATGATTTCGTATTAGTTTCAAAAATTGCGAATACGAAACTTTGACATAATATTGTATAATTAAATAATTGGAAAACAATTTCTTATAAGGATAGTAAGAGTTATACTATTTCTTTGCATTCCTAGCCTTGCATTCCTTGGCAAGAATGACCTGTCAGGCTCACCGAGCAATGTTACTGAGTCAGTTTGACACATTTTTTGCAGAACATATCTGCCAACATGGAGATCCAGGACGTGGGCAAACGTCATATATGTCCTCAACTATCTGTGAAGAGTTGATAGAGCAGATGGGTCAAAAGGCATTGGCTGTTATTGTTGCTGAAATAAAAGATGCACAGTACTTTTCGATATCTGTAGACTCCACGCCAGATATGCACGTGGACCAGTTAAAAGTGGTAATCCGATATGTTGCACTGGCCCTGTTAAGCTATTCATTAAGTTCATACCAATGTATTTCCGCACTGCATCAGAAATTGCCCAAATTATTCTTAATTTTTTGGAAGAAAATAGCTTTCAAACTCAAGATTGCCGTGGACAGTCATACGATAACGCTGCAAATGAGCGGGAAGTATAACGGAGTCCAGGCTATCTTCGTGAGAAGTGCAGTGTCGCTCATTATTTGCCGTGCACAGCTCATTCCCTTAATTTGGTTGGGGAAAATGTAGCAGAAGGTTGTCCTGCTGCAGCCAGATTTTTTTGCCGTCTTCAAAATCTTTATTCCTGGCTTGTTGCATCTACTCATCGTTGGCAGGTATTTAAAAACACATGAAAGGGTTTCCTGTTAACAAAGCCTTGTCAGTCACATGATGCTGTAAGGTCTGTTAATAAATCATACAATGAAAATATTGCAGGACTGGAATAATTGGAAACTGAATTCAGTTCTGAATCAGCTGCGTGACAGTCGACTTGAAGCAGAAGGATTTGGGAAGGAACTTTTGCGACCACAAAAGAGATAGTGTCAGTTTGTTGAAGGGCCATCAGTCGAAAGAGTATTTTCCCCGAGATAAAAATTCAAGGTTTATGTATTTCATCATTGACAAACTTTCTCCAGCCTTACAACATCGTTTAGATGCTTATATAGACATCCGTGAGACATTTGGCTTTCTTACAAACATAACTGAGCTCTGCAATGACGTCATCCGAGAGGCAGCAGCCAAGTTAACGGAAGAATATTCAAGTAATTTAGAACACTGCTTTCCTTCAGAATTAGTCAAATTTTCAGAACTCTTCAAAAAAGTTATAGTCCAACCCCAGACTCAGAGTCAGGGACAGGAAGAAGCAAAATGCGAACCTCAAAACACATGCACAGAGCGAAAGATGTTGCTGATTTTGCATGACCTAAATTTACACAATCCTTTCCGAATGTCCACATCGCAATTCGCATCTATCTCTCCATGATGACATCAAACTTCAGCGGAGAGCGATCATTTTCAAGTTGAAAAGAATACAAAATGAAGTTAAAAGTTGCATGGGAAAATAACGACTGAGTCTGCTCTCTCTAATGAGCATGGAAAGTGAAATTGTAATCTCGCTTAGCTTTACTGACTTAAATTGATAACTTCGCTTTGAGGAAAGTTCGAAAACGTAGGTTCTAGGTTGAAATTTATTTAAATAATAAATATTTTTATGAAGAGTGGATTCATGTAACTTTATATTAATTAAATTGACTTCTATTTATTTTTTGTGGTTTCTTACAATTTGCCTTCAAGTTACAGTCTCACATTAGGGACCTTACATAAAGTACGTCACGCTATTTTTGACCGTTTTTAACTCCCCCCTCCCATCTGTCACAAACTGTCACGAATCTCGGACCCCCCCCTCTAAAGTACGTCACACTTTCTAACAAAAATGTTGTTTTTTTATAAACAAAATAAGTAAAATTTAACATAAAACACCGTGACGTCACACATGGCCGGACCCCCCTCCCCCTGTCACAAATTGTCACACTTTCTTACAACCCCTCCCCCTCTGGAGCGTGACGTACTTTATGGACGGCCCCTTAGCTGCTTGCTATCATTTTATTTAAAATTTAAATGGACGCTGGCTGGAACGGGCCCCAGGTGGAATTGCTTCCAGGGGCCCCGTGCAATGTTAATCCGCACCTGCCTGTCTGTGTGTATGTTATACCCTGTCAGTGTGGACATGCTATACCCTGTCAGTGTGTACATGGTATACCCTGGCAGTATGAGCATGTTATACCCTGTCAGTCAGTGGGTACATGTTATATCATGTCAGTGTGTACATTTATAACCTGACAGTTTGTACATGTATACACTGTCAGACTGTACATGTTATACCCTGTCAGTGTGTGCATTTTATACTCTGTCAGTATGTACTTATATACCCTGCCAGCATGTACATGTTATACCATGTCAGTGAGTACCTGTTATACCCTGCCATTGTGTACATATATACCCGTCAGTGTGTACATGTTATACCCTGTCAGTGTGTACATGTTATGCCCTGTCAGTATGTGCATGTTATACCCTGTCAGTGTGTACATGTTATGCCCTGTCAGTGGGTACATGTTATGCCCTGTCAGTGGGTACATGTTATGCCCTGTCAGTATGTGCATGTTATGCCCTGTCAGTGGGTACATGTTATGCCCTGTCAGTATGTGCATGTTATACCCTGTCAGTGGGTACATGTTATGCCCTGTCAGTATGTGCATGTTATACCCTGTCAGTGGGTACATGTTATGCCCTGTCAGTATGTGCATGTTATACCCTGTCAGTGGGTACATTTTATGCCCTGTCAGTATGTGCATGTTATAGCCTGCAAGTATACACTGTACTTACCGGTGACAAGGGGGGCAGCTCCTCGACCACGGACTTGCTGACGTAGATGATGGTCAGTGACAGTCCAAGCATGATGCCCAGAAGGAACTCCTTAAGCCGTGTGGCCATTGTGCCCGGCTTCATGGTCCGTATGTGGTCAAACATGTAGCTTCAGGTGAGATAGGTTACTGCAAAGATAGTATCATGGTCATAGTTAGTTATACAGTTTGATTGTACTTGGTTACTGTAAAGATAATCAATGGTTTGACTTGCTATTAAGAAGGTGATACATGTATATGAATAAATAGGCATAAAATGATTTAATGGTATATGTTGCTATACAGATGGTATATTGGAATAAGTTTCTATACAGATGGTATACTGGAATAAGTTGTTATACAGATTACAGATGGTATACAGGAATAAGTTGCTAAACAGATGGTATATTGAAATAAGTTGCTACACAGATGGTATACTGGAATAAGTTGCTATACTATACAGATGGTATATTGGAATAAGTTGCTATACAGATGTTATACTGGAATAAGTTGCTATACAGATGGTATTGTATTAAAGTTATCATAGATGTAAGCATCCACTAATCAAGGAGTTGACCTACCCTGGTACTGCGAACGTTAACCCGGGGTACAACACAGCACTCACCAATAAACTTAAAACTAGCTGACGTAGCAGAAATTAACGCAGTCTTGTCTTTAAACATAGAATGTATGTACACGTTTGATAAAAACCAGGGCATTGGTAATTGGGGCGTTGGTTATTAAAAGCATGCTCTTACCTAAAAAACTTAATGGGAGTACCAATAGTTAAAGAGAACTCACACAATAAGCATAGAGTGTTTAAGTTTAAGCCTTATGTGTTATCATGAATGTGTTAGCTAAATGTGTTATAGCCAGGTGTATTAGTATTAGCCAAACGTGTTATTTGACGGGGTCTATGTAAAGCTACACTCCCAGGATTCAACACCATCTCAGTCAATAACAACATAAATATTCCTGTGAAATAGCACGAAATCACCGTACTTAAGATCTCCCAGGATTCAACACCATCTCAGTCAATAACAACATAAATATTCCTGTGAAATAGCACGAAATCACCGTACTTAAGATCTCCCAGGATTCAACACCATCTCAGTCAATAACAACATAAATATTCCTGTGAAATAGCACGAAATCACCGTACTTAAGATCTCCCAGGATTCAACACCATCTCAGTCAATAACAACATAAATATTCCTGTGAAATACAAAATCAGCGTACTTAAGATTTCATTTCAATTTTGTAAGCCATAAATTGTCTTGCCCTGTGTCTTTGTGCCATGACCGATGTAATCAGTTAACGAGTTACGGTAGTTTCCTGTAGTAGGCCACACTGGCTTTCAAACGTTTCCACGTTACGACCATATTTGTTTAACGGCATACTTTTTACACGCTTTTATTTAGGTCACACTGTATGTTGTATCCATCCATCCTTCCTTCAAAACTTGAAACGTAAAATTATACCACTTCTGATGGTCCTAGAGATCTAAAATTTTTACCACAGATAGATCTTGGATGACAATGCATTGTATCAAAATTTCAGATCGATCGAATGTACCGTAATTAAATTAATTAATTTTTAGTTTATCTCTATTTATCACTATTTTAGAATGTATAGTCGTCTGCTAGAGTTGACCTCCACGGCTCACTAGTTTCACCCAAGCCCAAATTCCCGTGTTTACATCAAGGGCAGGGGAGATCAGCGCGTTTCAGTCTGTAAATGTTTGTAAATAAAAGTGTTCCTTTTTTAAGAAAAGATTTTTTTACATTTTACTTATATTTATATTGTAATAGGCCTTGTCATTATTTACCGAAAGTCTAATAATAGAATTAAATAAAAATATGTCCACATCCGGGTAGTGTGTAAGGTCGGTTAGTAAACTTGTCTTCGTTATTCCTATAGAAACTGAGCTTTTTTTTTGTAGCCAAAAACTTGTTTACAAGCGTATTTTTTAGGAAATTTAATATATCCAAAATATTAGGATTTTTTCCCCACAGTCTTTCCAAACACACGCGTGTATGTAGTAAACATTTTGTTGGAGGAAAAGGTCCTACAGAAAATTTTCAAAAAAAAATAAGTTTAAGGTTATATTATTTGATATATTATATAATGCGAAATAGAACGTCCTTGCGAGAGTGAATTTAATTTAATATGTAAATGGATCAGTGACTATGAATATACTTTTTTAGTTCATTCGCTCGTTCGCCCGTGATTGCCGTGAATTTTATTCATTCATACTATTATTTACTTTACTACTAATACTAATGATGTAATTATAATTAAAGTCATAATCTTAGTGTTAGTTTATTACTAATAAATACTAAGGCATATATATAATATTTTATATGAACCAATGAAAACAATTTATATTAAATATATTTTTATATAAAAGTATAAGAATTAAGAAGTATAAGTTTCCTAGGACTAATAGTACTAATACTAGTGTTTACTCATTTTAAAAAATGCTTAGGCTCATTTATTTTAATTTTTTTCAATTAAAATATCAATATGATGTTAAATTATGTGATATAATATATTATGCGAAATGGAACGTCCTTGCGAGTATGATTTATGTAAATGAATTAGTGACTCGGCTCTGACTGAGGCTCTAGTTCTAGTTCATTTGCTCGTTCGTCCTTGAACTTTATTATTTCATGCTATTTACTACTAATACTAATGATGTAATTATAATTAAAGTCATAATCTTTAGTGTAAGTTTATTACTAATAAATACCAAGGCATTTATTTTTATAAGGACCAAGGAAAACAATCAATATTAAAATAAATATATTTATTAATAATTGACTACTATTACGCTAGGACTAGCGTTTACCGTAGTTACGAGTATCGAACGACCGCTTACACTCATCTTTAAAAATGTTTAGGCTTTTTTATTTAAGTTTTAAGACTTCGGAATTTAAATAATTTATTCAGCTGCAAAACTAAGTGTAAAGAAATATTTTTTTGCAAACAATTGCATCTAGAATATCGTTTTTAGTGAGATCAGAGTATCAAAATACACTGTTGTAATGGACCTTTCAGAAATGTTTGACCTGAATCTAAAAATAGCCCAATGACCGAATGAGTTATGACGTTTTCCGGTCTTAGAAATGACAAAGTCTATAGAACACATACGTTGAAAGAAAAGTATTACCTCAAAAATTCACTTTCAAAAATACATACTTTAATAGCTGACATATTTAATGCAATGACTAAAATGTTCTTGTTTTAGTTTTTATGTTTGTTTGTTGTAGTTAATACACCATCTCAGTATATTGTTGTCAGCTTACCTTCAAGCAAAGGCTGTCAGCACCCCCTCCCCCACATTCCTTTACAATCCCACTTGACGTCACCTTCCACGTGTTTGAAACCAGTGACCTTGTCACGTGTTTATCCAAAGACGTCACATCATGTCAAACTACTATCTTTTTTAACACTAAACATTTTGAAGTAAGCTCCTATTCTTCTTCTACAATCATCCTATTAGGACATGAACAAATCAAGAAACTTTTTTTAACATTCGGTTTTCTTTTATTTTTTACTTATAATGAAACAAGTTAAAGTTTCGAGAAATATTTCCTGTAAAAACGTGCCGGATTCGAAACTCTTAAAACCTTAAGCATCCACTTTTGTTGTCGTTTTCTGCAGACAGTTGTAGTGTACTTAATTTTTTTTATAAACTACAGTAGTATGAGCTGGTTACCAATTTCTTAGGATAAATACGTTAGCAGAGAACAAAACGTGGCCAATGACTAAATGATTGATTTCTACTCATCAAGAGACAACCAAAGTGGTCACAACTCATCAATAGACAACCACAGTGGTCACAACTCATCAAGAGACAACCACAGTGGTTACAACTCATCAAATCAAGAGACAACCACAGTGGTCACAACTCATCAAGAGACAACCACAGTGGTCACAACTCATCAAGAGACAACCACAGTGGTCACAACTCATCAAGAGACAACCACAGTGGTCACAACTCATCAAGAGACAACCACATGTGGTCACAACTCATCAATAGACAACCACAGTGGTCACAACTCATCAAGAGACAACCACAGTGGTCACAACTCATCAAATCAAGAGACAACCACAGTGGTCACAACTCATCAAGAGACAACCACAGTGGTCACAACTCATCAAGAGACAACCACAGTGGTCACAACTCATCAAGAGACAACCACAGTGGTCACAACTCATCAATGAGACAACCACAGTGGTCACAACTCATCAAGAGACAACCACAGTGGTCACAACTCATCAAATCAAGAGACAACCACAGTGGTCACAACTCATCAAGAGACAACCACAGTGGTCACAACTCATCAAGAGACAACCACAGTGGTCACAACTCATCAAGAGACAACCACAGTGGTCACAACTCATCAAGAGACAACCACAGTGGTCACAACTCATCAAGAGACAACCACAGTGGTCACAACTCATCAAGAGACAACCACAGTGGTCACAACTCATCAAGAGACAACCACAGTGGTCACAACTCATCAAGAGACAACCACAGTGGTCACAACTCATCAAATCAAGAGACAACCACAGTGGTCACAACTCATCAAATCAAGAGACAACCACAGTGGTCACAACTCATCAAGAGACAACCACAGTGGTCACAACTCATCAAGAGACAACCACAGTGGTCACAACTCATCAAGAGACAACCACAGTGGTCACAACTCATCAAGAGACAACCACAGTGGTCACAAACTCATCAAATCAAGAGACAACCACAGTGGTCACAACTCATCAAGAGACAACCACAGTGGTCACAACTCATCAAGAGACAACCACAGTGGTCACAACTCATCAAATCAAGAGACAACCACAGTGGTCACAACTCATCAAGAGACAACCACAGTGGTCACAACTCATCAAGAGACAACCACAGTGGTCACAACTCATCAAATCAAGAGACAACCACAGTGGTCACAACTCATCAAGAGACAACCACAGTGGTCACAACTCATCAAGAGACAACCACAGTGGTCACAACTCATCAAATCAAGAGACAACCACAGTGGTCACAACTCATCAAGAGACAACCACAGTGGTCACAACTCATCAAATCAAGAGACAACCACAGTGGTCACAACTCATCAAATCAAGAGACAACCACAGTGGTCACAACTCATCAAGAGACAACCACAGTGGTCACAACTCATCAATAGACAACCACAGTGGTCACAACTCATCAAGAGACAACCACAGTGGTCACAACTCATCAAGAGACAACCACAGTGGTCACAACTCATCAAATCAAGAGACAACCACAGTGGTCACAACTCATCAAGAGACAACCACAGTGGTCACAACTCATCAAATCAAGAGACAACCACAGTGGTCACAACTCATCAAGAGACAACCACAGTGGTCACAACTCATCAAGAGACAACCACAGTGGTCACAACTCATCAATAGACAACCACAGTGGTCACAACTCATCAAGAGACAACCACAGTGGTCACAACTCATCAAGAGACAACCACAGTGGTCACAACTCATCAAATCAAGAGACAACCACAGTGGTCACAACTCATCAAATCAAGAGACAACCACAGTGGTCACAACTCATCAATAGACAACCACAGTGGTCACAACTCATCAATAGACAACCACAGTGGTAACAACTCATCAATAGACAACCACAGTGGTCACAACTCATCAAATCAAGAGACAACCACAGTGGTCACAACTCATCAATAGACAACCACAGTGGCCAGAACTGTTCACTCTTCTATCATTTCATTAAGGTTCTGTTATATAGCTGTACTAGACAGGATTCTCGTTATCCCCTGGTAAGTTAAAGAGTTTGTGAAATAAGGGATGTAGGTCAGTGGCGTAGCTAGACCGCCCCCCTCTAGCTACGCCACTTATGTAGGTGGCATGTATAAGGGACCAGCGGGGGTGGGGGTATATGAGGAATTTAAGGAATATCCACTCTTCCAGGAACTGACTTTGAAGCCATTGGACCAAATACAATACATTGTTTAAGACCACGAGTTCTATGTATCTTACAAGATGTTTCCTGTGATATTCACGACAACATATGTGGGTGACGTGGGTAGAAATAATCAACATTTTCAACAGTGACGTCATGCAGACCAACAAATCCTTTTGACGTGCATGTTTAAACACGTCTACCATTGAGTACTTTAATTCTGTGAAAACACGTCTACCATTGAGTACTTTAAGTCTGTGTAAACACGTCTACTATTGAGTACTTTAAGTCTGTGTAAACACGTCTACTATTGAGTACTTTAAGTCTGTGTAAACACGTCTACCACTGAGAACTTTAAGTCTGTGTAAACACGTCTACCATTGAGTACTTTAAGTCTGTGTAAACACGTCTACCATTGAGTACTTTAAGTCTGTTTAAACACGTCTACCATTGAGTACTTTAAGTCTGTGTAAACACGTCTACCATTGAGTACTTTAAGTATGTGTAAACACGTCTACCATTGAGTACTTTAAGTCTGTGTAAACACGTCTACTATTGAATACTTTAAGTCTGTGTAAACACGTCTACCATTGAGTACTTAAAGTTTGTGTAAACACGTCTACCATTGAGTACTTTAAGTCTGTGTAAACACGTCTACTATTGAGTACTTTAAGTCTGTGTAAACACGTCTACCATTGAGTACTTTAAGCCTGTGTTAACGCGACTACTATTGATTACTTCAAGTCTGTGTTCAAGGCCGCATTTGACCCGCGGGTCGGACTTTGGGACACCCCTGGATTAACTGTTCAATTGTCACATCGAGGAATTACAGTGATGCATGGTTGCCAGATTGTAATTTGGGGAAAAGGCCAAACTGACTGCCAAAAAGGCCAAACTTATATTATATGAAAATTGTCAACAAAAATGACGTCACGCACCTTGGGGGCGGGAGGGGGTCACAGATTTGTGGCGATGTATGACGAGGGGAAGGGTGCTTTTAAGAACTGTGATGTCATATTGGAAAGGGTCTAGCTCTTGATTACGTGTGACGAAAAGAGGGGGGGGGGTGAAAATACATCGACAAATCTGCCAAAATCGCATCACGTCATTTATGAACGGCTCATAACGACTGAAAATAAGTTAACTATTTAAAATGAAGGTAAAACCAGGAGAAAAGGATAATAAATGTGTAAATGTCAATGTTCGTATGTATGGTTGTACTCACAAAATAAATAGAGTATGATACTATCATACAAATTTGAAAGAAAAGCTTCAGATCATCCTTTTCCTCTAGACTGCTATTTGCAGTATTATTATAAACTTTATCAGATGCCAAGTCATCAAGCATTCTTGGTGACATGACAAAGTCCTTACTGCATTTATTTGTAAACAAAAGCTCAGACCTGACTCTAGAAATAGCGTCTAAAAGTTTGAGCTGCATTCTGTATCTGGCTTTGTCTAAATAGCCTCTTCGTTAAACTTTTTAAAAACTTTTTAATGTCTAACATACACGTAAGCTATTCAAAATAGAATATAATTAATAAGGTTATTGACTTATTGGCGAATTTTAAATTTTTGTGTGATAAAGATTAGTTGTATATATTTTTATTTTTTTTAAAAAGAAAAATGCCCAAAAAAGGCCAAAAAGCCAAACAAAAAATTTGAGGCCAAACCCTCTTAAAAATTTTTGAGAATTTGGCCTTAAAAAGGCCAATATGGCAACCCTGCAGTGATGGCTCTAAGTAAAGCCCATAAGCGTCACAACTTGTCCAACAGCTGCACGTGTGTTGTGTTGATAATGTGACGTGTGTTGATGTTGTGCCATGTTCTAATACTGTGTTAGTGCAAGTGTAGCATGGGCTTACTCTCGTCAATTCTCCACTTCATTTCTCTTGTCCATTACCAGTTTGCAGATTGGACGGACTGACGTTATACACAAGTACATGTACTGCACATCTTAACTTCAGTTACTCCTGTAATGAATAGCTCTCCTTATGATGAGAAATCAAGTTTTAATTTAACTGTGACTAATTCAAAACTGCACTTCAAGTCAACTTCTGACCTGACCGAGCGCTGGTCAAATCAAGGAGACAGTCGTCATGTTGCCGTTTGTGTTGTTTTTTCCGATGTGCCAGATTTGACGTGTGAAAATATGCATTTTCAGGAAGCCGTCAAGACAAGCTGTTTCAGGACGGTCAAGACAGGCTACTTAAGACAGGTTGTTTAAGGATGGTCAAGACATGCTGCTTAAGGACTGTCAAGACAAGCTGTTTAAGGACGGTCAAGACAGGCTGTTTAAGGACGATCAAGACAGGCTGTTTAAGGACGGTCAAGACAGGCTGTTTAAGGACGGTCAATAATGGGACAGGCTGTTTAAGGGCGGTCAATAATGAGACAGGCTGTTGCTACGCCTATTGTTGAAGGAGCCCATTTTTTTAAAAAAAATCCCTTATATTAATTTCACGGTCTTGTGGTCCCACCTGTAATAGAACTTATGGCTAGTCAAGAGACAAGTCTTTAACACACTGTGTTCTGGTTAACAACTGTCTTTAATCACTATATACAATCCACTGTAATCAACTGTACAATCAACCACCTAATCAGCTCGTATGCATTCAACCCCGGTTCCCTCTTGAACCGTACATTTACAGTCAGCTCTCCTCCAAGTCCATGACCACACACGATTACAGTTCACATCACAAACCACGTGTTTCATACTAGGTCACGTCATTGCATGCTCATTCAATGTAAACACAACAACATGTTTCTCACATCTCCCTTCTAACAAAAACAAATTAATGACCCAGATTATCAATAAGAGAATACTACAATTAAAAACATCGAACAATTCAGTATATGAACTCTAACACTGAATCTCCAAATGTCTTTCAAAGCACAGCACAATTTTATGTCTCTTTGTCTGGGTGTCTCTTTGGTGGCTTCACCTGTCTCCCGTATATTGTTGTTGTTGCTGCTGACTTCGCCAGCTGAGTAGCGACTGTTTCTGATGACCCATGTCTATCAACGATGGTAGCGTGTTCTTCATGCTCTAATTCTGGTGTGTCATACTCAAAAATATCTGTCACTACTCTCCTTCCACGAAATGTCTGTCTCAACATGTTGTTTCGTGGGTGTGTCACACCATCGCAAGTCTTAACGATGCATGACCTTGGCGTCGTTGCTGCCGACACGACGACCACTGGCTGCCACGAGCCTTTATGTTCTTTCTGCATTGGTGCGTTGCTTACACGCTGAGAGTGAGTACCTCTGTTGATTACGTCTGATTTGACGTAATATTTCTTCTGCTGTTGAGACCACTGATTAATGTTGCTTATTAAGCCCACGATTTTAATCAGATTCAGCTTTTGACAAGCTTGCAGACCAATGATAGGCTTTGAGTGTGTCTTTACTATTTGAAACTCCAGCACCTCTGTCTTGTCTTTCACAGAGCATTTGATTGATTTTTTGCCTACAACAGGCATTGTTTCCCCACTGTATGTAGTGAGCCTTGCTGTTGATTTCTGCATTCTTCCCATTCTTAGTTGACTAAACAATCTGTGTGGCAGAATGTTTACTTGTGCGCCCGTGTCCAGTGTGAACATCACTGGCCACTGTTCAAGCGTAACGATTTCCCTCTATTCATCACTCGTTGCGTGTTGCGTGGACACACTTCCTATGCAAGTAGCTTCTTGATTATAGTCCCCGAGATCTTTCAGTTGACGGTTGACAACTTTTACCAGTTTTGACTTGCATACAGCAGAAAAGTGATTCAATTTTCCACCGTTGTTGCATAACTTGCCATAAGCAGAACATTTTCTAGGCTCATGTTTTTTTCCACAATATTTACATTTGCCTGCTTTTATGTGTGTACTTGCCCTTACAGCTTGCTTGACATGTTGACTTGTTGTCATGTGAGTACTTGACTTCTCACATGCCTTTGAGTTCACAGCTTGAACATTCTTTTCTTCATTTAAAGCTTTGAGTTGCCATTCTGACGTTTCCGCCGTTTTGCATATAATTTCAGCCTTGTTTAAATTCAGGTCTAATTCTCTCAGTAGTCTAGCCCTGAGATATTCATTATTTACTCCAGCCACAATTCTGTCCTTTATTAACGACTCTGTTAAATGTTCAAATTCACAAGACTTTGCTTTAAGTTTAAGGTCTGTGATAAAATTATCGAAACTTTCTCCCTCACCTTGCTTTCTGGAGAAAAACACGTGTCTCTCGACTGTCACATTCTTTCTTGGCAAACAATAATTCTCGAATTTTCGTAATAAGCACTTCACTGAATGAAAATTTGTGTCACAATCGTCACATTCCTGTCCAGTCCATTGGAATGTATTGTACACTTCTACCGCTTCCTGGCATATAACATGCAGCAGTGTCATGCTCTGCACTTCTTTGCTTTTTGTGTCGAGTCAACTGGCTATCTTGTATATCTGCAAAGACTGCTTAAATCTCTTCCAGTTGGCAGCAATGTTTCCATGTAGCTCCAGTGGTTGTGGCGGGTGGAATCGGTCCATCTGACATGTAATAGGTATGGCGTCAGTACTTCAAATAGTCTTGTGGTCCAACACTTCTGACACCATGTAATAGATCTTATGGCTAGTCAAGAGACAAGTCTTTAACACACTGTGTTCTGGTTAACAACTGTCTTTAATCACTATATACAATCCACTGTAATCAACTGTGCAATCAACCACCTAATCAGCTCGTATGCATTCAACCCCGGCTGCCTTTTGAACCGTACATTTATAGTCAGCTCTCCTCCACATCCATGACCACACACGATTACAGTTCACATCACAAACCACGTGTTTCATACTAGGTCAAGTCATTGCATGCTCATTCAATGTAAACACAACAACACGTCTCTCACACCACCCGACCGTCCGCGGAAAAACAAAAGTAATAAAACAACCCCGTAAAAACAAAGTTTTTGACTATAAATCCCTTATATATGAGATATAACTAAAAGTATTGATCATGTTCAAACGCGACAAACATTTACAGACTGAAACTGCATTAACTCCCCTTTGCTGTAAATCGTGGGGGGGAGGTCTGGTCACCGATCGCTGGACCGAGCTCAGCGTGACACATAAAATGTAAACAAAAGCAAGCCGCTACATATAGTTCAATAGTGATAAACTAAAAATTCATTCATTTAATTACGGTTCGTTGGATCGATCTGAAATTTTGACAGGATGCATTGTTAGGTGACACGAGTGTATGTGCAAAATTGCAGCTCCATAGCATCACGGGAAATGTGTCATTTTTAAATCCCTTATATTAACTTCACTGCCGTCTCTCTCTCTGTCTGTCGTTCGTCGTCGGGCAGGCGGGCGATAAAGCAACTGTCAAAAATGACACACTTTGCGTAATGCCATCGAGCTGAAATTTGGCACATAGACTCGTGTCACCTACCAATGCATCGTATCAAAATTTCAGATCGATCGAATTTACAGTTATCAAATTAATGCATTTTTAGCTTATCTCAATAAAACGTATGTAATTCAATTTCACAGGTTTTTTTTTCACGTGACAGTTCAGTTGAAGCGTTGACGCCATCCGTCGATTTACCGGCGTGCTTTTGTTTACATTGTACGTGTCACGCTGAGCTCGGTCAAGCGATCGGTGACCAGCACTTTTCCATCTCCCACCCCCCCTGGTTATAAAGCAAAGGGGAGTTAAGACAGATTCAGTCTGTAAATGTTTGTTAGTTATGTCTCATATATAAGGGATTTATAGTCAAAAACTTTGTTTTTACGGGTTTGTTTGATTAAATCCCTTAAATTAACTTTGAAATCTTGTCTCTCTCTCTCTCTCTGTCTGTCGCCATCTCGTTTGCGGGCGGAAAAACAAAAGTAAAAAATGACCCACTTTCCGTGATGCCATCGAGCTGAAATTTGGCACATAGACTCGTGTCACCTAACAATGTATCATATCAAAATTTCAGATCGATCGTTCGTACCGAAATTAAATTAATGCATTTTAGTTTATCTCTATATAACGTATGTAATTTACATTCACGGTTTGTTATTGTTTTTCTTTCACGTGCCAATTCACGCGTTGACGCCACCCATCGATGTACCGGCGTGCTTTTGTTTACATTTTACGTGTCAGGCTGAGCTCGGTCCAGCGATCGGTGACCAGACCTCCCCCCCCCCGGTTATACAGCAAAGTGGAGTTAAGGCAGATTCGGTTTATAAATGTTTGTCGCGTTTGAACATGATCAATACTTCTAATTATGTCTCATATATAGGGGATTTATAGTCAAAAACTTTTTACGGGGTTGTTTAATTTACTAATGTTTTTCCACCCGCCCGACCAAGAGAGAGAGATGATGAGATGACGACAGACAAGATTTCAAAGTTAATATAAGCATAAGGGATTTTAAAAAATGACCTACTTCCCATGATCCCTATCGAGCTGAAATTTTGTACATAGACTTGTGTCACCTAACAATGTATTGTTTCAAAATGTCAGATCGATCGAATGTACCGTAATTAAATTAATGAATTTTTATTTTATCTCTATGTATCTCTATGCAGCATGTGTAGCGTCTGCTATAGTTGACCTGCACGCGTCACTGGAGTTTCACTCCAGCCCGCGAGATGTCACAGGGGTCTGTCGAGCGGTGCGTGTTACATTGAACATAATCAATACTTTTAGTTATGTCTCAGTTAAAATGGGATTTTTAGTTTTAAAAAAAATTGTTTTTACGGGTTGTTTTTATTAATGGCAATTTCATTTTAGACTTGGACTACTGAGGGGACGAAACCCAACCTTGAAGGCAGGGCGACTGCTCAAGCCCCTGTTTCCCTCTTGTTCGAACTGAAAAATGACTTGAGAATAGCTTGCAACATGACACTGAGGCCCTCTAAGTCCCAATCACCTACGCCAGGAATGCCGTAATGAATTGAGTAGCCTGCCAAAGATCAAATCCATTCATTCTGGCTGACACAAGATTTTCTCAGTATACAATGTAAAGGTTTAAAATTATAGGGATTTCCCAATTGTATACACACCAAGTCAACTGAGTTTCAGTTACCTTGAACTCTTAGCATTTGATAATACATTGACGTAATGTACGTATTTGTTAATACATTGACGTAATGTACGCATTTGCTAATACATTGACGTAATGTACGCATTTGCTTCATTTACCGACTTAAGTGACGTCATATAATATTTAATACTAATAAAAGGCAAAGCCCTGACTCACTCACTCACTGACTGATTCATCACTAATTCTCCAACTTACCGTGTAGGTAGAAGCATGAAACTTTGGGAAGTTGTTGTGTACAAACCCGCAATGGTAACGGGCGAATTTTTTAAAATTAAATTATCACTTCCTGGGGGCCGGGGGCCCAAATGAAGTTTTTTTCCTTATATGAGCTATATAAAAACTGAAAATCACAAATTCTCATATTTCCGGTGTAGGTAGAAGCATGAAACTTTGGGAAGTTGTTGAGAACAATCCCGCGATGGTAACGGGAGAAAAATATTTAAATTATCACTTTCTGGGGGCCGGGACCCAAATGAAGCTTTTTCCTTCTTTGAGCTATATAAAAACTAAAAATCACCAATTCTCCTATTTCCCGTGTAGGTAGAGGCATGAAACTTGTGGTAGTTGTTAAGTACACTCCCACGATGGTAACAGGTAAAAACAATATTTAAATTATCACTTACTGGTGGCCGGGGGCCCGAAATAAGTTTTTTCTTATATTAAAACTGACTCATCACGAATTCTCCAACTTCCCGTGTAGGTAAAAGCATGAAACTTTGGGAAGTTGTTGAGTACCCTCTCGCAATGCAAATTTGCGTAAAAGAATTTTAAAATTCACTCTCATGGGGGCCGGGGGCCCAAGAGCGTTTTTTTCCCTTATACTGAAAATCGCCTTATTCTCCACTTTCCCGTATAGGTAGAAACATGAAACTTTGGGAATTTGTTGAGTCCACTCTCTCGATGGTAGCATGCAAAAAAAAATATTTAAATTATCACTCACTGGGGGCCGGGGGCCCAAATGTACTTTTCCTTATATAAAAAATGACTCAAATCTAATTCTATGATTTCCCGTGTAGGGAAAAGCATGAAACTTTTGGAAATTATTGAGTACACACCCACGATGGTAACATGCCTACAAATATTTAAATTTTCAATCACTGGGGGCCGGGGGCCCAATTTTTTTTCTTATATAAAATGTTAATCATCACAGATTCTCCATTTTCATAGGGTAGTTAGAAGCATGAAATTTTGGGAAGATATTGAGTACATTCCCGGAATGGTAACAGGTGATTTTTTTTTGTTTAATTATCACTCACTGGGGCCGGGACACAAAAGTAATATTTTAACTTATATGAGCTAAATTACAAAAACAAAAAAACTTTGGATACTGTGTAAATGTATTTTTACAAAACTTAGAAGATAAAAACTTGATGGCCTATATTAAAATTCGTTAGGGCATTAAAATTATATTTTTTCAATATTTTGTAGCCGAGGGCCCCTAATCTCTTTTTTGTAAACGTTTAAGACATTTTAACCATTCGATTTCACTCAATTTAAAAAAAAATGTTTACTAACAAATATATTCATCATAATACAAATTGAAACAAGCTGTTGTTTTGAAATAAGGGCCGATAGGGCCCCCGGCCCTTATTTTAGTTTTTTTTAAAGATGTATTAATTGTAAATTTATTTTATTCATCCCCCCGGCCATTAAACTTTAGGAATTTTTTGGGTACGCTCCATTGAAGGTTTCTGGCATTAAAAGTAAAAGCTTTAAAAACACCACTTATTCCGGCTGGGGGCCCGTATGCCATATTTTAACATTAGTTATATAAAAGGTAATTTAAAATTTGGCTACTAGGTAAATGGATGAACTATGGCCAAATTTAATTTAAAAAATAAAATAAAATTATATATGGGTAATGAACTTCTAACGTCTGTTCCTTTGGGGCTGGGACCCAAAATATTTTTTTTCGTAAACATTTAAAGCTTTGTTACCTTAAAAATAATTTAAATAAATATAGTCACATTTCTCTATCATGACCTAGATTGAAATCCTCAGACCTTATGAGATATGCACATCCTGCATCCATTTTGCACGGGGGCCGGTAATGTCATTTTAGTACCCATTTTATTTTACACGACCTTGACAAATATTGACAAACAAGTATATCAATCATGATTCAGACTGAAATCTATTGGTGTTTTGAATTGGTGTGAAATGGGTTTTCAACGCTTACTAAAATTCTAACTTCCGCAGCGGAGCGCGGGGATTTTGCTAGTATTTAATAAAAAATGATAATTTGATAATTTATATAGCGCAGTACCCCATCAAGCAACTGGGTTCACAGCGCTTTACATAAAAATAGTAACACAATAATTATCAATTCATTTAACGTAAAACATTCATAACCTAAAAACAACATAATATAATGACTTTACGGCTCACATAAGCATACGTTTGTATGTAATGAAATGTTTGCTTGTTGTTTAATTAATTTTAAAACTAAAGTTTGAAGAGATTTGTTTTAGTGCAGCCTTGAAGGCCCTAGTTGTTGGAATACTGCGAATGTGTAATGGTAAAGAATTCCATTGTTGGGGGGGGGGCACAAAAAGAGGAAGGCCTAATGCTAACAGCTTGTGTAGAATTCAATTATCATCATAACTTTGAGGAAGAGGGAAACCAAATCAACAATAACAGTTTTCAAACTACTAAAATACAAAATACACAAATTGTGTAATGAAATACAAAATACACAAATTGTGTGACAAAATACAAAATACAGAAAATTGTGTAATGAAATACAAAATACACAAATTGTGTAATGAAATACAAAATACACAAATTGTGTAATGAAATACAAAATACACAAATTGTGTAATGAAAATAATAAATTTAAGCTTTATTATTTAACTCAGTGGTTCTCAACCTTTTGATAATCAAGGACCACTTGAAAAATTTGTGTCTTAGCCGCGGACCACTACTGAAAATTTTGCTACTCCCGTGCAGGAAATTCATAGATAAGTATACTTATAAATCAAACGTTCATCCTCGCGAACCACCAGGGGCATATCCGCGGACCAACTGGTCCGCGGACCATAGGTTGAGAACCACTGATGTAACTTATACAACAGTAAACGTCTCGGTTAATGGCTTCATCGGTACAAGTACAATTAACATAGAGTACTTACATAAGTATTCAAATTAGTTTTAAATTATTAAGACATACTATATAAAGAAAAATAGTTACTGAAAGATAAAAGAAATGAAAAACAACAACAAACAATGACACGGGATATGAGAAAAATGAGGAGGTATCAAACTGCTACTATCGTATTTAATCCCTACCAATAAACTTCTTCTACTCTAAAAGATGGTCTGTCATTTGCTGACATCTTTTATCTCCGCCCCCCCCACCACCACCGATGATACTGATGTACCGCAGGCAATGGTGCCATGTTTGCTGATGGCGATGACCAGGCTTGGACATCACCACTGACCACTGCACAGTCCCACTTCAACTTCCAACACGTTCACCGTTCTCCCCACCATCTGGCCACTACATTTTTCAGAACGACCACCGGTTCGCACTAACAATCACCCCCCACCTCCCGTCTGCCAATTCCTAGACTGGCCACTCAGTGACAACTCACCTACTCACTGTGCCATCAAGACTTCCCTCCCCTGTGTTCTATACAACCCACCTACTCACTGTGCCATCAAGACTTCCCTCCCCTGTGTTCTATACAACCCACCTACTCACTGTGCCATCAAGACTTCCCTCCCCTGTGTTCTATACAACCCACCTACTCACTGTGCCATCAAGACTTCACTCCCCTGTGTTCTATACAACCCACCTACTCACTGTGCCATCAAGACTTCACTCCCCTGTGTTCTATACAACCCACCTACTCACTGTGACATGAAGACTTCACTCCCCTGTGTTCTATACAACCCACCTACTCACTGTGCCATCAAGACTTCACTCCCCTGTGTTCTATACAACCCACCTACTCACTGTGCCATCAAGACTTCACTCCCCTGTGTTCTATACAACCCACCTACTCACTGTGACATGAAGACTTCCCTCCCCTGTGTTCTATACAACCCACCTACTCACTGTGCCATCAAGACTTCACTCCCCTGTGTTCTATACAACCCACCTACTCACTGTGCCATCAAGACTTCCCTCCCCTGTGTTCTATACAACCCACCTACTCACTGTGCCATCAAGACTTCCCTCCCCTGTGTTCTATACAACCCACCTACTCACTGTGCCATGAAGACTTCCCTCCCCTGTGTTCTATACAACCCACCTACTCACTGTGCCATCAAGACTTCACTCCCCTGTGTTCTATACAACCCACCTACTCACTGTGACATGAAGACTTCCCTCCCCTGTGTTCTATACAACCCACCTACTCACTGTGACATGAAGACTTCCCTCCCCTGTGTTCTATACAACCCACCTACTCACTGTGCCATCAAGACTTCACTCCCCTGTGTTCTATACAACCCACCTACTCACTGTGCCATCAAGACTTCACTCCCCTGTGTTCTATACAACCCACCTACTCACTGTGACATGAAGACTTCCCTCCCCTGTGTTCTATACAACCCACCTACTCACTGTGCCATCAAGACTTCACTCCCCTGTGTTCTATACAACCCACCTACTCACTGTGCCATCAAGACTTCACTCCCCTGTGTTCTATACAACCCACCTACTCACTGTGACATGAAGACTTCCCTCCCCTGTGTTCTATACAACCCACCTACTCACTGTGCCATCAAGACTTCACTCCCCTGTGTTCTATACAACCCACCTACTCACTGTGCCATCAAGACTTCCCTCCCCTGTGTTCTATACAACCCACCTACTCACTGTGCCATCAAGACTTCACTCCCCTGTGTTCTATACAACCCACCTACTCACTGTGCCATCAAGACTTCACTCCCCTGTGTTCTATACAACCCACCTACTCACTGTGACATGAAGACTTCCCTCCCCTGTGTTCTATACAACCCACCTACTCACTGTGCCATCAAGACTTCCCTCCCCTGTGTTCTATACAACCCACCTACTCACTGTGCCATCAAGACTTCCCTCCCCTGTGTTCTACACAACCCACCTACTCACTGTGCCATCAAGACTTCACTCCCCTGTGTTCTATACAACCCACCTACTCACTGTTCCATGAAGACTTCCATCCGTCCATCCCCTGTGTTCTATTAGTTTTCTTTTGGAGCCATCGATTTCCTTGCAAGCCAAACCACGTGACCTAAACCGTTTTTATCTTACAGCCCATGGGAGAGCGAGGCTTGTAACAGGAAATAGGACAGTCGTGTATAGGAGCAATAGATAGGCAGAGAGATGGCATTGTCACAGGCACATAGACAGGGAGATTATGGTATTGTTAATAGGCACATTGACAGGGAGGTTATAGTATTGTGTTAATAGGCACATTGACAGGGAGATTATGGTATTGTTAATAGGCACATTTACAGGGAGATTATGGTATTGTTAATAGGCACATTGACAGGGAGATTATGGTATTGTTAATAGGCACATTGACAGGGAGGTTATAGTATTGTTAATAGGCACATAGACAGGGAGATTATGGTATTGTTAATGGGCACATTGACAGGGAGATTATGGTATTGTTAATAGGCACATTGACAGGGAGATTATAGTATTGTTAATAGGCACATTGACAGGGAAATTATGGTATTGTTAATAGGCACATTGACAGGGAGATTATGGTATTGTTAATAGGCACATTGACAGGGAGATTATAGTATTGTTAATAGGCACATTGACAGGGAGATTATGGTATTGTTAATAGGCACATTGACAGGGAGGTTATAGTATTGTTAATAGGCACATTGACAGGGAGATTATGGTATTGTTAATGGGCACATTGACAGGGAGATTATGGTATTGTTAATAGGCACATTTACAGGGAGATTATGGTATTGTTAATAGGCACATTGACAGGGAGGTTATATTATTGTTAATAGGCACATTGACAGGGAGATTATGGTATTGTTAATAGGCACATTGACAGGGAGATTATGGTATTGTTAATAGGCACATTGACAGGGAGATTATGGTATTGTTAATAGGCACATTGACAGGGAGGTTATAGTATTGTTAATAGGCACATAGACAGGGAGATTATGGTATTGTTAATGGGCACATTGACAGGGAGATTATAGTATTGTTAATAGGCACATTGACAGGGAGATTATGGTATTGTTAATAGGCACATTGACAGGGAGGTTATAGTATTGTTAATAGGCACATAGACAGGGAGATTATGGTATTGTTAATAGGCACATTGACAGGGAGATTATAGTATTGTTAATAGGCACATTGACAGGGAGATTATGGTATTGTTAATGGGCACATTGACAGGGAGATTATGGTATTGTTAATAGGCACATTGACAGGGAGATTATAGTATTGTTAATAGGCACATTGACAGGGAGATTATAGTATTGTTAATAGGCACATTGACAGGGAGATTATGGTATTGTTAATAGGCACATTGACAGGGAGATTATGGTATTGTTAATAGGCACATTGACAGGGAGATTATAGTATTGTTAATAGGCACATTGACAGGGAGATTATGGTATTGTTAATGGGCACATTGACAGGGAGGTTAAGGTATTGTTAATGGGCACATAGACAGGGAGATTATGGTATTGTTAATAGACACATTGACAGGGAGGTTAAGGTATTGTTAATAGGCACATTGACAGGGAGATTATGGTATTGTTAATAGGAACATTGACAGGGAGGTTAAGGTATTGTTAATAGGCACATTGACAGTGAGGTTATGGTATTGTTAATAGGCACATAGACAGGGAGATTATGGTATTGTTAATAGGCACATTGACAGGGAGATTATAGTATTGTTAATGGGCACATTGACAGGGAGATTATGGTATAGTTAATGGGCACATTGACAGGGAGACTATGGTATTGTTAATAGGCACATTGACAGGGAGATTATAGTATTGTTAATAGGCACATTGACAGGGAGATTATGGTATTGTTAATAGGCACATTGACAGGGAGATTATGGTATTGTTAATAGGCACATTGACAGGGAGATTATGGTATTGTTAATAGGCACATTGACAGGGAGATTATAGTATTGTTAATAGGCACATTGACAGGGAGATTATGGTATTGTTAATGGGCACATTGACAGGGAGGTTATGGTATTGTTAATAGGCACATTGACAGGGAGATTATGGTATTGTTAATAGGCACATTGACAGGGAGGTTATGGTATTGTTAATGGGCACATAGACAGGGAGATTATGGTATTGTTAATAGGCACATTGACAGGGACGTTGTGATTATGTTATGAGACACATACATAGTCACATAATTGTAACTTTCTGAGTAACATCATTCCTTATTTTAAACTGTTATGGGAAATCAATTGATAATTGATATTAAGTTTCAACGTTGTTTGTTACACATCAATTTGCTTTGCGAATTCTGTATTCTTCAACGTCGGGAAAGTGTCCAATATTCCATCTATACAAACATGGACATCATTTATTGCAAGTTGCAGAGATTAGTCTGACATAAGGAATGCCATCGATCTTAGCTACACCCCTGATAACTTGTATAGACCCACCTCTAGAGACACTCTAACGATTACGATACCCTTGATATCTTGTATAGACCCACCCCTAGAGACACTCTAGCGATACCCTCATATCTTATATAGACCCACACCTAGAGACACTAGCTATCCCCTGATAACTTGTGTAGACCCTCCCCTGTAGACACTCTAGCTATGCCCCTGATAACTTGTATAGACCTACCCCTAGAGACACTCTAGCTATGCCCCTGATAAATTGTATAGACCCGCCCCTAGAGACACTCCAGCTACGCCCCTGATGACTTGTATAGACCCGCCCCTAGAGACACTCCAGCTACGCCCCTGATGACTTGTATAGACCCATCCCTAGAGACACTCCAGTTACGCCCCTGATGACTTGTATAGACCCGCCCCTAGAGACACTCCAGCTACACCCCTGATGACTTGTATAGACCCGCCTCTAGAGACACTCCAGCTACGCCCCTGATGACTTGTATAGACCCGCCCCTAGAGACACTCCAGCTACGCCCCTGATAACTTGTATAGACCCGCCCCTAGAGACACTCCAGCTACGCCCCTGATGACTTGTATAGACCCATCCCTAGAGACACTCCAGTTACGCCCCTGATGACTTGTATAGACCCGCCCCTAGAGACACTCCAGCTACACCCCTGATGACTTGTATTGACCCGCCTCTAGAGACACTCCAGCTACGCCCCTGATGACTTGTATAGACCCGCCCCTAGAGACAGTCCAGCTACGCCCCTGATAACTTGTATAGACCCGCCCTTAGAGACACTCCAGCTACGAGCCTGATGACTTGTATAACAAGTCCATGTATAACAAGTCCATGTATAACAAGTCCTTGTATTCCTAATCATGAAATCTAGCAAACTCCCACATAAACGCACTAAACACATTGGGAATTGTTAAAGCATTAAACACATTGGTAATTGTTAAAGCATTAAACACATTGGGAATTGTTAAAGCTTTAAACACATTGGGAATTGTTAAAGCTTTAAACACATTGGGAATTGTTAAAGCTTTAAACACATTGGGAATTGTTAAAGCTTTAAACACATTGGGAATTGTTAAAGCTTTAAACACATTGGGAATTGTTAAAGCTTTAAACACATTGGGAATTGTTAAAGCTTTAAACACATTGGTAATTGTTAAAGCATTAAACACATTGGGAATTGTTAAAGCTTTAAACACATTGGGAATTGTTAAAGCTTTAAACACATTGGGAATTTTTAAAGCTTTAAACACATTGGGAATTGTTAAAGCTTTAAACACATTGGGAATTGTTAAAGCTTTAAACACATTGGGAATTGTTAAAGCATTAAACACATTGGGAATTGTTAAAGCATTAAACACATTGGGAATTGTTAAAGCTTTAAACACATTGGGAATTGTTAAAGCATTAAACACATTGGGAATTGTTAAAGCTTTAAACACATTGGGAATTGTTAAAGCATTAAACACATTGGGAATTGTTAAAGCATTAAACACAAGAAACATTTGAAGCGAGTAACAGTCGCTGCATATGGATTGGACGTCAGAATGTTAGTTTTAACAACACAAGCCGACACTCCAAACAGGAAGTTCTTTTATACCCACTAGACATATCACAGCATAGAGAGGACATGTCACACTGTAGAGAGGACATGTCACACTGTAGAGAGGACATGTCACACTGTAGAGAGGACATGTCACACTGTAGAGAGGATATGTCACACTGTAGAGAGGACATGTCACACTGTAGAGAGGACATGTCACACTGTAGAGAGGACATGTCACACTGTAGAGAGGACATGTCACACTGTAGAGAGGACATGTCACACTGTAGAGAGGACAGTCCGAGGTGGCTTTGTTATCAGCTAAAGTTTTTTCAATATGTTCACAAAATATTTTAAAATTCACAAGACATTAACACTTACGATTGATCGCGATCACCAACGTCAATCAATTGATCAGAGGGCAGAAACCCACTTCTATGTTCAAAATGACCTAAGGTCAAAAGTCTGTAAGATTGGTTGGGCATCTAAATTTAGCAACTAGGCCTAAGCACGGATTCCTCGAGATTTGTGCGCTGTTCGTAACGCACACTTTAAAACAGGAAGCTGTTTACTAAAGCTGATTAAATTCATTGAATATAGTGACTAATGATTTAAATTATAATTATCTAATTTATCACTGTTCACTGTCGATCGAATGTCTGGATAGCAGAGTAAAATATGACGAAAATTATTCTTTATTTTAAAAAATAACTACTGTAATTTAAAAAAATGGAAACAATTTACAATCCAAATGAAATGTCAACATGCAAAGAAATACAACTATCGGTAATGCAAATTGAATGGTATATGAAAGTTTAAAATGTAAAATTGATTCTTTCCTTTTTTTCCAGCTTTGGAGTTTTGATGTGCTGGTGTTGTAGTGTGCTGGTATTGTAGTGTGCTGGTGTTGACATGTGCTGGTGTTGTCGTGTGCTGGTGTTGTCGTCTGCTGGTGTTGTAGTGTTGTCGCGTGCTGGTGTTTTCGTGTGCTGGTGTTTTCGTGTGCTGGTGTTGTCGCGTGATGGTGTTGTAGTGTGCTGGTGTTGTCGTGCTTTTTTGGAAACTGGATTTCAATTTTTGGAGACTCCAGTACAGCATCATGCATGGCTAAGAAGCATGTCATGATCTAGAGGGGAACATGACATGATATGGAGGGAACATAGCATGAACAGGAGGGGGACATATGAGGATTTGGAAAGGAACATGTCATAACCTGAAGGGGAACATGTGCTAATATGGAGTGGAACATGTCATAACCTGGAGGGGAACGTGCCATGGCCTGGATGGGACAGTTACAACGTTAATGAGACTCACCTGACGTAAAAACTGTCCCACTGTAAGAGTGTTGTGTGGGGAGGGGTAGGTTGGTGTGTCCATTCATATTACAGGCTCATGTTGCTTGCCTGTCTCTCCAACTATAACAATGACAACATGTAGCCATCAATTAGTTCCGTTTAGAGCAATCGGTTAGGGGATGGCATTTAATACATGTACGTGGGAAATAATATTGATACAGAAAAGATGAAGAAGCATCAACTATGATATGACAACGTTTTTTCATCTCTTAGTTTTAGATAAGTAACTATTGCCTGCGGTGGTTAGGTCATGTCCGCAGGATAAGCTCGGAGCGCATTCCTAGAGCCTTGCTTTACGGTGAGCTGGCAACCGGTAAGAGAAAAAGAGGTCGCCCCTGCTTGCGCTTCAAGGACGTCTGCAAGAAAGACATGTCATTGGCACAGATAGACTATAAAACGTGGTTGACCATTGCCGAGGAGCGCACCTCCTGGTGGGCAAAAGTGCCTGAGTCCTGAGGGCATTCATGTCGCGGAAGCATCCCTCATAGCTTTGAGTGAAGAGAGAAGGGCCAGGAGAAAGGGCAGAGGAGCAGGAGTACACGCCATCGTCCCATGAGGACGGACGGTTGCCATACAATACAATATTGCTTTCAATTATTATTATATAATTTTTCTATTCATTCATTATTAAACGTAATAATTACTAATAAGTGATTTGAAGAGGACTTTTAAAAAATGTATTTAATATTTAGTGATTTCCCCAAGAAAAAACTTTTCTCAAAATAGTTGAAATAAAATTTGATAGACCCTGTATTCTGTCTGGTACAGTACCACCACAGTTAAATGTGAACATTGAAGCATCGCAGGGTCTATTTTTAAGTCATGCTAGTGACCAAGAGCCTGGTTTTTGAATATTATGTGAGACAGATGTTAATTAACCAAGGACCAATGGTCAAACAATAAAATGTTTGTAAGGCAGAGATTGACCAAGGGTCACAAGGTGAAGGTGTCAAGAAGATTTTCTGATTTTCTGTACTGTATTCCATAATCATAATAATTTAAATGTCAGAAATGATATATCACTGCTTCCTCCAGACCTAGCTGTCCAGCTAAGATCGCCATTCATTATAATATAATACTATAATTAAATTAATAAGCCGTGGGTTTTGGTAATAAATGAAATTAATCATCATTATTAACTATGGTTCGTAGCCTGTGTCATGGACTTAAAATATAGCAACCGGTAGACTTGGGGGCGTTAGCGCTAACTGGGCGAATCATTAGTTCCACCCCCAGCTCCCACCCCCTTTACAATTTTAAAAAAATTATTTTTATTTTTTGGTCTTTTCCCTTGCCTTAAACTCCGCCCATCTGAATCTTGGCCTGTCACTACTGACTACACACTACACAACATATCATCGGAAAACATGTTAGTTAGCTAAGAATAGTACTTCTTTTCAATTTCTATTACTGAATTTACTGTATTAACCTTTTTAAAACTAATTTAAGAGATTGTTTTAACTTAATATAATATAATTGAAAGAAAATTAATATTCATGATGATTTTAATTTTGAATTACCAATTCACGGCAATAATCAATAAATATGATTGGCTGAGCAGTGCGATAGGCTGTTAAAAATAGCATTTACAATGCCAAGCATTATCATTAGAGTATATTGTACGCCTAATATTTAATATATGTGGCTTAGGTCTCAATAAATCTAATAGTAATCTAGAAAAGGCCTGTCGAAAATGGTTCCACTCACCACTGCCTTAACTTTAACTTTAACACAAAGATTTTGTAAAAATGTGCTGACAACTATGCCACGCACAAATAACGATGACACTCACATTATAATTATATATTTAGTTTGTGACATTAAACAATTATTAAACATGGCACATGGACATGGGTTTAAAAATAGTATCCGAAAACATTAACTTTAACTCACCCAAGCTTTTCTGAAACTAACAATGAACACCAACGATTATCAGAATATTTTATCCATAAGCCATAAGAGTGCGAGGAACGACTGCACAGACATAAGGCAGCCGAGTTGAAATTACCGGAATAAAAATATTTGCGTACGGAGGGGAACGGGCGGTCTGAAGAGGTGGTGGGGGGAAAACGCTGCGGGTGAACAGACGAGGAAAGAAAGGAAGGGAAGGCGAAGGGCTGGGCAACAGTGTGGAATCAAGGGAAACAACTGCACGTAATGAGTGCTGTTTGGTCGTTGAGAGTAGAGCATTGTATTATGCCTGTCTAATATTATAAAATTATATCAATCAGGTGTAAGGTCGCTAAAATAAATGTAAAGGTGCACAGCTGCACTGTAGGCTTCCTAAAATTGCAATTACTTTTACTTGGGGTTCTTTGATATGTCATTAATGATTTATTATTTCCCAGACTGCCTGTGTTCAGGTATCTTTTCTAATCTAACTTTTTTCTGATTGTGGTCTTTGCTTTTACTTTTGCATTTCTGGTAGTTACAATTACATTTACATGTACTATCAATTAGATTTTACATGTACTATCAATTAGATTTTACATGTTGACAGTCCTGACATTTTTTTCAAAATCTTTGCTACGCTATTGTAGACGTCAGGGAGATTCCCTGCTCATCTAATTTTAATTACCATTATTTAGAGTATTTAAACAAATGAATAAGTAAAATTAAAGTTATAAAAATGTCTTTACTTTTCACTGGCTAACAAACTACCAGGTGCACAAACTACAAACTGATAATAGTAAAAGTGATACGTTTAAGGTTGACATTGACACAAAAACAGGTTGCTAACAGCGTATTGTGAAATGTTCTGTTTGCAGGTTGCCAAAATAATATATAAAATTGTTTAAAATAACTATTGGCGATAGAAAGGTAGTTTTACTGAAATTAATAGGTTTAGGCATATTCATTCAATATAATAAATAGGTAAATACATTAAAAAGAAACGAAAGTTAACGTTTTTTTAATTTTTATGTTGTTTTTTTACAGTAAATTTTAATGTTTCAACCAACAAAACTATTATGTTTGCTTGCATTTTTATGCCAAACCCCAGACCATCGTAAACTGTCGTGTTATTTTAAAAGTAAAGCTCAAATTTATTGTTTTCATTACACAATTTGTTTGTGTATTTTGTATTTTAATTTAGATGCAGTCGGACTGATTCAATAAAAACATTATAAGGATTACTCCCCAATTTCTAAAATGGCGTCCGAGGTAAACTTCCAAAAGAAAGAATCTCTGCCTTAATATATTATTAATTCTAAAGAACGCTAGCTTTGCGTCTTTATGAAATTAATTA